>OU342474.1:0-505000 GCA_910589355.1 Parapoynx stratiotata
CTTCTTTTGGTTTTTTATATTTAAGTGACTCCATTATTGTTCCCACGAGTAAGGGGGCTTTAGGGTCTGCCCCCCCTGACCCAGAAAACACTGGCCGCTAGCTGGCAGATCCACTCGCCTGCCACCTTCAAAGAAGGCGGGGGTACGCCGCGCACTCCATCGGGGCCGCAGCCCGCCAAAAACGCACCCCGTTGAGGATTTGTTATTGATGTTTTCTCATCTTGGGGCCGGCCACTTAAGGCAAGCCCCCCTGGTCCCTTACCCGCGCCGATAAACATGACACCAGACGCCCGGGGGGGATAACAGGTTGGCCCGACGAGGTCCTGCCATGCAGGGGTCCCCGCCGCGCCGTCGAAGCCCTTTCAGGCGAAGACAGGGGAGGCAGAACTCTCCCGGGAGATGAAGCTCCCTCGACCGGAGCGCCGAACACAAAAACACCCGACGACTCCCGCGAGCCTTGCAGGCCCGCCACCCACGACCCCGAAGGTCCGCTGGCCCTGAAAAGGGCCCTCACAGGGTAATTATTTTAGAGAGGTTTTCTTCCTCGCAACCAGACGAACAGGGCAAGCCCCATACGCCCAGCCCCCGGGCCCACTCAGTGTGGACTTACGGGTTGGTGTGACCGTGCAATGCCCGCCCTGAGAAGGGCAGGCAGTCACACTGTTGCTAGTGGCTGTCCGCGACGGCCGAAGCCGCTACCCCCCATATCTGGAGGGCGTTCCCCTATCCGCAGCCCGGGGACGCGTCCGATGGCGGTACTAGCCCCGCACACGGAAACCTAACCTAACCTAACCTAACCTAACCTAACCTAACCTAACCTAACCTAACCTAACCTAACCTAACCTAACCTAACTAACCTAACCTTTTTTTTTTTTTTTTTTTTTTTTTTTTGGACCCGGGTAATGGCCGACCCATACCAGGCTTCGGGGGAAGACCTGGTTATGCGGGGCTCGAACCCGCTAAACCCCCCGGGGGCTACTCCTCCGCCGCGTTGGTGCGGTGTCGGGCTCTCGAGTATGCAACCGACGACCGCCGCGGCGTGGGCCTTTCGGCCTCAACTGGCCTGTCCCTGGAGGGGGACCAGCCGCTCCGTGCCACGGGAGCGGCTGCCGACGAGCCGTGCAAGGCGGGTGACTGCCTCCAAACCAAGGACCCCCGTCCCGTCACCCGCGTGGCCCTGGGCTCAAGCAACACCCCGGAAGGCATTGCCATCATTGCCCTGTCGGAAAAGCCGGGTCGCCGGGCAAATACCCCGACGCGACCCTCGACTGCCGGGCAGATACCCCGACGCAGCCCGCCACCGGACAAAGCCCCGACGTGGCCCGCCACCGGGCAAATACCCCGCCGTGGCTATTACAACGATCTTGTGTGATGCCTAACTCGCAACGACGCTAGATTTGGGCCCACGTTTTCCTCTTGTTGCCTGCTGAGGGCGGCAAAGTTTCCCCCCCATTACATGCCCTGAGGGCAGGTTCAAGGAAGAACAGACTGCGCATTTAGGTTTTGCGCTGCAATCAGCTGCAAGATGATTCTCCTCGCCACATCTAAAGCACAGAGAACTTCTATCCACCGTGCTTTTTGCAGGTCTCCCGAGTGTGCCCGAGTTCCTGGCAACCGAAACAACGTAGCGGTCGAGGTACCAGTGTGACAACCCTCGCAGAACTCCATCCCACCACTAGACGTTTTAGTTCCGCTAACTTTTTGGCGGCGGCCACCGGGCACCTTACGAGAGCTGAAAGCATCCCGTCCCTGCCTGGCTTAAGATCGCCGATCAAAAACTCGTCCGCCGGAGCACCAGTTACGTCGGCAGCCGCTTGCGCGAGTTCCTCATGTGTAACACAATAATCCATTCCGGTTATTCTAAGTTCCACCTTTTTAATGGGCCGAGTGACGCGGGCAGCAATGGGGAGGTTGTCCTTCAGGCTCTGCTCCAACCTCTGCGCCCCTTCAACTCCCACCTCCTTCGGGAGCTCAAGGATGACAGCCCCCGCGTAAGATCTCTTGAGAGAAAGAGACGGAATCCCCAGCTTTCTCAAATCCACCTTTTCTCTTGCGACCTTCATAACCTCCACCAAGTGAGCCCACCCTCTCTCTCCTTCTCAGACTTGAGAATGTCGATAAGGACGGCGGGAGCTTTCCTCTCTCGAAGACGGACTGGTTTGGGTTTCTTCGGCCCCTTTGGAGTCTTCGGGGCCTTAGAGTTTCTCGGCCTTCTTCTTCGAGGCTTTGGTATTATTATCCACGATCTTCGTCTTGTCCGGAGCTGCTTGCGATTGCTCCTTTTTCTTCTTCTTCATGGCCTTCTTGCGGCCCATTGCCGTGCTCCAGTTTTGTTCCTCGTCAGCAGTAGCTGCCGCCAAGTTAGTCGCTAGTCTTGTGGAAGCCTTGGGTGCGGTGATAACGGGTCATCCTCCCGAGCGTCGCACGATCGCCCACCTTCGGGGCTGGCTCCGGTGCAGACCTATCTGGAGCCGCAGTCGCAGGTTTCAATTCCTCTACAGCATCGCGGACCGCCGCTTTGATGTATTCCCGCAGCTTTGTGTTGTCACTGGAGATCCTCCCGTTGAGGTGCAGGTGGAGCCGCGGGGCAGCCGACGCAGCAACCTCGTAGCTCATGAGTCGGCGTTTACACTCATCGAGCTCTTTTTCAACCTTGTCGAACCGCTGCTGAAGAGCCTTATGCTCGTCTATGAGCGTCGTGTATTGCCTATGTATGATGCGGGACTCATCTGTGGTTGAGAGCGTACCAATCCTCGTCAGCACCTCCCTTTGCAGAACGCAGACCCGCTTCATCTCGCCACGGACGTCTCCCTTCAATCTCGACGACTTATCCAGCATGGCCTCGAAAACCCGCGTGCCCTGTTTGGCGAGTTCGATGAGGCCCGGGTTCGTAGGATCTACGACGTCCGTCTCCAGCTTGTCGGGCAGCTTTCGTCTGCTCTCTCCACCGGTGAAATCACGGGCCAGGTCCTCGATCTCACGCGCCGATATGTCCTCGGCGACGTCGAGCCTTTGCCGCTCTCTCTCCTTCAGGGCTTTCCCCCATCCGACGTATTCACCCGTCGTGGGTGGCCTTCCCGCGCCCCCTCTTAGCCGAACTTGCTGAGAGAAACTCAACTTCTGACTCCACGGAATAATCCGAGCTCTCCGACCCAGTCAGCGATGGGCTCCGACTGACGGAGATTCTTCTCGGTACGGTTTCACCCTTTGCGGCCCTACTCCGCGTGTTCCTGGCCGGTCTATCCGACTCCTTTTCTTCCACCTTGAGGACGTCCCGATAGCTCAGGCGTTTCCCGGTTCCCGGGGTTTCATACCCATTTCCATCTGAGATCTCACCCTCAGTTTCGACTAGTTGCCTTCTCGGCTCACCTTCTCTCACATCTTTTTGTTTGAAAAATTTTTTATGCTCCATATTTGTTCCCACGAGTAGGGGGGCTTTAGGGTCTGCCCCCCCTGACCCAGAAAACACTGGCCGCTCGCCGGTAGCTCAACTCGTCTACCACCATGAAGGCGGAGGTACGCCGCGCACTCTATCGGGGCCGAAGCCCACCAAAACGCACCCCCGTTGAGGATTATTTATAGACGTTTACTCGTCTCAGGGCCGGCCAATTAAGGCAAGCCCCCCTGGTCCCTTACCCGCGCCGCTAGACGTGACAACAGACGCCCGGGGGGGATTACAGGTTTGCCCGACGAGGTCCTGCTATGCAGGGGTCCCCGCCGCGCAGTCACAGCCCTTTCGGGCGAAGACAGGAGAGACGGAACTCTCCGGGAGATGAGACTCCCACGACCAGAGCGCCGAAAACAAAAACTCCCGACGACTCCCGCGAGCCTTGCAGGCCCGCCACCCACGACCCCGAAGGGTCCGCTGGCCCTGAAAAGGGCCCTCCACAGGGTAATTATTTTAGAGAGGTTTTCTTCCTCGCAACCAGACGCACAGGGCAAGCCCCATACGCCCAGCCCCCGGGCCCACTCAGTGTGGACTTACGGGTTGGTGTGACCGTGCAATGCCCGCCCCGTGAGGAGCAAGCAGTCACACCGTTGCTAGTGGCTGTCCGCGACGGCCGAAGCCGCTACCCCCCATATCTGGAGGGCATTCCCTATCCGCAGCCCGGGGACGCGTCCGATGGCGGTACTAGCCCCGCACACGGAAACCTAACCTAACCTTTTTTTTTTTTTTTTTTTTTTTTTTTTTTTTTTTTTTTTTTTTTTTTTTTTTTTTTTTTTTTTTTTTTTTTTTTTTTTTTTTTTTTCCCGGGGGAATGGCCGACCCATACCCGTCCTCCTGGGGGAAGGCGGGTTATGTGGGGCTCGAACCCACTAAAACCCCGGGGGCTAATCCGCTGCTGCGTATGTCGGCACCAGATCTCGAGTACGCACCGGTGCCGACGCCGCTCAGGCCTTGCGGCCTTCAGCCGGTCTGTCCCTGGAGGGGGACCAGCCACTCCGTGCCACGGGAGCGACTGCTGACGAGCCGTGCAATGCGGGTGTCTGCCTCCAGACCAAGGACCCCAGTCCCGACACCCGCGTGGCCCTGGGCTCAAGCAACACCCCGAGGAGCATCGCTATCATTGCCCTGTCAGAGAACCAGATCGCCGGACAAAAGCCCCGACGCGACCTTCGACTGCCGGGCAGACGCCCCGACACAGCCCGCCGCCGGACAAGAGCCCCGACGCGGCCCGCCACCGGACAAATGCCCCGACGTGGCTACTAACTCTTAGCGCTGGCAGCCTTTGGAGGCCCGCGCTTTCTTCTGTCTTGCTGCTCCTGCCGGGGGCGACATAATTTGCCGCCCATGACGTGACCTGCTGGCAGGTTCAATGCAGCGCACACTGTGCACCTCGGTTTGGCCTGGCAATCAGCTGATATGTGGCCGTTCTCTCCGCAGCGGAAGCAAAGCTCACTCCTATCGACCCCGTTAGTACACGTCTGCCTTGTATGCCCAAGCACCATGCACGAATAACAACGCATGGGCCTGGGTTCCAGGGGCACCACCTTGGCAGCACTCCAGCCTACTAACAACCGCTTGAGTTCTACCAACTTTTTCCCGGCAGCTATAGGACACCTAACTAGCACCGCGAACATTCCGTCTTTATTTGGACGAAGATCGCCCACCAAGAAATCATCCACTGTGAAACCAGTTGCAGCCGCAGCAGATTCAGCCACTTCCTCGCAGGACACCGAATAGTCTAGCCCTAAGATCCTGACTTCCACCTTTTTGACAGGACGAGTAACTCGGACCACATCCGGAAGGTTTTCAATAAGGCTCTGCTGAAGCCTCTGAGCCCCTTCGGCGCCCACCTCCTGGGGGAGCTCTAATATGACCGCCCCCGCTTGAGACCTCTTGAACGCGACTTGATGGATTCCCAGCTCTTTAAGGTTTACCCTCTCTTTGGCCCTCTTCATCACATCAACCAGGGTGATGCCGCCTTCTTTCTCTTTCTCACTCCGCATGAGGTCTATCACCACCGCCGTGGTCTTCCTCTCACGGAAGCGGGGCGTCCTCTTCTTTTTCGTTGCCTTCTTGGCATTTCCGGCTTTCTCAGTATTCGCTTTTTCGGCTTTTTCTTTCTGAGCCTTCTTCCTCTCTTTCTGTTTCTGGGACTTGCTCTTCACTGTTTCCCACCCCTCATTCCTTGCACCCTGACTGGTAGCTGGTGGCGGGTTCGATGGCAGACTGTCCCCTTGGGTTTTCTTCTCGGGCTGTTTTGAATGGCCCTCTGTCCGTCCAGCAGCGGCGGCATATGACTTGGCCGCCGCAGGTGGTTTCTCGACGACTGCGGGAGCTGGCACTGGAAGTGCGCCAAGGATAGCCGCAGTGCTCTTGTCAATCATTCTTTCCACTGTTTTTTCGACTGTTGCCAGGACTTCCGACTTCAGCCGCTCCTCTCTCTTTTCTATCTCCCGCTCTATTAGGCGGGGATCTCGCACTCCTGTGGAAGAGTTAGCTCTTCTCTCCGCTGCTTGTAACGCCGCTTTGGCTTCAATAAGCTCGACGCGGCACTGCTGAAAGTCTTTTTCCAGTCTTTCGGCTCTTTCTTGCCATTTTCGCATTTCCGACCTCATCTGCTCTTTCTCCCTATGCCATTCTCTGGCTTCGTCCGAAATCACTAGGGTCCCTATGCGGTCCAAAACCTTCTGCTGCAGAATGCAGGCCTTTCGCATCTCACCCTTGACATTTCCTTTAATTCGGCTGGATTTGTCCAACATTGTGTCGAACAACTTTACCCCCTGCTTGCCCAGCTCAATAAGACCCGGGGCCGAAGGGTCGTCAATCTCCGTACTGAGGGTCTCAGGAATCTTCCTCCCCCTGTCTCCCCCAGTGAATCCTATCGCCAGGTCCTCAATTTCCCTGGCGGTAATTTCCTCGGCGATGTCTAGCCGTTGTCGCTCCCGCTCCCTCAGGGCCTCTCCGTATCCGATGTACGCCCCAGTAGTAGGGGGGCGACCGCGACCTCTTTTGGCAGAAGACCCTGAAGCGACACTTGCCGGCTTGACGATGGAGTCCAATGACGCATCTGATTCTTCTGACTCACTCAATGAGGGACTTCGACTTGCGCTATCCCGCCTAGCGGTAACGACTTGGGTTCGCGCGACTCGACTGCGCGTGTTTCGTGCCGGATTATCGTACCCGTGTTCCTCTCCTAGCGCCTCACCACGACGCTGGACTAAGGGTGTCCCATACCCAGAACCACCTGAATCGCTATCTTCATCGTCCTCCTTCTCAACGAACAGCCTTTTCGGCTCCGCCTCCACGTCACGACGTTTGGTTTTTTTAATTGATTTTGAAACATCCATATTGTTCCCACGAGTAGGGGGGCTTTAGGGTCTGCCCCCCCTGACCCATCAAAAACCTTGGCCGCTCGCCGGTAGATCAACTCGCCTACCACCCAAAGGGCGGGGGTACGCCGCGCACTCCATCGGGGCAAAAACCCACCAAAACGCACCCCCATTGAGGATTGTTTATAGACGTTTACTCGTCTCAGGGCCGGCCAATAAAGGCAAGCCCCCCTGGTCCCTTACCCGCGCCGCTAGACGTGACAACAGACGCCCGGGGGGGATTACAGGTTTGCCCGACGAGGTCCTGCTATGCAGGGGTCCCCGCCGCGCAGTCGCAGCCCTTTCGGGCGAAGACAGGAGAGACGGAACTCTCCGGGAGATGAGACTCCCACGACCAGAGCGCCGAAAACAAAAACTCCCGACGACTCCCGCGAGCCTTGCAGGCCCGCCATCCCACGCCACCGAAGCGGCCACTGGCCCTGAAAAGGGCCCTCCACAGGGTAATTATTTTATTGAGGTTTTCTTCCTCGCAACCAGACGCACAGGGCAAGCCCCATACGCCCAGCCCCCGGGCCCACTCAGTGTGAGCTTACGGGTTGGTGTGACCGTGCAATACCCGCCCCGTGAGGGGCAAGCAGTCACACCGTTGCTAGTGGCTGTCCGCGACGGCCGAAGCCGCTACCCCCCATATCTGGAGGGCATTCCCCTATCCGCAGCCCGGGGACGCGTCCGATGGCGGTACTAGCCCCGCACACGGAAACCTAACCTAACCTAACCTTTTTTTTTTTTTTTGTTCACGCCGGGGAAATGCATTAAATTGCATACCACCGGGTGCGTGAGTTCCCGGTGGTTATGTGGGGCTCTCCTTCCCAGAAGGGGAAGGCCTACCCACTAAAACCCCAGCGATGGCCGCCATCTGGCATGACAGGGGCCCCAGGGTCAAATATTGCTACTGGGGACCCCCCAGCCTTTGCTCCCCCACGGAGAGCCCTTCCTGGGCGAAACGGCCCACGAGTGGGACGCCGCCGCGGGCCGCACCGTGTAAAGAGCGGTACGGTCCGCGGCAGCATGCCACACCACGACGACACCCTCCAGCCATGGAGGGGGTGTCATCCCACCACTCGGCGAGACTGCGGGAAAAGACCTGCAGCAAACGCCAAGGCCGAGCCTCAGCCAACTGCTTCTCCGCAAGAGAAGCAGGCACTGAGGCCCGGCGCCACCCTGAAGGGCACAAGTGCCCCCGCCGGCCTAGCAGGCCGGCCATCCCACGACCCCCCGTCTGAGGGTCCGCTAGCCCTGAAAAGGGCTGTTTAAAGTGCCCGGACGTGACTATGTCCGGGCCGCCGACTCCTGTCGGCCATCCGCCGACGCGCCAGCTCTCCTGGCCGTCTCCTTCCCTGCGCCGACAGGCGCAACCCTAGCGGCGCCTTGTGCCTCCCCACCGCCAGGCCCCCCGGCGCCCGATTGGGCGTCCATGGGCTCAGCCTGCGGGGGGTCACACTTGTGCCCGCCGATTGGGGCCGCCCTCACGCGGCGCCGTGGGGCGCCGCACCTCCTCTCACCCAGCCGATGGCTGGCCTCTCGCCCCGCTTCAGCGCAGAGAGGGCAGTGGGCCTTCTCTCTGCACTCCGCCGCCCTATGGCCGGTGCCTCCGCAGCGATAGCACACCTCGGTGCGGTCGACCACCGAGGTGCACGTCACCCTTACGTGCCCCGACTCCAGGCACTTAAAACAGCGGACGTCGCGCGGGGGCAAAACCCGCACGAACGCCGCCGCCCAACCGATCTGGAGTCGGCCATCCTCCGCCAGTTTTTTTGGCTGCACCGCTAGGGCAGCTGGTCCAGGCCCGAAGGCCCCCAGAGCCGGTGGGACGGATATTCCCCACCTTTATGTCTCTAGCGGGCATCCACCCGCCGCGCTCATCGCAGCAGCGATGTCGGCGCCGGTCGTCGCGTTGGCCAGGCCCGAAAGCACCAGCTCTGTCCGCTTTTCAGGCCGAGCGATCCTGACGGACCCCTCGGCAGCCGCCTCGATTTTGTGGGCGATCTCACTGGCCCATTCCTCCCTCTGAGGCCCCGAAACGAGGCACATGGTGGCCCCAGTGACAGACCTCGTCCATCTCAGCTGGGCCGCCATCTCCGGTTTCAATTGTGAGCTCGCCTGCGCTCGCCCCATTACCTCCTCCACAGTCACGCCCCGCGCGGCCGCCTCCGGCACTATATTAATGGTCAGGGCAGCCGTTTCCGGCGCCCTGACTTTCACCTTCCTGGCCTTGGGCTTCGGCTTGGCTTTCGACGATTCCTTCGGCGCGGGAGCCGCGCTCGGAGTCTTCTTTTTAGCTGCATCCGCGTATGAACGCGGCGCAGCTACTGGGTCCAGCGACGGGGTCGGCTGCTTCCCGAGCTCCTTTACTACGCGGCCCAGTTCACCCACCACTCGGCTCTCCAATCGGGCGAAATCAGCCTTGGTGGCTGAAGCCTCCTCCAACTCCGTGATTGCGGCCTTAAGAGCCACAGTCTCTTCCAATAGCTCAATCTCACGCGCCTTCGATTGAGCCTTGAGGGCCTTGATTTCTCCCTGAAACTTCCCCTCCCGTTTCAGGAGCCTTTGTATTTCCCCCGCCACGGCCTCGTAGAAATTTTTGGCCCGGTTATCAATCACCCTAATTTGGTGACGGAGCTCGCCCACTTTGTTGCCGATGGCATCGTCGTTTTGTACCCAGAAATCCCCCACTACCTCTCCAACGCCAGCGGCAAGATCACTGAGCACCTCCAAATCTGGGTCCAACCAGTGCCGGGTGAACCTTAATTCCTTCCACTCCTTAGCAGGCTCGTCGGCATCAGCCGGAACATCCGCTTCACCACTCTGGTTGCGCAAAGTTGCCCCCCCCGTATACAAGGGGCAGACCGACTCAGCGGAAGATTCGGGTGCCAAGCGCATTCGCTTGGCCTCCGACTCCCCCGCAGGGCCGGTGAGGGATTCCTCCTCACGGAGACCCTCCCGGGGACGTGTAATTTTGCTTGGCGCGTCCATTTTTTTTTTTGTGTCTATCTTACCCGGGCACTGAAGCCCCTCTCTATCAACGGGCACTGAAGCCCGGCGGCGGACCATCTGGGTGTGGTCTCCGCCGCCTCAACCACGTCAGACCATTTGCCCTCCGCTGACCACTGATTTGGGGGAAATCCAATCCAGTGGAACCTAACCTAACCTAACCTAACCTAACCCAACCTAACCTAACCTAACCTAACCTTTTTTTTTTTTTTTTTTTTTTTTCACGCCGGGGAAATGCATTAAATTGCATACCACCGGGTGCGTGAGTTCCCGGTGGTTATGTGGGGCTCTCCTTCCCAGAAGGGGAAGGCCTACCCACTAAAACCCCAGCGATGGCCGCCATCAGGCATGACAGGGGCCCCAGGGTCAAATATTGCAACTGGGGACCCCCCAGCCTACGCTCCCCAACGGAGAGCCCAACACGGGCAATACTACCCACGAGTGGGACGCCGCCGCGGGCGACACCGCGTTAAGAGCAGCGCAGCCCGCGGCGACGTGCCACACCACGACGACACCCCCCAGCCATGCGGGAGAGTGCATCCCACCACAACTCGGCAGGACTGCGGGAACAGGACCTGCAGCACCGCCAAGGCCGAGCTTCAGCCAACTGCTTCTCCGTGGGAGAAGCGGGCACTGAAGCCCAGCGCTACCCTGAAGGGCATAAGTGCCCCCGCCGGCCTTGCAGGCCAGCCATCCCACGACCCCCGTCTGAGGGTCCGCTAGCCCTGAAAAGGGCTGTTTAAAGTGCCCGGACGCGACTATGTCCGGGCCGCCGACTCCTGTCGGCCATCCGCCGACGCACCAGGCATCCCGGGCGTCACCATCCCTTCGCCCGCAGGCGCAACACCGACGGCGCTTTGCGCCCCCCCCACCGCCAGGCCCCTCGGCGCCCGATTGAGCGTCCATGGGCTCAGCTTGCGGAGGGTCGCACTTATGCCCCCCTATGGGGCCCTCCTTACGCGTTGCCGCGGTGCACTGCACCTCGCCTCCCCTAGCCGGTGGCTGGCTTCACGGCCCGCTTTCAGCACAAAGCGGACAGTGGGCCTTTGCCCGACATTCCGCGGCCTTGTGACCCGTACGCCCACACCTATAACAAACCTCGGAGCGATCAACCTCCGAGGTGCATGTCGCCTTTGTATGCCCCGACTCCAGACATCTGTAACAACGCACGTCGCGCGGGGGCAGAACCCGCACGTACGCCGCCGCCCATCCGATGTGGAGTCGGCCCTCTTCCGCAATTTTCTTGGCTGCCGTAGCTGGGCAGCTAGTCCAGGCCCGGTAGGCCCCCGAGCCGGTGGGACGAATTGTGCCCACTTTCACCTTCTCGACCAAACACTCGCCTTTTTGGCTTATCGCCCATGCAACATCGGCGCTCGTAGTAGCGCCAGATAGCCCCGATATGACCAACTCGGTCCTCTTTTCCGGCCGAGTAATCCTTACGGACCCCTCGGCCACCTCCTCAATGTTACGAGCGATGGTCTCTGCCCACTCCTCTTTATTTGGCCCCGACACGAGGCACATAGTGGCCCCAGTGACGGACTTCGTCCACTTGAGCTGGGCCACTATCTCTTTGCTCAGCTTTGACATTGCCTCGGCCCGGCCCAGGACTTCGTTAGCCGTCACCCCACGTTTCGCCGCCGCCGGCTCAATGTTGATGGTCAGTGCAGCCGTGTTTGGCGCCCTGACCTTCACCCGTTTCTGCTTAGGCTTCTCCTTCGCTTTCTCACTGCGCACAGGTACCGCGCCTGGAGATGTTCGCGTCTTGACCGCAGCCGCATAGGAGCGATTCGTCTCAGGGCCTGTTGCTGGGCTGGGCGCTGCTCTAGAGCCTCTGCAAATTTATTCAGCTGGCCCGTAACCCGCTCCTCCAATCGAGCAAAATCCGCCCCTTGTGACAGAGCAGCTTTCTTCTTCCCTTATTGAAGCCCTAAGGGCTTCGATTTCCTTCTGTAGGGCATCCGACCGCTCTTCGACCCTGCTCGCTATGTCAAAAAAGACGGTAGCCCGCCTTTCTATGTCCCGAGTGGTCTCTCGCAACTCCTTCCATATGTCCCGTAAATTTCCCGCATATTTCCCGGGGATCGACGATTCCAGAGCGCAAAGCTCAACAGCCAACTCACGGAGCTTTCGCGTGTCTCCGTTTATCCAGGTTCTCTGGAAAACGACCTCAACCACCTTTTCCTCCTTATTCACGGGATCGTCGGCCTTAACGGCCGGAACATCCGCCTCTCTCCCATCATGACGCACAGGTGCCCCCCCCGTATACGTGGGGCAGACCGACCCAGCGGAAGACTCGGGTTCCAAGCGCATACGCTTGGCCCTCGAATCCGCCGCAGAGCCGGTGAGGGATTCCTCCTTGCGGAGACCCTCCCGGGGAATCATTGTTTCCTTATGCGTTGCCATTTTGGTTTTTTGGTTCAACATCTCGGGCACTGAAGCCCCTACCCTATCGACGGGCACTGAAGCCCGGCAGCGGACCATCTGGATGTGGTCTCCGCCACCTCAAACACGTCAGACCATTTGCCCTCCGCTGAACACTGATTTGGGGAAATCCAATCCAGTGGTCAGCGAAGGTTGCCCAGGGTGCGCCACGAGGAGGCTATCTGACCAGGCACCCCAACCTAACCTAACCTAACCTAACCTAACCTAACCTAACCTTTTTTTTTTTTTTTTTTTTTTTTTTTTTTTTTTTTTTTTTTTTTTTTTTGACCCGGGGTAATGGCCGACCCATACCAGGCTTCGGGGGAAGACCTGGTTATGCGGGGCTCGAACCCGCTAAACCCCCCGGGGGCTTATCCTCCGCCGCGTTGGTGCGGTGTCGGGCTCTCGAGTATGCAACCGACGACCGCCGCGGCGTGGCCTTTCGGCCTCAACTGGCCTGTCCCTGGAGGGGGACCAGCCGCTCCGTGCCACGGGAGCGGCTGCCGACGAGCCGTGCAAGGCGGGTGACTGCCTCCCATACCAAGGACCCCCGTCCCGTCACCCGCGTGGCCCTGGGCTCAGGCAACACCCCGAAAGGCATTGCCATCATTGCCCTGTCGGAAAAGCCGGGTCGCCGGGCAAATACCCCGACGCGACCCTCGACTGCCGGGCAGATACCCCGACGCAGCCCGCCACCGGACAAAAGCCCCGACGTGGCCCGCCACCGGGCACATACCCCGCCGTGGCTACTACCTCTTCTGCTGCTTGGGCTTAGGGCGGCACAGCTTACCGCACATGACGTGCCCTACTGGAAGCCCCATTGCAGCACACACAGCGCACCTGGGCTTAGCACTGCAGGCGTTGGCGTAGTGGCCTGCCTCACCGCATCTGAAGCACAGCGTGCTCCGGTCCGTACTCTTGCACATCTCCCTCGTGTGCCCCAGCTCCATGCAGCCGAAGCAGCGCATTGGCCGGGGCGCGAGGGCGACGACTTTCGCAGCGCTCCAACCGACAAGAAGGCGTTTAAGCTCCACCAACCTCTTCGCGGCAGCCACCGGGCACCTGATCAGCGCAGTGAGCATCCCGTCTCTTCCTGATCGCAAATCTCCGATCATGAAGTCATCCACCGACATTGAAGTAGCGTCGGCAGCCGCTTTCGACAGCTCCTCGTGTGTGACCGACAAATCCAGTCCAAGAACCCGGATTTCTGCCTTTTTAACAGGCCGCGTTATACGGGTCAACGTGGGCAGATTTTCCCTCAGACTATCCTCTAATCTTTTGGCGCCCTCATCTCCTACCTCCTTCGGGAGCTCCAAGATTACGGCCCCAGCGTAGGACCGCTTGAGTGAAAGGGTCGGGATGCCCAGCTTCCTTAGGTCCACCTTTTCCCGCGCCACCTTCATCACCTCAACCAGCGTGAGCCCACCCTCGCGCTCCTTCTCCGACTTGAGGATATCTATTACGACAGCCGGGGCCTTCTTCTCCCTCAGCCGGACTGGTTTGAATTTCTTCGGCCCTTTTGCCTCCTTCGGAGCACTCTTGCTAGCGGTGCCCTTTTGTGCTGAAGTAGCTTTCGCCTGCTCCCGCTTATGCTTCATAAGCTTCTTGCGGCCAACTGCCGTACTCCAGCTCTCTTTCTCGCCATCGGCGTCTTCAGCCGCGGTGGGCGCTGGGATTGCAGGGGCCACATTCTTCTGCTTCTTAATTGCATCAGCAACACTAGCATCAGCATGCATTGTTGCGGGCTTGTTTGCCTTTGGAAGCGGCTTAAGTGTGGGCTTGGCCGGAACCGCAGGCGTTGATTCAGCAGGCGCTGGTCTTAGCTCCTCCAGCATGCCGCGCATTGCCGTCAACAACTTAGCGTCTCGCTCATCGAGACGTTTATCTAGTTCCTGCTGGGTCGCAGGGGTGTCAGCCGCATCAGCCGCCGCCACCTCGTAGCGGAGCAGCTTCTGTTTGTGCTCTTCGAGCTCCCTTTCCACCCTTCCGAAACGAACGCGAAGCGCTTCTAGCTCACCCTTGAGAGCCTCTTTCTCCCGGTGGTGCTTCAGTTGCTCATCAGTTACCGTGAGGGTTCCAATTCTATTCACCAGTTCACCCATCAGGCCGCAGGCTCTCTTCATTTCACCCTTCACGCTGCCCTTGATGTTCGAGGACTTGGACAACATGGCCTCGAACAGTCTAACGCCCTCTCTACCGAGATCAACGAGGCCGGGATTTGAGGGGTCGCTCCTATCTGACTCCAACCTCTCCGGGATCTTGCGGCCGCCGTCACCACCGGTGAAGGAGCGGGCTAGGTCTTCGATCTCCCGTGCCGAGATATCTTCGGCAATATCGAGCCTCCTCCGCTCCCTCTCCTTAAGGGCCTTCCCGTAGCCCACATACTCCCCGGTTGTCGGGGGTCTTCCGCGCCCTCTCTTCGCAGAACCCGGCGCAACAAACTCAGGCTCTGACGCCTCGGAATCCACCGAACAATCGGACCCGGTCAAAGAGGGGCTCCGGCTAATGCTCAGTCTCCTCGCTACCGCTTCACCAACTTTCGCAGCCCTGCTCCGCGTGTTGCGGGCCGGCCTGTCTGACTCTTTGCCTACCACTCTAATGGTCTCCCTACCCGAACGTTGGGCTGGGGTACCGAATTCAGCTCCATCGGAGTCATCCATCTCACTATCGTCGTGTCGCCTTCTCGGCTCTCCTACTTTTACATCCTTAGTTTTTAAGTTTTTAGAGTCCATAATTGTTCCCACGAGTAGGGGGGCTTTAGGGTCTGCCCCCCCTGACCCAGAAAACACTGGCCGCTAGCTGGCAGATCCGCTCGCCTGCCACCTTCAAAGAAGGCGGGGGTACGCCGCGCACTCCATCGGGGCCGCAGCCCGCCAAAACGCACCCCCGTTGAGGATTTGTTAGTGATGTTTACTCATCTCGGGGCCGGCCAATTAAGGCAAGCCCCCCTGGTCCCTTACCCGCGCCGATAGACATGACACCAGACGCCGGGGGGGATAACAGGTTTGCCCGACGAGGTCCTGCCATGCAGGGGTCCCGCCGCGCAGGTCCTAGCCCTTTCGGGCGAAGACAGGAGAGACGGAACTCTCCCGGGAGATGAAACTCCCACGACCAGAGCGCCGAACACAAAAACAACTCCGACGACTCCCGCGAGCCTTGCAGGCCCGCCACCCACGACCCCGAAGGGTCCACTGGCCTGAAAAGGCCCTCCACAGGGTAATTATTTAGAGAGGTTTTCTTCCTCGCAACCAGACGCACAGGGCAAGCCCCACACGCCCAGCCCCCGGGCCCACTCAGTGTGAGTTTACGGGTTGGTGTGACCGTGCAATGCCCGCCCTGAGAAGGACAGGCAGTCACACCGTTGCTAGTGGCTGTCCGCGACGGCCGAAGCCGCTACCCCCCATATCTGGAGGGCATTCCCCTATCCGCAGCCCGGGGACGCGTCCGCTGGCGGTACTAGCCCCGCACACGGAAACCTAACCTAACCTAACCTTTTTTTTTTTTTTTTTTTTGACCCGGGGTAATGGCCGACCCATACCAGGCTTCGGGGGAGACCTGGTTATGCGGGGCTCGAACCCGCTAAACCCCCCGGGGGCTTATCCTCCGCCGCGTTGGTGCGGTGTCGGGCTCTCGAGTATGCAACCGACGACCGCCGCGGCGTGGCCTTTCGGCCTCAACTGGCCTGTCCCTGGAGGGGGACCAGCCGCTCCGTGCCACGGGAGCGACTGCCGACGAGCCGTGCAAGGCGGGTGACTGCCTCCAAACCAAGGACCCCCGTCCCGTCACCCGCGTGGCCCTGGGCTCAGGCAACACCCCGGAAGGCATTGCCATCATTGCCCTGTCGGAAAAGCCGGGTCGCCGGGCAAATACCCCGACGCGACCCTCGACTGCCGGGCAGATACCCCGACGCAGCCCGCCACCGGACAAAAGCCCCGACGTGGCCCGCCACCGGGCAAATACCCCGACGTGGCTGCTATAACGACCTTGTGTGATGCCTATCTCGCAGCGACGCCAGATTTTGGCCCACGTTTGCCTCCTTTTGCCTGCTGAGGGCGGCAAAGTTTCCCCCCCATCACATGCCCTGAGGGCAGATTCAAGGACAAACAGACTGCGCACTTAGGTTTTGCGCTGCAATCAGCTGCAAGATGATTCTCCTCGCCACATCTAAAGCACAGAGAACTTCGATCCACCGTGCTTTTGCAAGTCTCCCGAGTGTGCCCGAGTTCTTGACATCCAAAACAACGAAGCGGTCGTGGCACCAGAGCGACGACCTTCGCTGAGCTCCACCCAACCACCAGCCGTTTCTGTTGTGCAACTTCTTGGCATTAGCCACCGGACATCGAACGAGCGCCGCCAACATCCCGTCCCTCCCTGGCCGAAGGTCGCCAATTAGGAAGTCATCCGCCGTTGCACCCGTAGCCTCGGCGGCCGCCTTCGCGAGCTCTTCATGCGTCACGGCAAAGTCCAGGCCCGTGACCCTTATTTCCGCCTTTTTAATGGGGCGAGTAACGCGTGCGACTATAGGCAGATTTTCTTTGAGACTCTGCTCGAGCCGTTGCGCCCCCTCAATCCCTACCTCCTTCGGGAGCTCTAAAATCACAGCTCCTGCGTACGATCTCTTCAAAGAAAGTGATGGTATCCCTAACTTCTTCAAGTCCACCTTTTCCCTGGCCTCTTTCATAATGTCGACCAGGGTGAGCCCGCCCTCCCTCTCCTTCTCAGCTTTGAGAAGATCAATGACAACGGCGGGAGCTTTCTTCTCGCGAAGTCGTACCGGTCTAGGTTTCTTCGGCCCCTTCACCTGTTTCGGGGCTTTCGGTTCTCGGCCTTCTTCTTCCCCTTATTAGGAGCTGCACGCACCTGCTCCTTCTTTTTCTGTTTCAGAGCCTTCTTGCGGCCCACCGCCGTCGTCCAGTTTCCTTCCTCGCCGTCCATGGTTGCGGCCGAGGTGGTTGCCGGAATCGCTGGGCCACTTTTGCCTGCGCCTTGGATGCAACAGCAGCAGCGTAGTCCGTGACGCGCGTCGTTGCTTCTGAGACCGGCTCCGGTGCGGGCTTGGCTAGAGCTACACCTGAGACAGGTACCGGTCTTATCTCCTCTGCGACCTCGCGAACCGCCGATTTGATGTATTCCCGCAACTTAGCGTCATCGCTGAAGAGTTCGCGATGAGCCGCGGGAGCAACCACCGTTTCAGACGCAGTAACCTCCTGCCGAATGAGTCTGCGCTTGCAGTCTTCCAATTCCCTCTCGACTTTGGCAAATCTCTCTTGCAGCGCCTTATGCTCGTCTATGAGCGTCGTGTACTGCCGATGGATGATGCGGGACTCATCGGTAGTCGAGAGAGTGCCTATCCTGCTCAGCACCTCCCTCTGCAGCACACAGACCCGCTTCATTTCGCCCCTGACGTCCCCTTTCAGCCTCGACGACTTGTCGAGCATCGCCTCGAAGACCCGAGTGCCCTGCTTAGCGAGTTCAATGAGGCCCGGATTCGTAGGGTCCGCGATGTCGGTCTCCAATTTTTCAGGCAGCTTTCTGCTGCTTTTTCCGCCGGTGAAATCGCGCGCCAGGTCTTCGATTTCTCGCGCCGAAATGTCCTCAGCGACGTCGAGCCTTTGCCGCTCTCTCTCCTTCAGGGCTTTCCCCCAGCCAATATATTCGCCCGTAGTCGGAGGCCTTCCGCGCCCCCTCTTGGCCGAGCCTGCTACGGGAAATTCTGCCTCTGATGCAAACGAATCGTCCGAACTCTCCGACCCAGACAACGACGGACTCCGACTGACGGAGATTCTCCTTGCCGCTATTTCGCCTTTCGCGGCCCTACTCCGCGTATTACGAGCTGGTCTATCCGACTCCTTTTCCACAACGCTGACAACGTCCCGGAAGCTAGGACGCTTGCCAGTTGCCGGGGTTCCGTACCCAGAACCGTCCGAGCAATCTCCCCTATCGACATTTTGCCTTCTCGGCTCACCTTCTCTTACATCTTTTTGTTTTGTATATTTGTTCATCTCCATAATTGTTCCCACGAGTAGGGGGGCTTTAGGGTCTGCCCCCCCTGACCCAGAAAACACTGGCCGCTAGCTGGCAGATCTGCTCGCCTGCCACCTTCAAAAGAAGGCGGGGGTACGCCGCGCACTCCATCGGGGCCGCAGCCCGCCAAAACGCACCCCCATTGAGGATTTGTTAGTGATGTTTTCTCATCTTGGGGCCGGCCAATTAAGGCAAGCCCCCCTGGTCCCTTACCCGCGCCGATAGACATGACACCAGACGCCCGGGGGGGATAACAGGTTTGCCCGACGAGGTCCTGCTATGCAGGGGTCCCCGCCGCGCAGGTCCGAGCCCTTTCGGGCGAAGACTGGAGAGACGGAACTCTCCCGGGAGATGAAACTCCCACGACCAGAGCGCCGAACACAAAAACACCCGACGACTCCCGCGAGCCTTGCAGGCCCGCCACCCACGACCCCGAAGGGTCCGCTGGCCCTGAAAAGGGCCCTCCACAGGGTAATTATTTTAGAGAGGTTTTCTTCCTCGCAACCAGACGCACAGGGCAAGCCCCATACGCCCAGCCCCCGGGCCCACTCAGTGTGAGCTTACGGGTTGGTGTGACCGTGCAATGCCCGCCCCGTGAGGAGCAAGCAGTCACACCGTTGCTAGTGGCTGTCCGCGACGGCCGAAGCCGCTACCCCCCATATCTGGAGGGCATTCCCCTATCCGCAGCCCGGGGACGCGTCCGATGGCGGTACTAGCCCCGCACACGGAAACCTAACCTAACCTAACCTAACCTAACCTAACCTAACCTAACCTAACCTTTTTTTTTTTTTTTTTTTTTTTTTTTTTTTTTTTTTTTTTTTTTTTTTTTTTTTTTTTTTTTTTTTTTTTTGACCCGGGGTAATGGCCGACCCATACCAGGCTTCGGGGGAAGACCTGGTTATGCGGGGCTCGAACCCGCTAAACCCCCCGGGGGCTTATCCTCCGCCGCGTTGGTGCGGTGTCGGGCTCTCGAGTATGCAACCGACGACCGCCGCGGCGTGGCCTTTCGGCCTCAGCTGGCCTGTCCCTAGAGGGGGACCAGCCGCTCCGTGCCACGGGAGCGACTGCCGACGAGCCGTGCAAGGCGGGTGACTGCCTCCATACCAAGGACCCCCGTCCCGTCACCCGCGTGGCCCTGGGCTCAGGCAACGCCCCGAAAGGCATTGCCATCATTGCCCTGTCGGAAAAGCCGGGTCGCCGGGCAAATACCCCGACGCGACCCTCGACTGCCGGGCAGATACCCCGACGCAGCCCGCCACCGGACAAAAGCCCCGACGTGGCCCGCCACCGGGCAAATACCCCGACGTGGCTACATCTTCTTCTTCAGCTGCTTGGGCTTAGGGCGGCACAGCTTCCCGCACATGACGTGCCCTAAGGGTAGACCCATTGCAGCACACACAGCGCACCTGGGCTTTGCGCTGCAGGCATTGGCGTAGTGGCCTGCCTCACCGCATCTGAAGCACAGCGTGCTCCGGTCCGTGCTCTTGCACATTTCCCTCGTGTGCCCCAGCTCCATACAGCCGAAGCAGCGCATTGGCCGGGGCGCGAGGGCGACGACTTTTGCAGCGCTCCATCCTACTAGGAGGCGTTTTCTTTCCACCAATTTCTTGGCGGCAGTCACCGGGCATCTAATCAGCGCCGTTAACATGCCGTCCCTTCCGGATCGCAAGTCGCCGATCAGGAAATCATCCACCGACATACTCGTAGCGTCGGCAGCCGCTTGCGCCAGTTCCTCATGTGTGACTGATAAATCTAGCCCAACAACTCTAACATCGGCCTTCTTAATCGGCCGAGTCACTCGTACCAATGCAGACAGATTCTCCTTTAAGCTCTGTTCTAGCCTTTGAGCACCCTCAGTACCAACCTCCTTTGGGAGCTCTAGTATTACCGCCCCAGCGTATGAACGCTTTAGAGATAAAGTCGGAATGCCCAGCTTTCTTAGGTCTATTTTATCCCTCGCCTCCTTCATGACTTCTATGAGAGTTAGCCCGCCTTCCCTCTCCTTCTCCGACTTCAGAATGTCTATAACAACAGCTGGGGCCTTCTTCTCCCTCAGCCGGACCGGTTTCGTTTTCTTCGGCCCTTTAGCTTCCTTCGGAGCACTCTTGGCGGGAGCGCTCTTTTGAGCAGAAGTAGCTTTTGCTTGCTCCTTCTTCTTTTTCATCGCCTTTTTGCGGTTGACCACGGTGCTCCAGGTTTCCTTCTCGCCGGTGGTGGTTTCGGCCGAGGTGGTTGCCGGGACAGCTGTGGTCGCTTTCGTCTGCCTTGTACCTACAACAGCAACACTAACTTCAGCATGCGTTGCGCGCTCGTTTGCCTTTGGGTCCGGCTTAGGTGTGGGCTTAGCCGGAACCACGGGCGTGAGTGCCGCAGGTGCTGGCCGTAACTCCTCCAGCATGCCGCGCATTGCCGTCAATAGTTTGGCGTCTCGCTCATCGAGACGCTTATCTAGATCCGGTTGTATCGCCGGGGTCTCCGCAACGTCAGCCGCCGCAACCTCATAGCGGAGCAGCTTGCGTTTGTGCTCTTCGAGCTCCCTCTCTAATCTCCCAAATCGAAGCCGAATCGATTCGAGCTCATCCCTGAGAGCCTCCTTCTCCCGGTGATGCTTCAGTGCCTCGTCGGTCACGGTGAGGGTTCCGATCTTGTTCACGAGTTCCCCCATCAGGGCGCAAGCTCGCTTCATTTCCCCCTTGACACTGCCTTTGATGTTCGAGGACTTCGACAGCATAGTCTCGAACAATCTGACGCCCTCTCTACCCATGTCAATGAGGCCGGGGTTTGAGGGATCACTCACGTCCTTATTCAGTTTATCGGGGATCTTTCGACCTTCATCTCCGCCGGTGAAGGAGCGAGCTAGGTCCTCGATTTCTCGTGCCGAAATGTCCTCGGCAATGTCGAGCCTGCGCCGCTCCTTCTCCTTCAGGGCTTTCCCCCAACCGATGTATTCCCCCGTTGTGGGGGGCCTTCCTCGTCCCCTCTTAGCGGAGCTTGTCGTGGGGAATTCGGCTTCAGACGCAAAAGAATCGTCCGAACTCTCCGACCCAGTCAACGATGGACTCCGGCTGACGGAGATTTTCCTCACAATATCACCTTTCGCGGCCCTACTCCGCGTGTTCCGAGCCGGCCTATCGGACTCCTTGTCCACGACTCCAATTACCTCTGGACGCTGCGCCGGGGTACTATACCCAGCACCGTCTGAATCTTCCTCCTCTAGACTACTGTTTTGCCTTCTCGGCTCTTCCACTGAATCAACTTTGGGTTTTTTAAAATTTTTGCAACTCATTATGGTTCCCACGAGTAGGGGGGCTTTAGGGTCTGCCCCCCATGACCCAGAAAACACTGGCCGCTCGCCGGTAGCTCCACTCGTCTACCACCATGAAGGCGGAGGTACGCCGCGCACTCTATCGGGGCCGAAGCCCGCCAAAACGCACCCCCGTTGAGGATTGTTTATAGACGTTTACTCGTCTCAGGGCCGGCCAATAAAGGCAAGCCCCCCTGGTCCCTTACCCGCGCCGCTAGACGTGACAACAGACGCCCGGGGGGGATTACAGGTTTGCCCGACGAGGTCCTGCTATGCAGGGGTCCCCGCCGCGCAGTCGCAGCCCTTTCGGGCGAAGACAGGAGAGACGGAACTCTCCGGGAGATGAGACTCCCACGACCAGAGCGCCGAAAACAAAAACTCCCGACGACTCCCGCGAGCCTTGCAGGCCCGCCATCCCACGCCACCGAAGCGGCCACTGGCCCTGAAAAGGGCCCTCCACAGGGTAATTATTTTAGAGAGGTTTTCTTCCTCGCAACCAAACGCACAGGGCAAGCCCCATACGCCCAGCCCCCGGGCCCACTCAGTGTGAGCTTACGGGTTGGTGTGACCGTGCAATGCCCGCCCCGTGAGGGGCAAGCAGTCACACCGTTGCTAGTGGCTGTCCGCGACGGCCGAAGCCGCTACCCCCCATATCTGGAGGGCATTCCCCTATCCGCAGCCCGGGGACGCGTCCGATGGCGGTACTAGCCCCGCACACGGAAAAAACGGACGCATAAGCCTCAAATAAGCTGAAGGAAGGAGCAACAGTCATTATGGGCCCTCTGCCTAGACCGTCACCCCCCCCCTAGCCTATCTTCTAACCTCTGGTGTCTACTACAAGGCTGTGACTCAACAACCACCTTGATTCGACAAACGTTCAAGCCCGATTGCTACAAGGCTCCAGTGCAAGCACCTTCGCCACTCCACCAATATGTTTACTACGGGCGAACCCGGTTCAACAGAAAAGTCGCAACAATCGGGCCTCCTCCCCGCTGACATAATTGGCCGAAGCCTAGCCAGAAATCGGTTTGGGCGGACGAGTTGTCCGTCTGAAGAGTTCGCGACCTAATCCCTCCTACCCCGAAAAGCGGGAGCAGATTCCAAGGCAAAGGTAGAAGGGCCATCTCGAACTCCCCAGACCGACGCAGCCTACTGATCCCGCGCATCAAGTTCCCATCCCGGGCGCCAGTGAGCCTCCTACCGTCCTAACCACGACTTTCTTCTGACACCCGACATAGCCCAATACGCAGAATCAGCATGCTCTTAAGGCTCTCGCAGACATCGAGCAAATATAGGCCTAGTCCACAGCAGAACCTCGGAGCAGTCCTAGAGAGGCATTTTTTTCTTTTATCAACTCTCTAATCCGCACGAGATGCGACCTTGCATAACATGGTATGACGAGCATTCCACGGCATCCTGGTCGATTTCGGGCGGATGAGTACACCTGCATTCGCATGAAGGAGGCTAACCTAAACTGCAACGTGACATCCGCATACAGGATCGTACCCAGACGTTGGTAGTTGGCAGGAAGGCAATGCGGCATCTTTGCATTACCCCCCTCCCGGGGTGCTCTGCAGGGAGACTACCATCCCGCACCCGTTTCCTAACTGGGCATCATAGGGAAGGCCCTAGCCCCCACTGAGAGACAGCGGTGGGGTGAGGCTTGTCTTGAGAAAGACAAACCCACCCAGAAGTGCTTACCGGCGGACGGGCGAGTTTCATCCACTTTCAGCTGAATAGTCTCGGCTGCTGAGGTGTCGGCACTAGCAACTCGGCAGCGCCTCCACCAATATCGCCAATCTCGCAAAGCGCAACTCGGAGCGAGCTCCGTTCGCGCGATGTCAGCAGTCGAGACCTCCGAGGCGCGATAGACATCATCGGTCAGAGACCTAGTCTCAGCGGCTCAGGTGGCCCTAACCTAACAAGGCAGACGTCGTGCACTAAAAGTGCCTATTTCCGCCCCATATGAGCCGATGTGGATCGGTACCCCAGAGGCCACGTAACGCCCCGACCTAGCCGGCGAACTAACTCGACTCCGGGAGACGCGTATGACTGGGTATCGATACACCAAAGACCCATTAATACGGTCAATTTTTTATAGAGGCTTTTCTTCCTCACGGCCAACGCACAGAGCGAGCTCCACACGCCGGTCCCCGGGTCCACCGATGGCGGACTTACGGTCTGGGGGAGCAATGCAGCTCGCCCTCTGACGGGCAAGTTGCACCGCAGAAAGACGTGTCATCGTCGTCATGCAACACAGTACTGTACTGCACGCGAGGCATTCCCTGTATATAGCGTAACGGTATATACACAGAACGCTCCCAACACGCTCTATTTTTATAGAGGTTTTTTTCCTCGCGGCCAGACTCGCAGAGCAAGCTCCGCACATCCAGCCCCCGGGCCCCCTGAAGGCGGGCTTACGGTTGTGAGATGTCCTAGAGAGGGAGCCTCCCTAGCCCGCACAATATTAGGCGTGGTATGGCATGGCATGACAGAAAAAACCATGACATCCCGGCCCAATTCCGAACGAGCGAGTACAACTGCATCCGCATGAAGGAGGCTAACCTAACCTGCCACGTGACATCCGTATGCAATTGTATCCAGACGGTCCCTACCTAACTGGGCATCATAGGGAAGGCCCTAGCCCCCACTGAGAGACAGTGGCGAGGTAAAGTTCGTCTTGGGAAAGACAAACCCACCCAGAAGTGCTTACCGGCGGACGGGCGAGTTTCATCCACTTTCAGCTGAATAGCCCCGACTGTTGAGGTGTCGGCACTAGCAACTCGGCAGCGCCTCCACCAATATCGCCAATCTAACAAAGCGCAGACGGACACGGGCTCCGTTCGCGCGATGTCAACAGTCGAGACCTCCGAGGCGCGATAGACATCATCGGTCGGAGACCTAGCCTCAGCGACTCGGGTGCACCCTACCCTAACAAGGTGGAAGTCGTGCACTTAAAAGTGCCTCATTCCACCCCTTACGGTCTAATGTGGATCGGTACCCCAGAGGCCACGTAACGCCCCGACCTAGCCGGCGAACTACCTCACTCCGGGGGACGCGTATGGCTGGGTATCGATACACCAAAAGCCCGTTAGCTACGGTCAATTTTTATAGAGATTTTCTTCCTCGTGGCCAGACGCGCAGAGCAAGCTCCACACACCTGGCCCCCGGGCCCGCCATAGAGAGCGGACTTACGGTCTTATGTGGTTGTGCAATGCCCGCCCTGAAAAGGGCAAGCTACCACATAACGTGTCATCGTCGTAGTGCAACACAAACCTGCGTTGCATACGAAGCATTCTGCTTTCACAGAACACCTACAACACGTTGTTTTATAGAGGTTATGTCCTCGCGACCAGACATGCAGAGCGAGCTCCACACGTCCGGCCCCCGGGTCTCCTGAAGGCAGACTTACGGGATGGTGTGACCGTGCAATGCCCGCCCTGAAAAGGGCAGGCAATCACACCGTTGCTAGTGGCTGTCCGCGACGGCCGAAGCCGCTACCCCCCTAAGGAGGCATTCCCCTATCCGCAGCCCGGGGACGCGTCCGATGGCGGTACTAGCCCCGCACACGGAAAAAACGGACGCATAAGCCTCAAATAAGCTGAAGGAAGGAGCAACAGTCATTATGGGCCCTCTGCCTAGACCGTCACCCCCCCCCTAGCCTATCTTCTAACCTCTGGTGTCTACTACAAGGCTGTGACTCAACAACCACCTTGATTCGACAAACGTTCAAGCCCGATTGCTACAAGGCTCCAGTGCAAGCACCTTCGCCACTCCACCAAAATGTTTACTACGGGCGAACCCGGTTCAACAGAAAAGTCGCAACAATCGGGCCTCCTCCCCGCTGACATAATTGGCCGAAGCCTAGCCAGAAATCGGTTTGGGCGGACGAGTTGTCCGTCTGAAGAGTTCGCGACCTAATCCCTCCTACCCCGAAAAGCGGGAGCAGATTCCAAGGCAAAGGTAGAAGGGCCATCTCGGACTCCCCAGACCGACGCAGCCTACTGATCCCGCGCATCAAGTTCCCATCCCGGGCGCCAGTGAGCCTCCTACCGTCCTAACCACGACTTTCTTCTGACACCCGACATAGCCCAATACGCAGAATCAGCATGCTCTTAAGGCTCTCGCAGACATCGAGCAAATATAGGCCTAGTCCACAGCAGAACCTCGGAGCAGTCCTAGAGAGGCATTTTTTTCTTTTATCAACTCTCTAATCCGCACGAGATGTGACCTTGCATGACATGGTATGACGAGCATTCCACGGCATCCTGGTCGATTTCGGGCGGATGAGTACACCTGCATGCGCATGAAGGAGGCTAACCTAAACTGCAACGTGACATCCGCATACAGGATCGTACCCAGACGTTGGTAGTTGGCAGGAAGGCAATGCGGCATCTTTGCATTACCCCCCTCCCGGGGTGCTCTGCAGGGAGACTACCATCCCGCACCCGTTTCCTAACTGGGCATCATAGGGAAGGCCCTAGCCCCCACTGAGAGACAGCGGTGGGGTGAGGCTTGTCTTGAGAAAGACAAACCCACCCAGAAGTGCTTACCGGCGGACGGGCGAGTTTCATCCACTTTCAGCTGAATAGTCTCGGCTGCTGAGGTGTCGGCACTAGCAACTCGGCAGCGCCTCCACCAATATCGCCAATCTCGCAAAGCGCAACTCGGAGCGAGCTCCGTTCGCGCGATGTCAGCAGTCGAGACCTCCGAGGCGCGATAGACATCATCGGTCAGAGACCTAGTCTCAGCGGCTCAGGTGGCCCTAACCTAACAAGGCAGACGTCGTGCACTAAAAGTGCCTATTTCCGCCCCATATGAGCCGATGTGGATCGGTACCCCAGAGGCCACGTAACGCCCCGACCTAGCCGGCGAACTACCTCGACTCCGGGAGACGCGTATGACTGGGTATCGATACACCAAAGACCCATTAATACGGTCAATTTTTTATAGAGGCTTTTCTTCCTCACGGCCAACGCACAGAGCGAGCTCCACACGCCGGTCCCCGGGTCCACCGATGGCGGACTTACGGTCTGGGGGAGCAATGCAGCTCGCCCTCTGACGGGCAAGTTGCACCGCAGAAAGACGTGTCATCGTCGTCATGCAGCACAGTACTGTACTGCACGCGAGGCATTCCCTGTATATAGCGTGACGGTATATACACAGAACGCTCCCAACACGCTCTATTTTTATAGAGGTTTTTTTCCTCGCGGCCAGACTCGCAGAGCAAGCTCCGCACATCCAGCCCCCGGGCCCCCTGAAGGCGGGCTTACGGTTGTGAGATGTCCTAGAGAGAGAGCCTCCCTAGCCCGCACGATATTAGGCGTGGTATGGCATGGCATGACAGAACAAACCATGACATCCCGGCCCGATTCCGAACGAGCGAGTACAACTGCATCCGCATGAAGGAGGCTAACCTAACCTGCCACGTGACATCCGTATGCAATTGTACCCAGACGGTCCCTACCTAACTGGGCATCATAGGGAAGGCCCTAGCCCCCACTGAGAGACAGTGGCGAGGTGAAGTTCGTCTTGAGAAAGACAAACCCACCCAGAAGTGCTTACCGGCGGACGGGCGAGTTTCATCCACTTTCAGCTGAATAGCCCCGACTGTTGAGGTGTCGGCACTAGCAACTCGGCAGCGCCTCCACCAATATCGCCAATCTAACAAAGCGCAGACGGACAAGGGCTCCGTTCGCGCGATGTCAACAGTCGAGACCTCCGAGGCGCGATAGACATCATCGGTCGGAGACCTAGCCTCAGCGACTCGGGTGCACCCTACCCTAACAAGGTGGAAGTCGTGCACTTAAAAGTGCCTCATTCCACCCCTTACGGTCTAATGTGGATCGGTACCCCAGAGGCCACGTAACGCCCCGACCTAGCCGGCGAACTACCTCACTCCGGGGGACGCGTATGGCTGGGTATCGATACACCAAAAGCCCGTTAGCTACGGTCAATTTTTATAGAGGTTTTCTTCCTCGTGGCCAGACGCGCAGAGCAAGCTCCACACACCTGGCCCCCGGGCCCGCCATAGAGAGCGGACTTACGGTCTTATGTGGTTGTGCAATGCCCGCCCTGAAAAGGGCAAGCTACCACATAACGTGTCATCGTCGTAGTGCAACACAAACCTGCGTTGCATACGAAGCATTCTGTTTTCACAGAACACCTACAACACGTTGTTTTATAGAGGTTATGTCCTCGCGACCAGACATGCAGAGCGAGCTCCACACGTCCGGCCCCCGGGTCTCCTGAAGGCAGACTTACGGGATGGTGTGACCGTGCAATGCCCGCCCTGAAAAGGGCAGGCAATCACACCGTTGCTAGTGGCTGTCCGCGACGGCCGAAGCCGCTACCCCCCTAAGGAGGCATTCCCCTATCCGCAACCCGGGGACGCGTCCGATGGCGGTACTAGCCCCGCACACGGAAAAAACGGACGCATAAGCCTCAAATAAGCTGAAGGAAGGAGCAACAGTCATTATGGGCCCTCTGCCTAGACCGTCACCCCCCCCCTAGCCTATCTTCTAACCTCTGGTGTCTACTACAAGGCTGTGACTCAACAACCACCTTGATTCGACAAACGTTCAAACCCGATTGCTACAAGGCTCCAGTGCAAGCACCTTCGCCACTCCACCAAAATGTTTACTACGGGCGAACCCGGTTCAACAGAAAAGTCGCAACAATCGGGCCTCCTCCCCGCTGACATAATTGGCCGAAGCCTAGCCAGAAATCGGTTTGGGCGGACGAGTTGTCCGTCTGAAGAGTTCGCGACCTAATCCCTCCTACCCCGAAAAGCGGGAGCAGATTCCAAGGCAAAGGTAGAAGGGCCATCTCGAACTCCCCAGACCGACGCAGCCTACTGATCCCGCGCATCAAGTTCCCATCCCGGGCGCCAGTGAGCCTCCTACCGTCCTAACCACGACTTTCTTCTGACACCCGACATAGCCCAATACGCAGAATGAGCATGCTCTTAAGGCTCTCGCAGACATCGAGCAAATATAGGCCTAGTCCACAGCAGAACCTCGGAGCAGTCCTAGAGAGGCATTTTTTTCTTTTATCAACTCTCTAATCCGCACGAGATGTGACCTTGCATGACATGGTATGACGAGCATTCCACGGCATCCTGGTCGATTTCGGGCGGATGAGTACACCTGCATGCGCATGAAGGAGGCTAACCTAAACTGCAACGTGACATCCGCATACAGGATCGTACCCAGACGTTGGTAGTTGGCAGGAAGGCAATGCGGCATCTTTGCATTACCCCCCTCCCGGGGTGCTCTGCAGGGAGACTACCATCCCGCACCCGTTTCCTAACTGGGCATCATAGGGAAGGCCCTAGCCCCCACTGAGAGACAGCGGTGGGGTGAGGCTTGTCTTGAGAAAGACAAACCCACCCAGAAGTGCTTACCGGCGGACGGGCGAGTTTCATCCACTTTCAGCTGAATAGTCTCGGCTGCTGAGGTGTCGGCACTAGCAACTCGGCAGCGCCTCCACCAATATCGCCAATCTCGCAAAGCGCAACTCGGAGCGAGCTCCGTTCGCGCGATGTCAGCAGTCGAGACCTCCGAGGCGCGATAGACATCATCGGTCAGAGACCTAGTCTCAGCGGCTCAGGTGGCCCTAACCTAACAAGGCAGACGTCGTGCACTAAAAGTGCCTATTTCCGCCCTATATGAGCCGATGTGGATCGGTACCCCAGAGGCCACGTAACGCCCCGACCTAGCCGGCGAACTAACTCGACTCCGGGAGACGCGTATGACTGGGTATCGATACACCAAAGACCCATTAATACGGTCAATTTTTTATAGAGGCTTTTCTTCCTCACGGCCAACGCACAGAGCGAGCTCCACACGCCGGTCCCCGGGTCCACCGATGGCGGACTTACGGTCTGGGGGAGCAATGCAGCTCGCCCTCTGACGGGCAAGTTGCACCGCAGAAAGACGTGTCATCGTCGTCATGCAACACAGTACTGTACTGCACGCGAGGCATTCCCTGTATATAGCGTAACGGTATATACACAGAACGCTCCCAACACGCTCTATTTTTATAGAGGTTTTTTTTCCTCGCGGCCAGACTCGCAGAGCAAGCTCCGCACATCCAGCCCCCGGGCCCCCTGAAGGCGGGCTTACGGTTGTGAGATGTCCTAGAGAGGGAGCCTCCCTAGCCCGCACGATATTAGGCGTGGTATGGCATGGCATGACAGAACAAACCATGACATCCCGGCCCAATTCCGAACGAGCGAGTACAACTGCATCCGCATGAAGGAGGCTAACCTAACCTGCCACGTGACATCCGTATGCAATTGTACCCAGACGGTCCCTACCTAACTGGGCATCATAGGGAAGGCCCTAGCCCCCACTGAGAGACAGTGGCGAGGTAAAGTTCGTCTTGGGAAAGACAAACCCACCCAGAAGTGCTTACCGGCGGACGGGCGAGTTTCATCCACTTTCAGCTGAATAGCCCCGACTGTTGAGGTGTCGGCACTAGCAACTCGGCAGCGCCTCCACCAATATCGCCAATCTAACAAAGCGCAGACGGACACGGGCTCCGTTCGCGCGATGTCAACAGTCGAGACCTCCGAGGCGCGATAGACATCATCGGTCGGAGACCTAGCCTCAGCGACTCGGGTGCACCCTACCCTAACAAGGTGGAAGTCGTGCACTTAAAAGTGCCTCATTCCACCCCTTACGGTCTAATGTGGATCGGTACCCCAGAGGCCACGTAACGCCCCGACCTAGCCGGCGAACTACCTCACTCCGGGGGACGCGTATGGCTGGGTATCGATACACCAAAAGCCCGTTAGCTACGGTCAATTTTTATAGAGATTTTCTTCCTCGTGGCCAGACGCGCAGAGCAAGCTCCACACACCTGGCCCCCGGGCCCGCCATAGAGAGCGGACTTACGGTCTTATGTGGTTGTGCAATGCCCGCCCTGAAAAGGGCAAGCTACCACATAACGTGTCATCGTCGTAGTGCAACACAAGCCTGCGTTGCATACGAAGCATTCTGCTTTCACAGAACACCTACAACACGTTGTTTTATAGAGGTTATGTCCTCGCGACCAGACATGCAGAGCGAGCTCCACACGTCCGGCCCCCGGGTCTCCTGAAGGCAGACTTACGGGATGGTGTGACCGTGCAATGCCCGCCCTGAAAAGGGCAGGCAATCACACCGTTGCTAGTGGCTGTCCGCGACGGCCGAAGCCGCTACCCCCCTAAGGAGGCATTCCCCTATCCGCAGCCCGGGGACGCGTCCGATGGCGGTACTAGCCCCGCACACGGAACCTAACCTAACCTAACCTTTTTTTTTTTTTTTTTTTTTTTTTTTTTTTTCTCGAGGGGGAATGCTCATGCATACCCTGCCGCTGGGGGGGCAGCAGGGTTATGTGGGACTCTAGCGATAGCCGCCAGCCTACCCACTAAACCTAACCCCGGAGTTCCGCGTCTCGTCCAGAAAGCGGGAAAGGGGGTATCGCGCATAGCGCGTTTGGCCCCGTCAGACCCGCTCAGACGCTCGCCCGCGCTGCTGGAGATGGAATACAGCGCGAGCCCACCACTGCCAGAGGCATGAGGAGTCCCGAACTCAAGGACTCCTCACCGTCGCAGGGACCAGTGCAATGCGAGCAGTCGTCGCCCCGCAGACAACCACCCGCTGGTCCCCACTAGGACGGCAGAGTTTGGTGCCACCACCTCCTCCGTCGTCCTGTCCTCCGGCGCCTCCTCGCATCGGCGAGGGGATCCTCCTCACGGCGGCGCTCGGCATCTTCCTTTGCGGCCATAGTCCGCTCGCAAAAGGTGGCCATCGCCTGCCATGCCCTCTTCGACCCTAATATAGCCCGCACAACAGCAGGTAACGATAAGTCACTCCCAACGACAGAAATAAGATCCTGCCTATCTTCCTCCCACGCTGGACATAGTGTAAGCGTATGGAGGGCTGAATCCTCTGTAACCTTTAGGGTTGCAAGTAGGTAGAAATTTAGGTATAATTAAAAGAATTGGATAAAATATATATTATAATAAAAGTATATAATTTTTGAGTTAAAATTAAACAAAAGAAGATTAGCTGTAATAGGCAGCCGGGTCGTGAGTTGCCTTCGATCTGGGTTCACTTTGAACAATTGTTACCACTCCCCTGCTGATGTAGTAGGTCCTCGAACGGTCGGCTGTTATTTCGGTCAACTAGTAGTAAACAAGTAGAATTCCTGGCGAGAATTGTCAGACAGTCCTTCCGTTTCCTCCAGTAGAGAGGTAGAAATTCAGACCAATATTCAAAGAGAATGTGGGATTTTTCAGTGTATAGCAGGAACCCTGAAATGTCACCAATATTGGGAACTTCAGTAAAAGTCCAGTTTTCCGCTACTGACTGCGACATAATGATTGCGGCTTGATGCATCTAAAGCGACGGCGATGCAAGGCGAGTGGTAGCTAGCAAGCTTAGCAATCATTGATGTGGCAGCATAGCGAAGTAATTAACATTCATATAAAATTATATAATAGTAAGCAGACAAAGTAAACAATTGTTATGTGAAATGCAGATGGAATTATTTAGACATTTAGCTGATTACAGTATTTTAATGGTTTATCTATTTATATGTAACAATGATTTTAATAAAAAATGATGATTAAACATTAAACAATGCTTCTTAACATTTAATACTGCTTCGAGATGGACAAGGTTAAGTTGCTAGATAAAAAGTTTAATAATTAGGAAATTAAGCTACAATATCATGTAAACTACGATGTATGAGGCAATAGATACTAACATTTAATTACTTTCGTAGTAGGATAAATACAACACAAGATATTGCATTACAACATTTGTCTAATTACGCAATCAGCCCGCTTAATTTAAAGTACTATTAAATCTAGGAAAAATAGATAAAAATATATGCTGCACTTACCCAATATGGGGTTCAACACAATACAATTAAGATTGTTATTAAATTAAACTTATTTGGTATATTTCTTAATTATTTCAGAGTTATTTAAAATAACCTCTTAACACGACGGCAGTTCGTAGTTAAAAAGTAGGTACACGGTTAACCGTGCGAGTAATATGGCCACATCGCTAGCTATACGTATACATATATCTGCCCGCACCTCTTAATGTTATAACAGGCGCTAGACGATCTTTAATCTCGTGTTTAAATTGGTTGTTTTTTAAAAAATGACAGTTAAATTGAGGATCATATTTTATTTTAAAGCCTAAAATAGATATAAGGATTACCGTAAGGTCTTCTTAAAATGTAATTAAAATTGGGTTGGAGTCACGGTACTACGAAGTAATTGCTTTGAATAACGTTCAAGGCGTTACATACCCCCCTTCTTTGGGTAGGATTTTTGCTGGGAAAATCCGCTGGACTGTAAGCTACTGCTGTACCTTCCTATTTTGTCTACAGAATAACTAACTCTCAAATATCTTTCATTCGTCTCTTTCATATCTCTTTTCGATCGTCAACTTGTGTAATAGCAGATATCTTATTTTTAGTTAAAGATACTGTTCTCTCGCATTCAGAGTATCGGTTATGTAATTTACGTAAAACTCAACTATAGACAAATGATGTTACAAGATGGCGTCATGTCTTACTTAATTAGGTTTATTTATTTCCACGCTTAGCATTTTTATACTTAATAAGATAATGTTTAGCACCGAGGGGTAGACCAAGGTTCTAAAAATGCTATATACACGGAGATTTGTAGTTACAACAATCTAGTAAAATTTGCAAAGGCTTGTTTAAAGAGTTACTATCCGCTCTGTTTTGGTTATTCTAGGTTTAGAGCCTGAATAACTACATTATTTTTGTTGTAATTTAAGAAAGATTATTTTTAAGCAAGACATGGCGTTATACTTATTAAATTTCAATTTTAAGTTATTTTGTTTTTGTGTGTGTTTTTTTTTTGTTTTATTTTAGGTACATGTAATTTATATTTAAGTTTTTAATTTTAAGAATTAGATATATTAGTTGTTAGTTTAATATCTTTTAAGTGCCATGAACCTAACTGATTTCCATCACAGTCTTCTAAGTCGTACACTAGTGGAGACCTTTTAGCTATAATTTTACATTTGATAAATTTCGGTGCTAATTTTTTTGAAAACCTTTTATCTTTATCACTTTGGTAATATGTACGTTTCCATACTGTATCACCAACATTAAACGTAACATTTTTTCGACGCAAATTATAATAATTACTGTTTCGTGAATGGGCTTTGATTAATGCTAGCTGTACCTTGTCAAAAATTTTGCGGAGTGATCCTAGATTTTCAGCGTATGAATCTCTTGGTGAAAATATGAGATCATCAGTAGTGTCGATTTCAGTATAATGTGAACCACAAGGCACGAGTTCACGACCATAAACAAGAAATGATGGTGAGTAACCGGTGACTTCGTTTACTGCACTATTCAAGGCAAATTGGATTTTTGAAATTTGTAGGTCCCAAGAACGATGATCATCACCAACAAAGCTTGATACTATAGTCATGATCGTTTTATTATAGCGTTCTACTGAATTTACTTGTGCTGTATATTTTGGACAATATTGGACATTTGGAATTTTGTAATTAACAAATAGTTGTTTTAGGTTATTGCTAACAAATTGCTTTCCGTTGTCCATTAAAACAGTGCTAGGGATACCATGAATTAAAAATACTTGGTTTTCAAGAATCCGCGTAATATTTTCCGACGAAGCGTGTCGAATAGGGAAAATTAAAGTATATTTGGAGAAACAACATGTGACTACAAATAAATAACAATTTTGACGTCTTGTTGGTGGTAGAGGTCCAATTAGATCCATGCTAATAAATTGAAACGGTCTAGAGCAACTTTTAGGACGTCCCATAAGACCTAAAGTCATGTGGTTAGCACATTTGTGAGCATTACATGTGTCACAATCACCGACGAAGCTAGCAATATCGCGGTGCATATTAGGCCAAAAGTATTTTAGAGATACCCGTTTTAACGTTTTAAAAATTCCAAAATGACCAGAGGTTGGTTCGCAATGGTTTTTAGCTATAATATCCTTGCGGGATTCAGATGGTATCACCTCTTTCCATTCGAACTCATTAACAAGAGGGTTCAAGCTTTTAACAAAACGAAATAATTTACCGTTTGTTACTCTATAATTAAGAAATGAAGTAGGTGAGTTTATGCAGCCGTTATATATATTTAGATACCAGGAGTCTGTAGAAGATTGATTTAAATTATTATTGTTGTTAGAATTATTAGGGTCTGTAGTAATAGCCGTTATTGGGATTGCACGAGAAAGACAATCTGGCACAGCATTGTCTTTACCGCGACGATGTTTAATTTCAAAATTATACGCTGATAGTCGTATACCCCAGCGAGCAAGACGACCAGTAGGGTTATTTAGATTCAAGAACCACTTTAGAGCAGCATGATCTGTGTATACAGTAAATTTTAAGCCGTTCTCCAAATAACACCTCCAGTGCTCAACAGCGATAAGTACTGCTAAGGCTTCTCGTTCGGTTGCGCTGTAGTTACGCTCCTGGCTAGAAAGCGATTTGCTCATGTAAGCAACAACGTTCTCCACACCACCATTTACCTGTACCAATACAGCACCTATACCGAAGTCACTGGCATCAGTGTGGACTTCGAATGGCTTGGAATAATCAGGACATGAGAGTACGGGAGCAGACACGAGACGTTGCTTGAGCTTTTTAAAAGAACTTTCAGCTTCCTCCGTCCAGCGAAAAGAAGGAGCCTTCTTCCCTTGAGAAGTTAGCTTATTAAGGGGAGCTGCTAGATGGCTGAAGTTGGGTATAAATCTACGGTACCAAGATGATGCACCCAGAAACCGACGAACTTCCTTCCTGTTGGTAGGCTTTGGATAGTTCACAATGGCTTCAACCTTTTCAGGGTCAGCGTGAAGACCATTTGAATTTACTACATAGCCCAAGTATTTTAGTTGGCTACGGAAAAATTTACTTTTTTTGAAATTTATGGTTAGGTTAGCAAGTTTAAGTTTTTCGAAAACGCGAAGAAGAAGAGCAATATGTTGTTCAAAACATGGAGAAACTACAATTATATCGTCAATAAAAGCAAACACTTTGTGCTCAAATTCCGGGCCATAGAAGAGCAAATCTATTAGACGTTGCTGTGTAGCAGGCGCATTGGTGAGACCAAACGGCATAGATCGGAATTGGAAGGTTCCTCTAGAGGGTATGTAGAAAGCGGTCTTACATTTGTCTTCCTCCTTGATTGGAATCTGCCAAAAACTTTTAGAAAGATCCAAGCTCGTAAGGTACTTAGCGTCGCGTAAGTTGTCTAAGATTTCTGAGATGTAGGGTAGACTATACGCGTCTTTCTTTGTGATCGTATTTAGTTTACGACTATCCAGGCAAAATCGTAACTCACCGTTCTTTTTAGGAGTTAGCAGAACCGGTGATGACCAAGGACTTTCACAGGGTTCCACTACATTATCACCCAACATCTCATCAAGCTGTTCGATCAGCATGCGCTGTTTCTCAGGCGACATTCTGTAGTATCTCTGCCGTATAGGAGCAAAGTCGCCTGTGTCAATAGCATGCGATATCATAGATGTACGTCCCAGACCGCGCTCTTCGTAAGAGATGCTACGAAATTGGCTGATAATGTTGTCAGCGGTTATCCTCTGTGAATCAGTTAAGTCACTATACGATTGAATGTGTTCAGCATTGTCAACTTGTAGGTTAGTTAAGGTATGTTTAGAGTCATCGCTTAAAAAAACTATATCTAAATGCTTAGGAAAGATTTCAAACAAATTCCAAAAATCCATCCCCAAAATTAAAGAAGTAGTAACTGTAGGAACAATGTAGGTAGTTATAATATGTAGTTTGTTTTCAAAAGTTATAGGTAAATATATAAAGTTTTCTGCGACTAGTTTCTGACCACCAGCAGCAATAAATTGAATAGAAGATTTACAATCTTGCAATTTGTAACCAGCATTTAGAAATTTCAAATGTGAATTGTTTCCTAAAATTGTAACCATTGATCCACTATCAAGCATTCCTGTCACAAGTATTCCACCTATGTCTACAGTTATGTATGGAATAGAATTACAATTTTTATTTTGGGTTGAAGAAATGGTGTAGCAAGAGAAAAATTTTGATATAAAATCTAACCACTGTCTCCATTCCTCCACACCATTGCTGCAACCCATAGAAGTTAGTTTTTTGAATGTAGATTAGGTTCATTACATACAGTGCATTCTGGGTAGCGAACTCCAGCTTTACCACATTTGAAACATATAGGAAAATGAGGCTCCGTGCATTGTTTCAAACTGTGCGTTGAAACTCTGCATCTAGGACAGTATGTTTTAGTTGATGTATCTCCAGCTGCATCCTTACCGTTATATGTAATATTGTTAATTGGTACTTTATTGACTATATGTGGTTGTTCTTGTTTTTTATTTTGAAAATTAGTATGGAAGGTAGGTTTAGTATAATTTTTAAAGTCACTATTATTGTAATTGTTTCTTCTAAAGTAGGTAGTATTGTTATTATTTCTATTATTAGTGTAAGCATTAGTGTAGTTAGAGTTGTATTTTGTGTTAGAGTGGTAGTTTTTTGTGTAGTGAGCAGTTGACGCAGTGGGTTGTGAGCGATATGCGAACTCTGGTGCTAGTGTTTCGTGACTAGATCTAGGAGGTTCACGAAATTGTGTACAACGAGACTGAATATTTTCAAAATTGCGACATAATGTTTTTAAGGTGTCTAAATCTGTAATATTTGATGCAGCAGCTAATGTGTTGGCGTAACAAGGCCGTATATTATGTAGGATTATTTCTAATTTATCCTCTTCTGAAATCTTTGTAGTAAGCCTTGCAAAGAGTCCATGCATTATTGATAGATATATTGTAATATTCTCCTGTTCTCCCTGAGTGCGAGCTCGAATTTCAGAGAGGAGACGATAGTCATAATCCTTAAGACTAAAATCTTCCTTTAGCAAAACGACAAGTTCATCCCAAGAATGTACTTTGTCCTTAACAAAACGGAACCAATGAAGTGCCTCATCAGTAAACATCTCATAGGCATAAGACAATATTTTGTCACTAGGTATGTTTCTTGATTGTGTAAATTCGTCCACCTTCTGTATGAAAGAGCGAACACATGACCTACCAGAAAATTTTATTTTATTAATATCTGTAGCTATGTTTCTGTCACAAGTTACCACTAGTGGAGTTGACTGAGAGTCACTTGTGTCGGCACTGTTTGATTTTGTAGAAGTATATAATTTAAGATTTTTGAGTTCAGTAAAAAGAGAGTTAAGAGTAGTAGTGAACAGTTCTAATTTTTTTTGTGATTCGGCAGGGACATCATTAATTCGATTTAGGCGGTGATATAAATGATTCAGTAAAGTTTCAGTTCTACTATATAAGTTTTTATCTACTTTAGTTTTTAATGTTGCTAGATTTGCTTGTGTTTTTATTAAAGAAGCTTTAAGACCATTTAAATCCTCATCGTAATTTAAATGAGATACTAATATATCCTCTGAAGGTGTATCTCTTGAAAGTTTTACTATTTCTTTACGTAAATTAGCTACACTATCATCGCTACAGTTACCGCCGCGTAAAGCAACTTCGTACAAAAGTTCCTCTTTTTGTAGTGAAAGAAATTTTACCGGGTATGCCATTTTTTTTTTTTTTTTTACTATTGGGTGAATGCAGCAAATAATGATTAATAATTTAGATTAAAACTATTGTTTTACTTAATTAATACTAGTAACTATGTTTATAACTATATTGACTAAAAGCAAAATAAAATATATTTTTTTTTTGTTTGTAAATAATTTTTTTTTCTTGTAATTTATTTTTTCCTTCTCCTATATTTTTGCCTTAAGTCAATAAAACCTAGACAATAACTAACTAACTAACTAATTTATTATTAAGCCAACACCAATGATAACCAAAAATGCCAGAATTTATCCAAAAACTAACTCAGATCGAAGTAGAAGTGGGCGCCATTGTAACCTTTAGGGTTGCAAGTAGGTAGAAATTTAGGTATAATTAAAAGAATTGGATAAAATATATATTATAATAAAAGTATATAATTTTTGAGTTAAAATTAAACAAAAGAAGATTAGCTGTAATAGGCAGCCGGGTCGTGAGTTGCCTTCGATCTGGGTTCACTTTGAACAATTGTTACCACTCCCCTGCTGATGTAGTAGGTCCTCGAACGGTCGGCTGTTATTTCGGTCAACTAGTAGTAAACAAGTAGAATTCCTGGCGAGAATTGTCAGACAGTCCTTCCGTTTCCTCCAGTAGAGAGGTAGAAATTCAGACCAATATTCAAAGAGAATGTGGGATTTTTCAGTGTATAGCAGGAACCCTGAAATGTCACCAATATTGGGAACTTCAGTAAAAGTCCAGTTTTCCGCTACTGACTGCGACATAATGATTGCGGCTTGATGCATCTAAAGCGACGGCGATGCAAGGCGAGTGGTAGCTAGCAAGCTTAGCAATCATTGATGTGGCAGCATAGCGAAGTAATTAACATTCATATAAAATTATATAATAGTAAGCAGACAAAGTAAACAATTGTTATGTGAAATGCAGATGGAATTATTTAGACATTTAGCTGATTACAGTATTTTAATGGTTTATCTATTTATATGTAACAATGATTTTAATAAAAAATGATGATTAAACATTAAACAATGCTTCTTAACATTTAATACTGCTTCGAGATGGACAAGGTTAAGTTGCTAGATAAAAAGTTTAATAATTAGGAAATTAAGCTACAATATCATGTAAACTACGATGTATGAGGCAATAGATACTAACATTTAATTACTTTCGTAGTAGGATAAATACAACACAAGATATTGCATTACAACATTTGTCTAATTACGCAATCAGCCCGCTTAATTTAAAGTACTATTAAATCTAGGAAAAATAGATAAAAATATATGCTGCACTTACCCAATATGGGGTTCAACACAATACAATTAAGATTGTTATTAAATTAAACTTATTTGGTATATTTCTTAATTATTTCAGAGTTATTTAAAATAACCTCTTAACACGACGGCAGTTCGTAGTTAAAAAGTAGGTACACGGTTAACCGTGCGAGTAATATGGCCACATCGCTAGCTATACGTATACATATATCTGCCCGCACCTCTTAATGTTATAACAGGCGCTAGACGATCTTTAATCTCGTGTTTAAATTGGTTGTTTTTTAAAAAATGACAGTTAAATTGAGGATCATATTTTATTTTAAAGCCTAAAATAGATATAAGGATTACCGTAAGGTCTTCTTAAAATGTAATTAAAATTGGGTTGGAGTCACGGTACTACGAAGTAATTGCTTTGAATAACGTTCAAGGCGTTACACCTCTATTGCCCCGCAATCATGGCAAGCCGGGGTCTCCTCCCTACCGGCTATTTTATGCAGGTATTTGCCGAAGCAACCATGCCCCGACAAAACCTGCACAAGCCGATAGGAAAGCGAGCCCGACCTCCTTTCCACCCATTTTCGTAGGACTGGAGCGATGGCCGAAATTGTCCATGAGCCGGCACGAGGCTCTCGGAGACTCCTCTTCCATTTCCGCAAGATGGATTTCTGTGCAGTGCCCCGCCAGCGCTCTATCTCCTCGGGGCATGGCCTCTCTCCTCTCTCTATCGCCTCACAGCGTTTCCGATATACTGAGGTCAGCACCTGCGCCTGCAATTCCCAAGGTGGGATCCCAGAAAGGGTACAGGCGGCCTCAAACGCTATAGTTCGGTACCCTCTTATGGCTCTGATTGCCAAGATGCGCTGTGTTCTACGCAGCACTGCCTTATTCCGAGTGTTTAGGGCGTCCAACCACACCGGCGCCCCATAAAGGGCCATTGACGCCACAACTCCTACAAACAGCCTCCTACAGGAACTACTTGGACCACCAACATTCGGAAGCAAGCGCCCGAGTGCCAAAGCAGTGTTTACAAGCTTTGGAGCTAACCGCTTGAAGTGTTCCTGAAAAGCCCACTTACTGTCCAACGTGAGACCCAAGTACTTCATATGGGCCCTTACTTCAATTGTCACGCCACCAATGATAATGCTTGCACCTGGAGGCGGCCTTGCACGTGGCCCATAAAAACAAATCGCCTCCGTCTTTTCGAGTGCAACGCGAAGTCCCAAACGGCCAATTCTGGCTGCCACTTGAGCAGTTCCTGCCGTCGCCAATAAAGCTGCCTCTCTGTATGTATCTCCGCGAGCCAGCACCAGAGTATCATCTGCGTAGCACACGAGGTGCAGCCCGCGGATAAGAGCTCCTCGGAGCATCCAGTCAAATCCTATATTCCATAATAGGGGCCCGAGAACTGACCCTTGAGGAACGCCCCGACTCATAATGCGTTGACGCACTCTACCCGTATGGTCTTCATATAAGATAACACGCTCCCGCAGATAGTCAGCAATAACTTGCCAAATGTACTGGGGCACCCCATGGTATTGGAGCGCCTCCAAGATAGTACTAAATGGGAGCGTGTTAAATGCATTGGCGATGTCTAAAGACACCGCCATGAGCACGCCTCCTCTTGATGTTACCTCACTAGATAGGGTCTTAACCTTGAGAATCGCATCAATTGTGGATCTCCCCTCCCTAAAGCCGTATTGATTTGCGGCCAAATCTGGACCCGTTGCGGAAAGATGGTCTGTTATACGGGAGGCCAGGATCTTCTCGAAAACTTTCCCGGCCTCATCCAACAGTCAATGGGCCTGTACGCCGACGGAGAATCAACTGGACGACCGTCTTTTCTCAACAGCACCAACCGCCCTCTTTTCCAAATCTTCGGAAATTGCCCGAGCATAAGACACTTATTCAGCAACGACCGAAAAGTGATCTCCATTTCTTTGATGGTCAAGGCCAATACACATGCATGGACGCCGTCAGGGCCAGGGGCAGTTTTCTTTCCCCGAAGTCTCTCCAGCGCTTTGTCAAACTCCCCATCAGATATTGGAGAGGCCTCCTCGTTACTTGTCTCTCTCCTCGGGGGCATCCGAGGTGGATTGAATTCCGGCTGCTCAGGAAACAGAGCCGCCACCGTGGCTTCTAAAAGCTGGGGCTCAAGAGTTTCAGTAACAGGGGGGCCCTTGTTTCGCAGACGATTACGAACCATGCGGTATGGGCGCCCCCACGGATCCCTATTTAGACTCTCGAGGAGCTCATCCCAGGCGAGCTGTTTGGCCTGCATGATTGCCACCCGAAAAGATTTTTTGGCAACCTTGTACGACTCTATCAATCTGATTTCAGTATCCGGATCTCGGACTCTTCGTCGGCGATAGCGCGAAATTGACTTTTTGGCCCGTTTGCAACCTTCGCGAAGGGACACAAGTTCTTGCGACCACCAATATACGGCTTTGTCCGGTGGTGGCCTTTTAGCACGAGGCAGAGCCGAGTCACATACAGCGGTAAGCGCATCACGGAATCTATCCGCTGTCGCATCAACTCCGGAATCTGGGGCAGAGTCTGTCACCCAGGCGTTAATTTTTGCCGCCTCAATAGCACTGTCCTTATCAAGACGCGTGATGGACCAGCGCGGGAAGAAACTATCACTCCTGTTACTCCTTTCAATGGAGTTATGAAGGGACACACTAAACCTAATATAGGAATGATCTGAGAGAGTCTCCTCTTCAGATAAAACCCTCCAATCCCGAATCCTATCTGCGACAGCAGGGGAAGCGAAAGACAAGTCCACTATGGACCCACCCTGCTGTCGCACACAAGTAAACGTAGCACCAGTGTTAAGGAGAACAAGCCCAGTCATAATTGCCCAATCCTCAACCACCTCCCCTCTTGGATCTGTTCTCGGGGAGCCCCAAGACGTAGACTTTGCGTTAAAATCCCCGAGAACAACGATGTTTCTTTGGGCCGCAAGATGTACAGCAGATCCCAATTCCCCTATAAAAGTTTCAAATTCTGCAAGAGGCCTATTGGGGGAGAAGTAAACCCCAATAATGCAGAAATCTCGCCACTTGACAACCACATAGCCTTTGCCCCTGTGAATAACAGACAGGGATGACGCTGACGAACAAGACGAACCGATTACTGCAACCGAGCCATCCAAGTCTGCAACCCAATTTGATCGCGAAGGAACCGTGTATGGCTCGGCCGCGACTGCCACCTCAATTGCCCACTCTGCCATATGCTGAAGCAGCAAACTCTGCGCTGCAGCAGAGTGGTTTAAATTAATTTGTAGTAACTGACTATCCATTGGAATCAGTTAACATAGCCTCTTGTTGCGTGCTACGCACCGACACTGACGCAGATTGGGTCCCTCGGGCCACGCTACTCTTCTTGGGCTTGGGCGGAGAGCACTTCTTGCCACCCATAATATGCCCAGCTGATTTCCCTCCCTCAGCACACAAAACACAGTGCGGCGCCTCTGTGCATGTAGCCGACTTATGGCCTGCTTTACCGCAGCGGTAGCAGTTGCCACTGCGATCGACTGGGGCCATGCAGTTTACCTTAGAATGACCCTGTTCGAAACACCTGTAACACCTATATGGGCGACGATCCAAGAGTCTAACTTGAGCCGAACTCCAACCGATGAGAAGTCGGCGACCATCTGTCAATTTCTTGGCTGCATCCACGGGACATTGCACCCATGCCATTCCCATGCCGCCTGGTCCATCTTTGATATCTCCCACCTTTACGTGCTCAGGAGAACACTCACCCTTCTCGACAACGACCCTGACTATGTGCTCCGTCTGTATTGAGTCGTCGAGATATGTCAGTCGAAGTTCGGCACATTTGACCGGCCTAACCACTTTACCCCCCTCTGGCATGACGCACCTTAATCTTTCCGCCAAAAGATCGGCCTTCTCTTTAGAGAGACTTTTTGGGAGCTCCATTAGCCTATCCCCGGTCGCTGTTGTTTTGAAGCGAACACCACCTTCTATTCCGATGTCTGCCAGCTCGACAGAACTTTGGGCTCTCGCAATGACCTCTGCGAAGGTTTTTCTTCTGTTTTCGGCCTCAGGCGGGAGGGACAGAACCACCGCCTGAGTACGGGGAGGGCGAAGCCTTCTCCTACGTGTCACCTTAGGTTTTCTTGCCGCCGGTTGGGGTTTAGTCTGCGATGCTTGGCGTTGAGGATTCATCTCTGCCTCCTTCTTTTTCTTCTTATTTTTCTTTTTGCGACTCTCTGCCGACTCCCATTCTCCCTCGGCAGACGTGGACGCCTCGGGCTGACGGGACGCAGGCTGGGCTGGTCGCGCTACCACTTTTTTCGCCAGAAGGGGGGCAGGAGCCACTTTCTTCCCTTTTTTACCTTTCGAAACAGTTGTGGATACCGGCCTATCTACAATCATCCTCTCTATTGGTGCGTCACTGGCCTTAGGGGCTTGTGTCGTGTTCTTCTTTTTGTCGGCGGCCAGAGGCGGCCGAACCTTTTGTGCCGGAAGAAGCGCGCCCTCGATTTGGGCGTTAACCATGTTCCGGGCTGCCGCCATATATTGCCGGAACAACCCGTCCATCTCTTCCCTAGTGACAGGCGCCGCGCTGGATGAGCCGGCAGTCGGCAGTGCACTCCCGTCCTTGGGCGGTGATTGAGCCCTTACTGCAGCCTTGAGTTGCGCCTGAAATTCAAGGCGCATATCAGCCATTTCCTTGCGTACGTCCGCAAAGTTACGCTCAAGGCGCTCGTTGTCGCTCCTTAATTGAGCGTTCTCCTTCTCAAGCTTGGCGACTTCCGACGACACGGAGCATTTAAGAATGCCAAGCGTGAAATTCTTGATTCTCGCCGACGAATCCTTGAGGATCTTCTGGTGGGTGCCCTTCAAATGGCTAGATGTTTTGGACACCTTCAGTATTGCCTCCAGTTCCTCTTCTACCCCCTTAAACATTTGGGTAGCTCGAGGTTCTTCTTCTGTGGAGTCCATGTCTTCCTCGCACTGCAGCGGGGCGAATGGATTGGACCGAAGACTCCGTTTCTGCGCTATTTCTAAAGCGAGATCTTTCTCGGCCTCTAGTCTGATCGACTCTTGGAGCTGTCGATTGTAATCCCTCTTTGCCTTTGCCAGACCCACATATTCGCCGGTAGTGGGTGGGCGGCCTCGTCCTCGGTTGGTCGTCACCTTCTTAGGCGCTGACACAGCGCTATCCGCACTCGACGCACCTTCCGAGTCGGATCCTGACCTTGATGTCAGCCTTTTGCGCCCTCTCTTCCGTCCCTTGGTTTGAGACGTGACATCGTTGACTGAGCCGGCATCATCTAAAGACACACAGGACCCAAAGTCCGACAACAACCTCTCTTGCTCGTTTTCGTCATCCGAAGGAACGACCACCTCCTGCTCTTCTATTTTGCCACCGTCTTTTGACGTGCTTGCCCTCTCCTTGAGGTACTGACTCCGTACCGAACTCTTACTACTACCACTATTTCTCTCATATCTTAAACTAAGGGTTTTTGGGTTTTTTGAATTTGACACTTCCATATTTGTCCCACGAGTATGGGGGAAATAAACAGTCCACCCGGGCGGTGCCCCCTGCACCCGGGCAACTCTACTGCACTCACCAGGTCGAGCAGTCTGGTGAGGTTGGCGCTAGCTGGTGGACTATACGCTGCCCACCACCCGAAGGCCCCCTGTTGCCGCGGTCACCAACAACAGAGACTTGCGGATTTTTATGGTGGTTTACTCCACTTGGCCCGGCCAGTCAAGGCAAGGCCCCTACACCCCCTATTCAGCAGCGAGACATGACCACGTACACTGAGCTAGAAGATGCAGGTTGCCCGACGAGGAACTGTCATACAGGACTCCCCGCCGCGCAGAAGCGACAGGCGAAAGACGCCACGACCTATACGCTGGGCTTGAAGCCCAACCACCCACGAGCATAAGCTCCACTGGCCCTAAAAAGAGCCCTTTCCACGAACAGAGCAATTGCTCCGTGAGCATTGAATGCTCCTGACATTGACCGTGGTAAAAACGGTCCGCAGACTAAAAGACCGCCATCCAACGACTACGAAAGAGTCCGCTGGCCCATAAATTGGGCCCAACAACGCCACAGCCACAGACCTCCGACGAGCAGAGGATCTGGGAGCGGCCCACCGAACGCCATGAAGGCGCCAACCACTTTAAGGCACTGAAGCCTACGCGGGAATCAAAAAAGGGACTCAACCGCCCACCTTCTTCAGACCATTAGCCCACCGTCGAAAACCGGTTTGGAGAAAAGCACTCGCTTACAACCGGTGTTCGACGTTGGTTGCCCAGGGTACGCCACGAGGAGGCTGTCTGAACTGGTACCCCAACCTTTTTTTTTTTTTTTTTTTTTTTTTCCCGGGGTAATGGCCGACCCATACCAGGCTTCGGGGGAAGACCTGGTTATGCGGGGCTCGAACCCGCTAAACCCCCCGGGGGCTACTCCTCCGCCGCGATAGTTCGGAAGCCGGGCTCTCGTGTATGCACCAGCTCCCGACGCGGCGTGGCCTCTCGGCCCCAACTGGCCTGTCCCTGGAGGGGGACCAGCCGCTCCGTGCCACGGGAGCGACTGCCGACGAGCCGTGCAATGCGGGTGACTGCCTCCATACCAAGGACCCCCGTCCCGTCACCCGCGTGGCCCTGGGCTCAAGCAACACCCCAAAAGGCGTTGCCATCACTGCCCTGTCGGTAAGCCGGATCGCCGGGCAAATGCCCCGACGCAATCCTCGACTGCCGGGCTAATACCCCGACGCAGCCCGCCACCGGACAAAAGCCCCGACGTGGCCCGCCACCGGGAAAATACCCCGACGTGGCTACTTCTTCCTATCAGCGCGCGGACCCTCGGACGAATTTGTCCCGCGCTTCTTGCTGGCTTGCTGCTTTGGTTTAGGGCGGCAGAGCTTGCCGCACATCACGTGCCCTGAGGGCAGCTCCATCGCAGCACACACAGTGCATCTGGGCTTAGCGCTGCAGACGTTCGCGTAGTGGCCCGTCTCCCCGCACCGGAAGCATTGAGTGCTCCGGTCCACCTGGCTCGAGCACATCTCCCTCGTGTGACCTAGCTCCAAACAGCCGAAACAACGCATCGGCCGGGGCGCGAGGGCGATGACTTTCGCCGCGCTCCATCCAACAAGGAGGCGTCTCCCCTCCACAAGCTTCTTGGCGGCAGCTATCGGGCATCTAATAAGCGCCGTTAGCATGCCGTCCCTTCCTGATCGCAGGTCGCCGATCAGGAAATCATCCACCGATAGACCAGAAGTATCGGCAGCCGCTTTCGCCAGCTCCTCATGCGTGACAGACAGATCTAAACCTACCACACGGATCTCGGCTTTCTTGATCGGCCGAGTCACCCGAACCAATGTTGGCAAGTTCTCCCTCAGGCTCTCCTCTAGCCTTTGAGCGCCCTCGACGCCGACCTCCTTGGGGAGCTCCAATATAACCGCCCCAGCGTAGGAACGCTTCAGTGAAAGCGTAGGGATGCCTAGTTTTCGTAGGTCGACCTTCTCCCTTGCCTCTTTCATGACGTCTACGATAGTTAGCCCGCCCTCTCTTTCTTTTTCCGATTTCAAAATATCGATAACAACAGCTGGGGCCTTCCTTTCCCGCAGCCGAACCGGTCTCTGCTTCCTCGGTCCACTCGTCTTCTTCGGTGGGGTCGGAGTAGTGTCCACCACCTTATTGCTCGAAAGGGCCGCTTTCGCCTGCTGCCTCTTCTCCTTCATCCGCTTTTTACGGCCTTTCGCTGTGTTCCAGCCCTCTTCCTCGCCGTTTGTGGCTACGGCCGAGGTGGTCGCTGGCTTCACAGGTGCGGGCTTCATTCGCTCTGCTTCGGGTTTCTTACTTCCCGGCTTCATTTCCGCAGGTTTGGCTGCATTGCTGCTGCTGGCCCTCGGTGGCGGCTCGGGAGTGGGATCGACCGAGACCACGGGCGCAGGCCTAACATCTTGCAGCATGTCTCGCATAGCCGATAAGAGCCGTGCATCGCGCTCATCCAGCCGTTTCTCCAAATCTTGCTGGGGTGCAGGAGCAGCTGCCGACTCGGCCACAACAACCTCATACCGCAGGAGGCGGCGTTTGCACTCTTCCAGCTCCTTCTCCACTTTTTCAAATTTTTGCCGCAGAACCTGAACTTCGTTCTTATATGACTCCTTCTCCTGGTGAAGGATGCGGGTTTCGTCCGTGGTAGTGAGGGTGCCAATGCGATTCACGACTGCCCCCATTAATGCACATGCCTTCTTCATCTCTCCCTTCACATTTCCCTTGATGTTCGAAGACTTATTCAACATGGCCTCGAAAACTCGGACGCCTTCTTTGCCAAGGTCGATGAGGCCGGGATTTGTGGGATTGCTCAAATCCGTTTCTAATTTCTCCGGGATCTTCCGACCACGATCTCCACCGGTGAAGGAGCGGGCGAGGTCCTCTATCTCTCGTGCCGTAATGTCTTCGGCAACGTCGAGCCTGCGCCGCTCTTTCTCCTGTAGGGCCTTCCCCCATCCGATGTACTCCCCGGTTGTGGGAGGTCTACCACGCCCCCTCTTAACCGAACCAGCTGCTGGCATCGCCGGCTCTGACGCCTCCGATTCTGAGTACTCTGAGCATGACAGCGAAGGACTCCTGCTGACGCTAATTTTCCTCGAAACCGTCTTTTCGCCTCTCGCGGCCCTACTCCGCGTATTGCGAGCCGGCCTATCCGACTCCTTGTCTACAACTTGAATGTAGTCTTTTGCACTTGGACGCTGTGCTGGGGTTCCGTACCCAGATCCGTCCGACAAACTCTCCTCGTCTGACTCTTCCAAACGTAGCCTTCTCGGCTCACCTCCAACGTCCTTGAGATTTTTAAAATTTGAACCACTCATAATTGTTCCCACGAGTAGGGAGGCTTTAGGGTCTGCCCCCCCTGACCCAACGAAACACTGGCCGCTAGCTGGCAGATCCGCTCGCCTGCCACCTTCAAAGAAGGCGGGGGTACGCCGCGCACTCCATCGGGGCCGCAGCCCGCCAAAACGCACCCCCATTGAGGATTTTTTATTGATGTTTACTCATCTCGGGGCCGGCCAATTAAGGCAAGCCCCCCTGGTCCCTTACCCGCGCCGATAGACATGACACCAGACGCCCGGGGGGGATAACAGGTTTGCCCGACGAGGTCCTGCTGTGCAGGGGTCCCCGCCGCGCAGGTCCGAGCCCTTTCGGGCGAAGACAGGAGAGACGGAACTCTCCCGGGAGATGAAACTCCCACGACCAGAGCGCCGAACACAAAAACACCCGACGACTCCCGCGAGCCTTGCAGGCCCGCCACCCACGACCCCGAAGGGTCCGCTGGCCCTGAAAAGGGCCCTCCACAGGGTAATTATTTTAGAGAGGTTTTCTTCCTCGCAGCCAGACGCACAGGGCAAGCCCCATACGCCCAGCCCCCGGGCTCACTCAGTGTGAGCTTACGGGTTGGTGTGACCGTGCAATGCCCGCCCCGTGAGGAGCAAGCAGTCACACCGTTGCTAGTGGCTGTCCGCGACGGCCGAAGCCGCTACCCCCCATATCTGGAGGGCATTCCCCTATCCGCAGCCCGGGGACGCGTCCGATGGCGGTACTAGCCCCGCACACGGAACTGGTACCCCAACCTTTTTTTTTTTTTTTTTTTTTTGACCCGGGGTAATGGCCAACCCATACCCGACCTTCTGGGGAAGGAAGGGTGATGTGGGGCTCGAACCCACTAAACCCCCCGGGAGCAATTCCTCCTCCGCGCATATACCGGCACCGGGATCTCAAGTAGGCACCGATGCCAGACGCGACCAGGCCTTTCGGCCCTCAGCCAGCCTGTCCCTAGAGGGGGACCAGTCGACTCCTTGCTAGGAAGTGACTGCCGACGAGCCGTGCAATGCGGGTGACTGCCTCCATACCAAGGACCCCAGTCCCGTCACCCGCGTGGCCCTGAGCTCCGGTAATACCCCAAAGGGAACCACCATCATCGCCCTGTCGGAAGCTCGGTCACCGGGCAAACGCCCCGACATGACCTCTTCATCCGCCGCCGGGCAGACGCCCCGTCGCGGCCAGTCACCGGGCAAACGCCCCGCCGTGACTTCTACTACCGCCGCCGGACAAAGGCCCCGACGCGGCCCGTCACCGGGCAAGCGCCCCGACGTGACCGTTCCTCCGCCGCCGGACAAACGTCCCGACGCGGCTGCCGCGGAGCAAGCGCTCGACGTGGCACACTCCCTACCTGCGGCTGCCAGACAAGAGTCCCGCCGCTGCTCTCCGCCGCCGGGCAAGGCCCCGTCGCGGCCCGCCACCAGGCTCGCGCCCGTGCGTGGCGACATCCTCCCTCGCTGCCGGGCGTCGGCCCAGACGCAGCAACTCTCCGCCGCCGGACAAATGCCCCGACGCGGCACGCCACCGGACAGAAGCCCCGCCGTGGCATTTCATCGCTATCAGTGCAGTCGGAAGTAATGGGAAAAACATTATTTCCGACTACAGCTGTAACACACAGGACAAACACAAAGGCAAGCAATATTTGCGTGGAGAGACATAAAATGCAATAAAAAAAACTAAAAGTAATAAAAGATAAATATAGCTTAGTAGTGCAAACATGTTATACCCTCTAATTATTTATTTATTTACAATTGCTAACGGCAATGCATAATAGTAAACAATTCTCTTTTTTTTTTTTTTTTTTTTTTTTTTTTTTTTTTTTTTTTTTTTTATAATTGTTATTATTCTTTGTTCCTTTTTTTATTTTTAATTTTTTTTTTTTTTTAATTTTTTGTTTTTTAATTTTAATATATATAGCCCACCACCTGCAGAAAACGTATAGAAATATAACCAGAAAGTACATAATATACATATAAAGAAGGTATTACATATCTTAAAACTATTTCTTAACACATACAATAACATCATTAAAAACAATACTAGTTACATTATACATTAAAACAATTAATTACTTATATGAATTTAAATAAAATAAGGTGCTATTATTATACGGTACTATTATTATAAGTTGAGATTAGGTCTACCCTTTCTCTGAATAGAAGTCGCGCGATACAATCCGATCCTATATCATATCGCGCGATATGCTGTTTCTTAATTCTATGCTATTTAACTATGCTACTTTACTAACTTAAATTTAATTGGGCGTATCTAGAGTATAATAATGTATATGTAGCTATAACTACTATGACTACTATGATTTAACCTACAGCTAACATTTAATTTAATTGCTTTTTATAACTAGCGAGCTATAATTAATTATAATTAGTATTTACAGGCAGAGTACTCTTAAATAACGATCTTAAACTTACATTGCTTATATTATAATAACTAAGAAATAATTGCGAGGTCTGGTTTACTCAGGTATCAAGCGATTCGGTAATAATATTATATAGAAACAATAAAATACATAAGTGCTTATTATATAGATATATAGAAAATTGAAAACATTATAGAATAATACAAAATACCACAATATAGTGCAAATGCCATCACATAAGGATTTAATATAGGGATTAGATAAGGTACTATAAGATATGGAAGGAAACATATACCCGCTCGTGAGAGTGTCCATGCGTTCGTGTCAGTTTGGTTATAACTACGGTTATAAATACCTGGCATCTTATTTTGCTGACCTCAGCGGCTTGGCCGCTTCCTCGTGCGGCGCGCGCCGCCGCGAGCGTTGCTGCTGCGGCGGCGCCGCGCACACTGCCGGTGCTTGGGGCGCATCACGCGCCGCGGTTGCTGGGGGCGCCTCGTGCGCCTCTTGGGCTGTCGGCGCCTCATGCGTCTCTTGAGCTGTCGGCGCCTCGTGCGCCTCTTGAGCTGTCGGCGCCTCTCTCGCCTCGGGAGCCAGCGCCGCGAGCGCCGCGGGCAGCCGGCGGGCGTCGTAGGCCACCCGCTGCTGGTACCCCAACCTTTTTTTTTTTTTTTTTTTGACCCGGGGTAATGGCCGACCCATACCAGGCTTCGGGGGAAGACCTGGTTATGCGGGGCTCGAACCCGCTAAACCCCCCGGGGGCAACTCCTCCGCCGCGATATGCGGTGCCGGGTTCTCGAGTACGCACCAGCAACCGCCGCGGCCAGCCTTTCGGCCTCCACAGGCCTGTCCCTGGAGGGGGACCAGCCGCCCCGTGCCACGGGAGCGACTGCCGACGAGCCGTGCAATGCGGGTGACTGCCTCCATGACCAAGGACCCCCGTCCCGTCACCCGCGTGGCCCTGAGCTCCGGCGACGCCCCGAGAGGCGCCACCATCATTGCCTTGTCGGATGGCCGGATCGCCGGGCAAACGCCCCGATACGACCCTCGACTGCCGGGCAAACACCCCGACGCAGCCCGCCGCCGGACAAAAGCCCCGACACGGCCAGTCACCGGGCAGATGCCCCGACGTGACTCCTCGTCCGCCAGGCGACGGGCAGATACCCCGCCGCGCGCTGGCTGCCACCGGGCAAACGCCCCGCCGTGGCTTCCTGGTGCTCAGGGAAGGGCTCGAATCTTCGACGCTGCCTGCACGGTTTCGGGAACATGCCGTACTACGCAACTGCAGGACTTAGGGGCCTCCAATCCAAGCATGCCCAGTGCCCCAGACGGTGCCCGTAGTGCTTCGGGACTGTTGGCGTGGCGGTCGTGGGCAGGAGCTAGGTCAGTGGCAGGGAACACTGACAACACCGCGGGTGCCGAATCCGCTACCGGCCTGCCCTCCACCTCCACCGATCGCCGTACAACTACCCTACAGGACTTAGCGGCCTTAGGGACCGGGTTCTCCCCCTCGCACCTCGCGACTGTCGGACAAACACCCCGTCGCAGCCGCCCGCCACCGGACAAACGCCCCGACGCGGCAAGTCACCGGGCAAATACCCCGACGTGACTCTACAACCACCAGACACCGAGCAAATACCCCGCCGTGCACTGGTTGCCACCGAGCAAATACCCCGACGTGGCCTTTCCTCTCGTGAGATCTGGAGAGGAGAATCAGCGCGAACCCTATATAGGTGAGTGGGCCAGACGAGATTTTCCGGGGTGACGAGGCCCGTACTCTATGCTCGAACTGAAGCCTTTCGGGGGTGGGAAGGCCCCTAGTAAGCGACTCCCACAGCACGAGAGAAGAGGACACACATCTCTCAGACGCCAAGGTCTCACGACAGCGCGAGTTCTCCTGCGCGTATGGCAGGCGACAACATACCTATCATACACCCGCAGGCGAACCCCCGCAAACCACCGCCCAAAAGGGCAACGACCTCCAAATAGCGCCGGTTCCCCCGTGCGTGCGCCAGGCGACAACATACCTGACACACAACCACGGATGAACCCGCGCGAACCTCCGCCCGAAACGGGCCGCAACAAGCCAACGCCCAAGAGGGCAAAGACCCGAAAACACCCACACCCGTGTCACTACGGGTCGCTGGTCGTGACGACCAGCCATCCACCGCCATGAATGGCACCTAGCCCTGAAAAGGGCCGTTTCGACAACCGGCGCTAAGAGCGCGCCGGCCGGGCTACATGCGCCTAATGGCGCTCCGCCCTCCTCCGCTGACAGTTCGCAGAGGTGCGGGAGCAACCGCAACTGTTGCTACTCCCGCCCCCCTCCCAGGATGCACCACGGGGAGGTCTGCCAGCTCGCACCCCGCTGGTACCCCAACCTAACCTAACCTAACCTAACCTAACCCCCCCTGAGGTGGGGCGACCTTGTCGCGGTGGGGGGGCTTACGAGGGAGGACCATACAAATATTTGCCAACAACATCCGGTTGCCAGCATCATCGGCGTTTCCTCCCTCCAACTAACAGCTCCACACTTGACGGTAACTCGAGAGAGTTACCCTCGAGGGGCCTTACGCCAGTCCCTCTGCCCGTAACCTGTCCTACCATCGACAACGACCCCCATTCGAGGCGTCTATGGGGATACGTCGACGGTCGTGGATGGAGCGGAGGGCTTGCCTTAACTGGCCGGCCCGCGACAAGGAAAAGTCTTTAAAACCCGGGAGAAACCCCGCTTAAAACCTACGGATACCAGGCGACCTCCGTCAGTATATAGCTAGCACTCCTGGAATGGGCGTCACCCGGGAGTGTTTCTTCACACCGGCCCTACTCGTGGGATTCATTATGAGTACTGATTCTAAAAACAAAAAACCTTTGACCCGATCTGAAAATATTACGACGACTACGGCTAACACACTGGACGACGAAAAAGCTAACGAGAAGGCCAACATAAACAGACCAAATACTAGAGCACTTAAATTAACATACGGCACTCAACAAGACAGCAAAAATACGCCTACAAAAACCAAAAATAAAGCATCAACTAGTAAAGAAATAGAAACTCCATCCATCACATCAGAAGATGAATACGTTGAAGCCAATACATTCGATTCAGAAGAAAGTTCATTAAATGATAATAGCATTAAATTCATTTTTGAAAAAATTAATCAATTAGCTAATAACATAAATAAAAAACTATACAGAGACACAAATGTAAATAAATGCACAATAGACGATATAAAACAATTAACTAATGATATCACCAAACTCACCATAAAAGGAATAAACTGCAGCGATGAAATAAATAAAGAAATTAATGACACCAAAACAATCCAACTAAGTAGAGAAACTATCAGAGCTATTGAGAATACTATCAAAGATACAATCAAACAGCCTACGACTAACATCATTCCTAACTACTCGCGATCATACGCCGATATAGCTAACACTCCTCCAAAAGCTCCACAACCCTCTTTCAAAACAAAACCGGCAATTATAGTTTCATCGAAAAAAGAAACAAAAAGCTCTGCTGAAACACTCCAAATATGGAAACAAAACATCTCATTCAAAGATACCACATTCACACCATCGAATATAAAATTTGTATCAAACAATAAAATCCGAGTAGAGTTTGACTCTGAAGAACACAGACAACAAACCTTAATAAAAATCAACAATAAAAAATCATCACCAATAAATGCTGAAGAATCGAAACTTCTACAGCCAATGATTATAGTCAAAGGTATATCCAACACAACTAATACCGAGGATCTTAGTAAAATAATAATTAACCAAAATGAAAGACTCCATACTCACACAGAAAAAGACCTAGTTTTTAAATTCAAAAGAGGAAACCGAAACAAAAATTTATATAATGCAGTCCTAATGACAACACCGGAAATTTGGAAAATCATCACATCCATGGACAGACTCAATATAGACCACCAAAGAATCGCTGTTGGCGACTACATACCGCTAATGCAGTGCTACGGATGTCTACAATTTGGGCACACCCGAAAGCACTGCAAAAATGATAAGATTGCATGCTCTCATTGCGCATCCTCAGACCATCTATACAATAATTGTCCACACAAGAAAGAAAAAGGAGAAGAAATATGTTATAATTGTGTCAACCATAATAAAAAATTCAATCTAAATACAAAGTCGGATCACAGTGCAACATCTATTAAATGTCCTAGAACTCAATTCATGATTAACAACATTAGAAATAGAATTAATTATGGTACGTAAAACAAATAATCATCATATCCCAACCAACACTAATTATAATTCTAATAAATCAACAAGTTTTGATAAATCTTTTAACTGTGTACAACTAAATATAGGAAGAAGCAGAAACGCTTCACATGAACTAAATGTATACCTGTCTACATCAACTACAGAAATTGTATTTATGACTGAACCTTACCTCATTAATAATAGCACTCTACCTGGCATTCCTGGATTCACTTTACATCACGCTATTTCCACTGACATAACCAACCCCGTCAAAGCAGCAATAGCAATTAAAGATAAAACCTTCTCAACTCTAGACCTTTCACAATTTTCTCATCCTAATTTATGCATCGTACAAATAAATTCACACAACTCAAATAAAATATTTTTAATATCCGCTTACGTAGAACCCAGAACTGACGACAACAATATCATGGGAAAGTTAGAATTTTTCTTGCATAGTCATCCCCATGACACCCATATTATCTGCGGGGACTTTAATGGATGGCACACTCAATGGGGCTCTATCTCTAACAACAGCCGCGGTCAACTTATCTTCGACTTGATTACTATCAATAATCTTATAGTATGTTACGTAGGTAATACACCTACGTTCCACACTGTAACACATGGTATTCCCAGGGAATCAATAATTGACCTTACAATGATTAGCAGTAACTCTCATATTAAAATAAATAACTGGCAGGTTGATCAAAGCATATCAACTGTCTCTGACCACGATGCCATAACATTTAAACTAACCTCCGTTAATACCGTCTTCCATAGTAATTGTAAATTGTCCACTTTCAGATACAACACTTCAAATTTCAACTGGGAATTAGCGACGCATTTATTTGTTGAACACGTTAAAAAAGCTCTTCCTACGGAGGATATAAGCACATTAGACGAAACTGGCATAGACAAATTTATTCAGCAAACTACTGTAGCTATACAGAAAGCGTGTGAAGCCATTTTACCGAAATCCACTGGCCGCTCAAAAAAGGCTCCTTGGTGGACAGATGAACTTCAGGAAATCAAACAAAAGGTTTTACGAAACCATCATAAACTAAGTAAGCACAAAAGACGACAACTGCCTCTTGATGACCTTATCGCCGAAAGAGACAAATTAAGAAAAGAATACTCTAACGCAATCTGTGCTGAATCTACAAAACATTTTAGAGAATTTTGCAACCTTCAAACTAAAGAGGACGTCTGGAGCATCACCAATAGAATACTAAAAACAAAACCCATTTCGCAACCTCCATCAACATTAAAATTACCGAACGGAACATACACCACCGATGCCCTAGAAACTGCAAATGCTCTTCTAAACCAATTTTACCCTGACGACACCCCTGACTCCACCCTTCATTGTAACATCAGGAAAAATGTAGATCAACAGCCGAATTACCATGATGAGCCTCCTTTTAACACCACTGAAATTATAGAAACTCTAAGGCAAATGAACCACAAAAGAGCACCTGGAATGGACCACCTCACTTCAGATATTTGCTATAACTTTGCTCGCAATTTCCCGGACTTCATAACCAACCTTATGAACAAATGTTTGCAACTATGCTACTTTCCATCCGCATGGAAAATAGCTATAGCTAAGATAATTCCCAAACCTGGTAAAGACGATTACACATCAACTACAGCATTCCGACCTATTGGTCTCATTAATGTTTTTGGCAAGCTTCTGGAAAGACTGATCACGAATCGACTTACTCACCATCTGTACATCACCAACAATATGTGCAAACACCAATATGGATTTAAACAACAAGTGTCCACTACAACAGCAATACATAATGCCCTTAACATCATCAAAAATGCAAAGTCACGTAGAAAGCAGGTGCTTGTAACCTCTTTAGACATAAGAGCTGCATTTGATCATGCTTGGTGGCCGGCCATATTTCAACGTTTGAAAAAAGTTAAATGCCCCAACAACATATATCGCTTACTCGAAAGTTACATTACCCGCAGAGAAGTAATTATGAACTTTGCTAACTGCACCGTATCTAAAACGATGACCAGAGGCTGTATTCAGGGATCTGTGTGTGGCCCGATGTTATGGAATCTCATTTTAGATGAACTTCTGTCTACTTCTTTACCTCTCGGATGCGAACTTCAAGCATATGCTGACGATGTACTACTTATTACACACTCTAAGAAAATAGACACTCTTCAATTAATAACCAACTCAGCTTTGGAACAAATTGTTCGATGGGGTGAAAGCGTTAAACTTGAATTTGGACCCAATAAAACTCAACTTATTCCATTTACAAATGATGCAACTAAATGTACTATAAAAGTCCGCGGAACTACTTTACAACCAGTCAATAGCTTTAAATATTTAGGTGTTATCATAGACTCAAATTTAAAATTTAAGCAACATGTAGAATATATTTTGGACAAAGCTAATAAACTGTTGAACAAACTAGTAATTTTTTCACGTCCCACTTGGGGAATTCACTCAGAAAATATAAAAACCATATACTTGCAGGTAATAGAACCCATTATCTGTTACGCAGCAAGTATATGGTCAAAAGCTTTAAATTATGAGTATAATAATAGACGACTTCTGTCTGCACAGCGCATATTTGCAATTAAAATCATACGTGGCTTCCGCACTATTAATACACCATCTGCAATAGCAATAGCCCAACTTACACCCTTACCGGCAAAAGTGCTTGAAGTGTCTGACATTGAAATAGCTAAATTAACAGGTAAATCACGCTGCACCCCGAATAACACTGTAATTGAATCCCCCACTCCACCATCACAACTCTTGCACCCCGTAAATAGACCAAAACTCTCATTTCTCGAAATCTCATCAATTACAGATTATGAACAAATCAGCGAATTAAATACGGTACACAGAATCTTTACCGATGGTTCCAAGCACGACAACTCGGTTGGAGCTGCTTTCGTTGTCTATCCGCCGCAAGGACGTCACAAAATAACAAAGCTCAAATTACATCAGTCTTGTTCTGTGTTTCAAGCAGAGATGCTTGCTATTGAGCGAGCATGCTCTTGGGCTATAGATCAGAACTTCCCAAAAACCATTATTTTCTCAGACAGTAAATCAAAATTATAAGAAATATCAAACTGTAACACCACTTTCCCTCTAGCAGTCAAAATACTAGAGCACATTAATAATACAAAACAATCAGGCATAAACATTGAATTCATCTGGGTCAAAGGGCACATTGGACTGCCCGGCAATGAAGCCGCTGATCGTGCTGCCAAAACCGCAGCTAATCTTAGAAACAAACCCGCATATGACCGTGTTCCTATCAGTTTCATAAAACTGAAAAACAAAACACTAACAATAGAAACAGCCAAACAACTATATGATAATACAACTTATACTAAATCTCTTTTCCCTACAATAGATCATCTAAATAGCTTTTTAAAACGAATACCTCCCTCTTTTGCAGTCACTCAGGTTATCACGAATCACGGTTATCATAAGGAATACTTATATCGATTTAAAATTACTAATAATGACTTATGTCCTTGCGATGACACATCTACACAGACCCTTCACCATTTAATAAAATACTGTAGTAGATTTGCGGCGAAGAGACGAGAATATGAATTTGTCTCTCAACATTTGGATGACCCCTATGATCTCAATAAAATTATAAGTTCTGAATCCATCAGCGACTCGTTCTGTACATATATTAATTATATAGTTTCAAACCTCAAAAAATTTAATGGTACTTAAGATAAAATTTTAACGAATCGAATGAAATAATAATAAAAATTTATATACAACTTTACATTATTCAAAAATCTTTAAATCAAACATAAATCCTCTATAAATTACCAAAACCAAAATTCAAACCTATAACCAATTCATTATTTAATTTTCACAAAAATTTTATTTTACAATCACTCACATTGAAATCCATATAAAACATCTATAATACCAAAGAAATCAAGCATTTTCAACAAAGTGTATTCAATAGCACCGCGTTGAAAATAGTATCAAAAATAGCTCATTCTATTAAAAAAAAAAAAAAAAAAACCTAACCTAACCTTTTTTTTTTTGTTCACGCTGAAGGAATGCATTAAATTGCATACCACCGGGCGCGTGAGTTCCCGGTGGTTATGTGGGGCTCTCCTACCCAGAAGGGGAAGGCCTACCCACTAAAACCCCAGCGATGGCCACCATCAGGCATTACAAGGGGCCCCAGGGTCGAGTATCCAGCCTTCGCTCCCCTGTCGCTACTAGGGGAGCCCTCCTTTGTGACACCGGAGGGGGCAGCACCATGTAAAAGGCGGTGCGGCCCGCTGCGGCGTCGGCCATTCCTCGACGACACCCCCCCAGCCATATCGGGGGGTGTCATCCCTCCCGGGTCGCGTCCATGGGCACAAGCTTTGTCGCGCCCACCAGCGACCCGTGGCGGCGCATCGGGTCAGTACTTTACCTGGCCCGTCGCCGCCTTCTTCGAGCGGGATCGGCCATCTCCCGATCCCGCTCGGCGGCCTCCTTCTGGAGCATGACGGCTTCACAGAAGGAGGCCACAGCCCTCCAACCTCCCTCATCCGCCAGCATTGCCGCAATCAATGCTGGCGGGGACAGATCATGCCCGATCTCGTCGACCAGGACTCGGCGTTCGGAGGCCCAAGCGGGGCAGTCCGCCAGCGTATGCTGGGCCGAGTCGAGGTCGAATGCGCAGTGGTGGCAACGTGTCGTTACCTCCCTCCCTTTTCGGCTCAGATACTCACCGAAACAACCACGCCCGGTGAGTATCTGAGTCAAGCGGTAGGTGACCTCCCCCTTCCCGCGGAGCCAAGCTTCGAAGTGCGGGAGAATTGCTCCGACGGCGCGCTGGCGTGCACACCCCCCCAACTCAAGCTGTGCACGCCAGTCCCTCTCAGCCCGTCGGAGCAACTCCCGCCTGTGCATTCCGTGCCCTGGTTCTGGGGGGTTCCCCCCCTCTCCCCCCCGCCGACACGCCGCGGCGCATTGTACATCACCGCGTACATGTCGGCAAGGATTTCGAAAGGGGGGGAGCGCCCCAGAACTGTCGCCGCCTCGTACGAGATAGTACGGTAGCCCCGCACGATCCGTATGGCCATTGTCCGCTGCATGCTCCGGAGTAGAGCTCTGCAGCGGGAGGACCTCGTGCAGTCTCGCGACCACACGGGGTCCCCATACAAGGCCACGGACCGTACGACGCCAGCGTACAGGCGGCGAACACCATCCCCTGGTCCCCCCAAGTTGGGTAGCAGGCGGTGTAGAGAACCCGCTACCCTTTTGACTCGGGGGACCAGCCGCACGAAATGCTCTTCGAAGCTCCACCTGCTGTCCAAGGTGAGGCCAAGGTATTTGATATGAGGCCCCACCTGGACCTCCGCGTCACCTACCCGAATCCGGCAGCTGGGTGGTTCCCGGCATCTTGATAGGCCGTGGAACCATAGCGCCTCGGTCTTGTTAGGCGCTATTTCTAGACCCAGCCGGCGGATTGCCCTCACGACACATGCCACCCCAAGCTCGGCAAGCCTGAGCGTCCGCCCAAAGTCGACCCCAGTCGTCACGACGAGAGTGTCGTCGGCATAGCAGACGACACTCACGCCGCAAGGAAGGCTGGTGCGAAGGACCGCATCGTATGCGAGGTTCCACAGAAGGGGTCCCAGAACCGACCCCTGCGGAACCCCGTACTCGACCCCCCTCTCCGATTCCGTTCCGTTCCTGCCCCCTATCCGGATCTTCCTGTCGCGCAAATAGTCAACTCGTGGTACTCGAGTGCCCCCCTGATGGCCTGCCAGGGAAGGGTGCCGAAGGCGTTGACGATGTCAAGCGACACCGCCAGAACCACCCCTCCCGCTCGGACTGCGGACCCCGACAGAGACCGAACACGCTGGATGGCGTCCAGCGTCGACCGCCCCCGCCGGAATCCAAATTGGCAGTCCGACAAGTCGGGACCTACGCGCGACAGGTGCTCGCCGATACGGGTGGAGATGATCCTCTCGAAGAGCTTCCCCACCTCGTTCAGCAAGCAGATCGGACGGAACGACGACGGAACATCTTCGGTCCTTCCCTCCTTCCTCAAAAGCACCAGCCTGGCCGACTTCCAGTCGACGGGGAACACCCCCTCTCTGAGGCAGCTTGTAAAGAGCTGCCTCACTCTGTTCCCCAATGCCCTGAGCGCCAGCGCCAGCACCTTGCCCGGGACCCCGTCCGGGCCCGGTGCGGTGCTGCGCGCTGTGAGCCGCATCACGGCCCCGGCGAGCTCGCTCTCCGTCACCCCTAGGTCGTCCGACCACGGCGCGGGCGACGGGGCTTCGGAGGGACTGTCCTGGACCCTTGGGAAGAGCGTATCCACCACTCTTCCCACGAACTCGGGGTCCAGGGTTTCCGTCAGGGGAGGAACCCACGGTCTGAGCTTGCCCAGTACCATTTTGTACGGGCGCCCCCATGGATCCCTCTCCAGTCCCTCCAGGAGCTCGTTCCAGGACCTAGCCTTGGCGTCAGCAATGGCGATGCTGATCGCCTTGGCTGCGGCCCCGTAGGCGCGCCTGGCGCTCAGGACATCTTCGACTGAGGCTTGCCGTCTTCTTCGAGCTCTGAGGTACTGGCGGCGCGCGGCTATAACAACTCTCCTGAGCCGCGCGATCTCCTCATTCCACCAGTACGCAGAGCTCCGTCGGGGCGGCCTGACTCGGGGCATTGACGCATCGCAGATCGACGTCAATGTTTCCCGGAGCCAGGCCACCTGCGCATCGAGATCGGGCATGACGTGTCCTTCCTCCGACCAGTCCGCGACGTGGGCTGCGGCGATGGCTGCTGACGGCTGTCCTCCTGAAGCGTTCGGGCAGGGTGGCGGAGAGACACATCGAATACGATGTGTCGGTGGTCGGACAGAGTGACCCATTCGCCCATGACAGGTCGACGACCGACTCCCCCTGCCACCGCACGCAGGTGCTGACTGAACCCTGGTTTAGAAGCCGAAGGTCCAGTCCCGAACCTAACCTTTTTTTTTTTTTTTTTTTTGTTTACGCTGGAGGAATGCATTAAATTGCATACCACCAGGCGCGTGAGTACCCGGTGGTTATGTGGGGCTCTCCTTCCCAGAAGGGGAAGGCCTACCCACTAAAACTCCAGCGATGGCCACCATCAGGCAATACAAGGGGCCCCAGGGTCAAGTTTTGCAACTGGGGACCCCCCAGCCTTCGCTCCCCTATGGAGAGCCCAACACGGGCAAATACGACCCACTAGTGGGACGCCGCCGCGGGCGGCACCGCGTAAAGAGCAGCGCGGCCCGCGGCGACGTGCCACACCACGACGACACCCCCAGCCATGGGGGGGGTGTCATCCCACCACTCGGCGAGACTGAGGGAGAAAACCGCAGCACCGCCAAGGCCGAGCTTCAGGCGACTGCTTCTCCCACGGAGAAGCGGGCACTGAGGCCCAGCGCTGCCCTGAAGGGCAAAAGTGCCCCCGCCGACCTTGCAGGACGGCCATCCCGCGACCCCCCGTCTGAGGGTCCACTAGCCCTGAAAAGGGCTGTTTAAAGTGCCCGGATCGACTATGTCCGGGCCGCCGACTCCTGTCGGCCATCCGCCGACGCACCAGGCATCCCGGGCGTCACCATCCCTTCGCCCGCAGGCGAAACACCGGCGGCGCTTAGCGCCCCCCCACCGCCAGGAACCCCGGCGCCCGATTGAGCGTCCATGGGCTCAGCCTGCGGAGGGTCGCACTTGTGGCCGCCAATCGGGGCCGCCCTCACGCGGCGCCTTGGGGCGCCGCACCTCGACTCACCCAGCCGGTGGCTGGCCTCTCGCCCCGCTTCTGCGCAGAGAGGGCAGTGGGCCTTTCCCCTGCACATTGCCGCCTTGTGGCCGGTGCCTCCACATCGAAAACACACCTCGGTGCGGTCAACCACCGAGGTGCACGTCGCCCTAACGTGGCCCGACTCCAGGCACTTGAAGCAGCGTACGTCGCGCGGGGGCAGAACCCGCACGAACGCCGCCGCCCACCCAATCTGGAGCCGGCCACCTTCCGCCAGTTTTTTGGCTGCCCCACTAGGGCAGCTGGTCCAGGCCCGAAAGCCCCCTGAGCCGGTGGGACGAATATCCCCGACCTTGATCTTCTCTGGCTGGCAACCGCCAGCCAAGTTCATCGCGGCTGTGATGTCGGCACTAGTTGTCGCACCGGTCAATCCGGAGAGAACCAGCTCCGTTCTCTTTTCTGGCCGAGCGATTCGAACGGCCCCCTCAGCTACCACCTCAATTTTCTGGGCGATCTCCTGCGCCCACTCCTCTTTTTGAGGCCCCGAAACGAGGCACATGGTGGCCCCAGTCACGGACCTCGTCCATCTCAACTGGGCCGCCATCTCTGCGCTCAATTGGGAGCTCGCCTGCGCTCGCCCCAACACCTCCTCAACAGTCACGCCCCGCGCGGCCGCCTCCGGCACAATATTAATGGTCCTTCACCTTCTTAGCCCTCGACCTCATCGGCAGTTTCTTCGGCGCGGGAATTGCGCTGGTAGTCTTAGGCTGCTTTGCTGCATCCGCGTAAGAACGCGTCGCCGCTACTGGGGCCTGCTGCTGGGTCGGCTGCTTCCCGAGCTCCTTAGCAAAGCGGCCCAGTTCGTCCGCAACACGGGTCTCCAGCCGTTCGAAGTCGGCCTTGGTGGCTATGGCCTCCTCCAGCTCTGTCATTGAGGCCTTGAGGGCCTCAATTTCTCCTAGAAGGTCCTTCTCACGCGCCTTTGATTCATCCTTGAGCCTCTTCGTATCATCCGCCATGGCATCAAAAAACTTTTTCGCCCTGGCGTTGATTCCCCTGTAGATGTGGCGCAGGTCGTCTTCAAAATTAAGGATGCGCTCGGAATGCTCGGGAATTTCCTTCGCCAAGCCCTTAAGGTCGTTGGCAAAGTCCCTGAGCTCGTCCACGTCTCGGTCCATCCAGTTCCGCGTAAAACGCGGCGTTTTTTCTGCGGGATCTTCGGCCTTAGCCGGAACATCCGCTTCTCCTCCCTTCTCGCACATGGTTGCCCCCCCCGTATACGTGGGGCAGACCGACTCAGCGGGAGATTCGATTTCCAAGCGAATACGCTTGGCTGCCGACTCCCCCGCAGGGCCGGTGAGGGATTCCTCCTGACGGAGACCCTCCCGAGGAACAGTACTCTTGCCATGTTTTTCCATTTTTTTTTTTCGACCGAATCACGGGTATTGAAACCCTTTCCCTATCGACAGGCACTGAAGCCTAGCAGCGGACCATCTGGGTGTGGTCTCCGCCGCTTCAACCACGTCAGACCATTAGCCCTCCGCTGACCACTGATTTGGGGGAAATCCAATCCAGTGGTCAGCGGCGGTTGCCCGGGGTGCGCCACGAGGAGGCTATCTGACCAGGCACCCCACCCCAACCTAACCTAACCTTTTTTTTTTTTTTTTTTTTTTTTTTTTTTCTCGAGGACAAAATCCGTTTACGGACCTACCAACCGCTGGCGAGGCGGAAGGCGTGTGTGGGACTCGCTCGGCGGCGGCCGAGAATACCCACTAAAACTCCCCGATATACCTCCTTGCCCTTCCGTGGGAGCGACCCGGGGTCTGCCGAAGCAATTCTCCGAGCCGGTCCCAGGGCTTCCCGACCTAGTCAGACACTAGGTCGGGGTTTGCGCCAATGGGGGATTCCCGGGTATATTCGGGAGATCCCCAGACGTGGCAGCCGGTGGAATGCGTGCGTGGAAGCCATCCAACGCACGCGGCCGCTCGCGGGGCAGGTTGAAGGAGGGACTTATGGCGCCCGCCTTCTCCTGCCCACCCGTCTACGCCGGAGAGGAGCGGCTAGAGCATCCTCCTCCCGCTCCCTCTCCGCTGCCTCCTTCTGCAAGAGCACGTTCTCGCAGAAGGAGGCGGCAGCCTCCCATACTCTCTTGCTGCCCACCATGGCCGTGACCAGGGTAGGCAGCGAGAGGTATCCCCCGCCAAGCACCGCGCAAAGTTCGCGGCGCTCCCGTCGCCAGGCCGGGCACTCCACTAGGGTGTGCTCGGCCGTATCATCGGGGGAGTCGCAATGATGACACCGCGGCGACTCCTCCCTCCGTGCGACGCGGTGCAGAAAGTGACCGAAGCACCCATGTCCGGTCAAGATCTGCACCAAGCGGTAGGTGAGGCTGCCGTGCCGGCGCCCAACCCACTCCTCCAACACTGGACGGATCGCGTCGATCGTCCAGTGGCCGGCTGCTGGGGAGGCGAGTGCCTCAGCCCATTGGCCCAGAGCCTCCCTCTGAGCCAGGGTACGGACCCTCCTCACCTCCTCGAGGATAGGCCGTTCCCCCCGTTCCCGCGATGCGACTCGATGCTGATGCACCCGTGCCAAAACGAGGGCATCAACATCCCACGGGGTCGTGCCCGCCAACACGCAGGCTGCCCCGTGGCTGACCGTGCGGTACGCTCGCACGGCCCGAGTCGCAATGACCCTCTGCGGCCTCCGCAAGAGGGCCACCGTACGGGGGGAGAGGCACTCCGCCCACACCGGGGCTCCGTATAGTGCCATAGACCGCACCACCCCGTGGTACAGCCTACGGCACGCGGAGCTGGGTCCCCCGAGGTTGGGAAGGACCCGTCCGAGCGCGGCTGCCGTGGCACACAGCCGAGGAGCGAGGAGCTTGAAGTGCTCCTCAAAACTCCAACGGGGATCCAGAGTCAGGCCGAGATACTTTATATGTACCTCGACGGGAATCCGGACCCCGTCCACTCGGACACGAAGCCCCGGTGGGATTCTGCGTCGTGGGGCGTGGAATACTGTAGCCCTCGTTTTGTCGAGGGCCACGTCCAGTCCCAGGAGGCGGATGCGTCGGACGACCATAGTGGCGCCGACCGACGCGAAATATGCCGCCTCCTCCCACTCCTTCGCTCTCGCCGCGACGAGGGTGTCGTCCGCAAAGCAGACGACCTCCATGCGGGGCAAGAGCGAGCCGCGCAGAACCCAATTGTACCCCAGGTTCCATAGTAGAGGGCCTAGTACGGAACCCTGGGGTACACCTGCCGCCATGGTCCACCGCTGGACGCGTCCGTCCGCGTCTTCGTAGAGAACTACCCTCTCGCGAAGGTAGTCTGAGACGAGGACGCGGAGATAGAGAGGCACCTGATGATGTTTCAGTGCCTCCTCTATGCACTCGTGAGGGAGGCTGTTGAAGGCGTTCGCGATGTCCAACGACACCGCGACCGCCACCTCCCCCTGTGCTGTGGCCGCCTCAGTCCACCTCTTGAGGCGGGCAAGCGCGTCCACGGTGGACCGACCGGTGCGGAAGCCGTACTGGCATTCGGCCAAGTCCGGCCCCCTACTTTCCAGGTGCTCAACGATGCGGGAAACGAGGACCCTCTCGAGAAATTTCCCCGCCTCGTCGAGCAACACCACCGGTCTGTAGCCCGAAGGGTGGTCGGCGGGCCGCGATGCCTTCCGCAGAAGGCACAGTCGACCCACCTTCCACCGCCCGGGGAAACGGCCCCGCGCGATGCAGGCGTTGAGCACAGCACGGAACCGCTCCTCCAGGGGGCCCAGGGCCAACGCCATGACCTTGGCGTGGACCCCGTCGGGCCCCGGCGCTTTGTTTTTGCGCCGGAGCCGGTCCCAACCCATGTCAAATTCCGTGTCAGACACAGGGGGACCCTCGGCCCACACCTCCGGCCCGGAGACGCCGGAGGTACCCATCCTAGGGGGCGTGAAGGGTCCCGGATTTGGAAACAGCGTTTCCAGGACCCCACGCAGCAGCCTAGGCTCCATACAAGAGGTGCGGGGGGCCGCCTCTAAGGCCTTCCCCCGCACCGCCCTGTAGGGCCTCCCCCAGGGATCGCTGTCCAGGATCTCGAGATATCTCTCCTGGGCAGCGATCTTGGCCCTGCAGATGGCTGTCCGCAGGGCCTTGTGGGCCACCTTGTACGCCTGACGAAGGGCGGCTTCTTCATCAGGCGTACTCCCAGCGCGCCTACGACACCTCATGTAGGCGCGCCTGGCTCCCATACTGGTGGTACGCAGGTCCGCTATTTCCTGCGTCCACCAGTATACCTGTCCGCTCTGTGGACAGGGTCGCGTCCTCGGCATTGCGGCACTGCAGACGACATTCATGTCGTCCGCAAACAGTGCCGCCATGGCGTCGGCATCCCCAGCGACAGCGAGGGGAGGCGAATACATCATCCTCACAGTCGCTGCCTCCCCAGCCACATCCCGGCTGAGTTTGGCGAGCGCCCACCTCGGAAAGGCGGATGCGCCCGCCCGGGGGCCCAGATGTAGAGGAGCCCCCGGGGATGCCGTGGAGACCTCGTATCGGATGTATCTATGATCCGATAGAGTCTCCACCTCTTCCATCACCCGCCAATCCCTAATACGGGAGGCGAGCGATGGGGTGGCAAAGGTCACGTCAACAATGGACGTGCCTTGCCACCGGACGCACGTCGGGGTGGTGCCTTGGTTTAGGACCTGGAGACCTGAGGACAGAACCCAGGACTCCAGATCACCACCCCGAACGTCGGTGCTTGGGGATCCCCACGCCCTAGATTTGGCGTTGAGATCTCCAGCCACGAGCACCGGCAAGGGAGCCGCTCTCCGGACCACGCCTTCAATTGCAGCCAGGAAGGTTTCAAATTCCGACCTGCTGCGGTTGGGGGAGAAGTATGTCGCCACGACCATAACTCCCCCCCAGCGTGCTGCCACATAACCTGCTCCCCTCTCCTTGAGAATGAGTGGAGGCGCAGTGTTAGTGGATGCCCCAACTATGGCCGCAGAGCCGTCAGTTGCCCCGACCCACCTAGGGGATGGGGGGACATTATGCGGCTCGGCCAGAATGGCCAGATCGGCTCTCCACTCCGCCATCGCCTGGCACAATAAGTCCTGTGCCCCGGCGGAGTGGTTCAGGTTCGCCTGGATAATGTTGCCCATGGACCTACTTAACATTGGTGGTTTCCATGGGCGTTGCTCCGGTGTTGGCCTGCGTGACCAAAATGCGGGGAGTCGCAAGTAGGCGACCTTTCACTGGCGGGGGGTTGCAGCTAACCCCTCCCATTCGATGCCCGGACGGTAGACCGCGGTCAGAGCAGACAGCGCACTTCAACGCTGCCTCGCAGTCCGCCGCCTTGTGTCCCTCAGCGCCGCAGCGGAAACACAGTTCACTGCGGTCCTTTTTAGAGGGACACGTCTGTGAAGGGTGACCTATGGCGTAGCACCTGAAGCACCTCAAGGGCTTCTGCTCCAACACCTTCACAGAAGCAGAGCTCCATCCCACACAGATACGGCCCACCTCGCCGAGCTTCATTGCCGCTTCTACTGGGCACGAGGCCATAACGGATCCAACCCCACCGTACCCAGCAGAGATAGCGCCCACCTTGATTTGATCCGGTGAGCAACCGGCCTTCTCCGCCAGTGCAGCACGGATAGCCTCTTCCGTGGCCGCATCATCCAGGCCGGAAACACGAATCTCGGCCATTTTGGTAGGACGGGTGACCTTAGCCACCTCCCCGATCGCCTCACCAATTTTGGCCGCGAGTGTATCTGCCTGAGCCACCGTGGTTTCTTTCGGGAGCTCAATGATACGAGCTCCTGTGATTGCGGTTTTGAACCGGGCCGGACCGATGCCCAGTTCTCCGAAACTCACGGTCGTCTGGGCTTTCGCGAGGGCTCCCTTTAAAGTGACTCCCTCTGCCACTGCCTCTGGCCTAAGGGAGACCACTACCGCCAGGGTCTTTGGCGCCTTTGGCAGTTTAGGCGCTGCCTTCGAGGGTGCTGCTGCGGTCTTCTGTGGTGCCGCTGCAGTTCTCTTTAAGGCCTTAGCCTTTTTTTTCCGGCCTCCGGCGACCTCCCACTCGCTCGTCAAAATGACCGGCTGCTCCACCGATGATGGTCCAGCAATTTGTTCCTGGGCCCTCACCTCCTGAGCAGGCGCTCGTGCACGCACTTCCCGCGCTTGCTTAGGCAGGTTGGCAGACGGGGATAAAGTGGCCACCGCTGCGCGAGGCTGTTGAACCGCCTTTGAGGCGGTTTTCCTTTTCGCATCAGCTGCTAGCGGTGGGCGGTGGATCTTGCCCGGGAGAAGCTTTCCATCAGCTTCTAAGCCCTCTATTTCGGCGATGACAGCCCCACGAATTTGGGCCCTAATATTGAGCTCAAGTCGCTCCATAGCCCCGTAAAATTCCTCCCTCGTGAGGTGCTCCCCTTCAGGAGCAGAAGGGGAGGACTCAGCAGGCTCCGCCAACACCGAATGCTCCCTGTCCCTAGCTGATGCGTTCTCACGCTCAGAAAGCGCTTTACGGGACGCCTTCCTCTCTCCCTCGCTTATTTCGAGTTGACTACGGAGACGTTTGTTGTCCGCAGCCATGCGCCTGTACTCTTCCCCACCTTCACGGCCAGCCAATGCCCGCACGGCCTCCATCAAAGTTTCTAGCCCCTCTCTGATTTGTTTGATGGAGGTGCCCTTCAGGTTTTGGGACTTCTGGGTTGCATCTTGGACCATATTAAAGCCGGCCACTGCAGACATGAACCATTCCTCGGTGAATAGTTCTGGCGCTGTTTTCTTTCCTTTCTTTTGCCGCTTTGGGCTCTTGCTCGCCAGAACATCGACCGGAGGAATGGACTCTCCCATGGACACCGCTGACTCGGTGTCAGACTCTCCCTCAGTTGTCTCCTTACGGGCAACACGAGTCATCCCTGAAGCGCGGTTGCGCCCTCTGACTCCTTTTTTCGATTTCAGCACCTTAGGTGCTGGAGCCACGTCGGACGGACTTTTAAAGTCCTCGCCATCGTCTTCGGAAGCCCCCGGCTTCACGTAGAATTTGCTCTCTTTCGGGACCCCACAACCGGGATCTCCCTATCCGACTCCAGCGCGGACTCGCCAAGAACCATGTCAGAGGCCTTGGCTGCGCTCCCTTTTTCTTTTACCGTATTGGCGTATGTAAGCTTCAGGTGCTTACCCGACCTTAATTTCGTAGGTCCAGAATCAGACAACGAACCTCCTGGTTGAGCTCTTCCACCTCCTTCGAAGTCAGAGCGCTCCTCAATCTCCGAGTGCTCCTCAGGGTCCATGGTCCACTCGTATACACGAGCGACCACGGATTCAGGAGGAGAGAACACTGTAGATGATCCACTCGCGTGCAAAATCAAAGATCAAATGCAAAAGCCAAGTTAGCAAAAAAGAATCAAACCAACAAAACAAATGCCAAGTCAAAATTCAAGGGTCCACGAACAGATCCAGTAAACAAGCCAAGTCAAATTCAAGTACACTATCAAACAGTCCGTAAAACAAAGCCAAAGTCAAAAAGAAAATCCTAAGAAAAGTTCGAAAACAAAGCCACTAATACCCGATGTATAGAAGTGCAGATTCAGTCACCTACTCATTGGCCACTGCGTTACCGCGCACCAAATGAGTAGGGTCCAGGGCAGACGACGGGGACGTACGTACACTTCACATGGGGCCTTTTTTTTTTTTTTTTTTTTTTTGTTCACGCCGGGGAAATGCATTAAATTGCATACCACCGGGTGCGTGAGTTCCCGGTGGTATGTTCCCGGTGGTTATGTGGGGCTCTCCTTCCCAGAAGGGGAAGGCCTACCCACTAAAACCCCAGCGATGGCCGCCATCTGGCATGACAGGGGCCCCAGGGTCAAATATTGCTACTGGGGGACCCCCCAGCCTTTGCTCCCCCACGGAGAGCCCTTCCTGGGCAAAACGGCCCACGAGTGGGACGCCGCCGCGGGCCGCGCCGTGTAAAGAGCGGTACGGTCCGCGGCGGCATGCCACACCACGACGACAACCCCCAGCCATGGAGGGGGTGTCATCCCACCACTCGGCGAGACTGCGGGAAAAGACCTGCAGCAAACGCCAAGGCCGAGCCTCAGCCAACTGCTTCTCCGCGAGAGAAGCAGGCACTGAGGCCCGGCTCCACCCTGAAGGGCACAAGTGCCCCCACCGGCCTAGCAGGCCAGCCATCCCACGACCCCCCATCTGAGGGTCCGCTAGCCCTGAAAAGGGCTGTTTAAAGTGCCCGGACGTGACTATGTCCGGGCCGCCGACTCCTGTCGGCCATCCGCCGACGCACCAGCTCTCCTGGCCGTCTCCTTCCCTGCGCCGACAGGCGCAACCCTAGCGGCGCCTTGTGCCCCCCCACCGCCAGGCCCCCCGGCGCCCGATTGGGCGTCCATGGGCTCAGCCTGCGGAGGGTCACACTTGTGCCCGCCAATTGGGGCCGCCCTCACCCGGCGCCGTGGGGCGCCGCACCTCCTCTCACCCAACCGATGGCTGGCCTCTCGCCCCGCTTCAGCGCAGAGAGGGCAGTGGGCCTTCTCTCTGCACTCCGCCGCCCTATGGCCGGTGCCTCCGCAGCGATAGCACACCTCGGTGCGGTCGACCACCGAGGTGCACGTCACCCTTACGTGCCCCGACTCCAGGCACTTAAAACAGCGGACGTCGCGCGGGGGCAAAACCCGCACGAACGCCGCCGCCCAACCAATCTGGAGTCGGCCATCCTCCGCCAGTTTTTTGGCTGCACCGCTAGGGCAGCTGGTCCAGGCCCGAAGGCCCCCAGAGCCGGTGGGACGAATATTCCCCACCTTTATGCTCTCTGGCGGGCAGCCACCCGCCGCGCTCATCGCAGCAGCGATGTCGGCGCCAGTCGTCGCGTTTGCCAGGCCCGAAAGCACCAGCTCTGTCCGCTTTTCTGGCCGGGCGATCCTGACGGAACCGTCGGCAGCTGCCTCAATTTTTCGGGCGATGTCCTGCGCCCACTCCTCTTTTTGAGGCCCCGAAACGAGGCACATAGTGGCCCCAGTCACGGACCTCGTCCATCTCAACTGGGCCGCCATCTCTGCGCTCAATTGGGAGCTCGCCTGCGCTCGCCCCAACACCTCCTCTACCGTAACGCCCCGCGCGGCCGCCTCCGGCACAATATTAATGGTCAGGGCAGCCGTCTCCGGCGCCCTAACCTTCACCTTCTTGGCCCTCGACCTCATCGGCAGTTTTTGCGGCGCGGGAATCGCGCTTGGGGTCTTCGACTTTTTCGCCGCATCCGCGTAAGAACGCGTCACCGCTGCTGGGACCTGCTGCTGGGTCGGCTGCTTCCCGAGCTCCTTAGCAAAGCGTCCCAGTTCGTCCGCGACTCGGCTCTCCAGCCGGGCGAAGTCGGCCTTTGTGGCTGAAGCCTCCTCCAGCTCCGTGATTGAGGCCTTGAGGGCCTCGATTTCCTCTAAGAGATCCCTCTCACGTGCCTTCGAATTATCCCTGAGGCTCTCTACCTCATTCGTCACGGCATCAAACCACTTCTTCGCCTTGGAGTGGATTCCCCTGTAAATATGGCGCAGGTCGTCCTCAAAATTTAGGATGCGCTCAGAGTGGTCGGGGATTTCTTTCGCCAAGCCCTTAAGGTCGTTGGCGAAGTCCTTCAGCTCCTCTACGTCTTTGTCCATCCAATTTCGGGTAAAAATCCGTGTTTTTCCCGCGGGATCCTCGGCCTTAGCCGGAACATCCGCTTCACAACCCTGGTTGCGCAAAGTTACCCCCCCCGTATACAAGGGGCAGACCGACTCAGCGGAAGATTCGGGTGCCAAGCGCATTCGCTTGGCCTCCGACTCCCCCGCAGGGTCGGTGAGGGATTCCTCCTCACGGAGACCCTCCCGGGGACGTGTAATCTTGCTTGGCGCGTCCATTTTTGTTTTTTCTTTCTTACCCGGGCACTGAAGCCCCTCTCTATCAACGGGCATTGAAGCCCGGCGGCGGACCATCTGGGTGTGGTCTCCGCCGCCTCAGCCACGTCAGACCATTTGCCCTCCGCTGACCACTGATTTGGGGGAAATCCAATCCAGTGGTCAGCGGCGGTTGCCCGGGGTGCGCCACGAGGAGGCTATCTGACCAGGCACCCCACTTCACATGGGGCCTTTTTTTTTTTTTTTTTTTTGTTCACGCCGGGGAAATGCATTAAATTGCATACCACCGGGTGCGTGAGTTCCCGGTGGTTATGTGGGGCTCTCCTTCCCAGAAGGGGAAGGCCTACCCACTAAAACCCCAGCGATGGCCACCATCTGGCATGACAGGGGCCCCAGGGTCAAATATTGCAACTGGGGAACCCCCCAGCCTTTGCTCCCCCACGGAGAGCCCTTCCTGGGCAAAACGGCCCGCGAGTGGGACGCCGCCGCGGGCCGCACCGCGTAAAGAGCGGTACGGTCCGCGGCGGCATGCCACATCACGACGACACCCCCCAGCCATGGCGGGGGTGTCATCCCACCACTCGGCGAGACTGCGGGAAAAACCCTGCAGCAACGCCAAGGCCGAGCTTCAGCCAACTGCTTCTCCGAGGGAGAAGCGGGCACTGAGGCCCGGCGCTACCCTGAAAGGCACAAGTGCCTCCGCCGGCCTAGCAGGCCGGCCATCCCACGACCCCCCATCTGAGGGTCCGCTAGCCCTGAAAAGGGCTGTTTAAAGTGCCCGGACGTGACTATGTCCGGGCCGCCGACTCCTGTCGGCCATCCGCCGACGCACCAGTTCTCCTGGGCGTCTCCGTCCCGGCGCCCGTAGGCGCAACACTAGCGGCAACTTGCGCCCCCCCTCCGCCAGGCCCCCCGACGCCCGATTGAGCGTCCATGGGCTCAGCTTGTGGAGGGTCGCATTTGTGGCCGCCAATCGGGGCCGCCCTCACGCGGCGTCGTGGGGCGCGGCACCTCGTGTCCCCCAATCTATGGCTGGCCTCGCGACCCGCCTCTGCGCATAGAGGGCAGTGGGCCCTCTCCTGGCACATCGCCGCCTTGTGACCGGTGCCTCCACAGCGATAACACACCTCGGTGCGGTCGACCACCGAGGTGCACGTCGCCCTAACGTGGCCCGACTCCAGGCACTTGAAGCAGCGTACGTCGCGCGGGGGCAGAACCCGCACGAACGCCGCCGCCCACCCAATCTGGAGTCGGCCACCTTCCACCACCTTTTTAGCTGCTTCGCTAGGGCAGCTGGTCCAGGCCCGCAGGCCCCCTGATCCTGTGGGTCGGATGTTCCCCACCTTTATTTTCTCCGGCGGGCATCCACCCACCGAGCTCATCGCAGAAATGATATCCGCGCTATTTGTCGCTGCGGAAAAACCCGACAAGACAAGCTCAGTCCTCCTTTCGGGCCGGGCGATCCTAACGGCCCCCTCGGCAGCCACCTCTATCTTTTTGGCGATCTCTTGGGCCAACTCCTCTTTTTGGGGCCCCGAAACGAGGCACATGGCGGCTCCAGTCACGGACCTCGTCCACCTTAACTGGGCCGCCATCTCTGCGCTTAGTTGGGAGCCCGCCTGGGCCCGCCCCAACACCTCCTCCACGGTCACGCCACGCGCGGCCGCCTCCGGCTCGATGTTTATGGTCAGGGCAGCCGTGTCCGGCGCCCTGACTTTCGCCCTTTTGGCCCTCCTCCTCTTCGGCCGTTCTTTCGGCGCGGAAGTCGCGCTGGGAGCCTTCTCCTTCCGTGCCGCCTCCGCGTAAGAGCGCGGCGCCGTTACTGGGGCCTGCTGCTGGGTCGGCTGCTTCCCGAGCTCCATAGCGAATCTTCCCAGTTCGTCCACGACTCGGCTCTCTAGCCGGGTGAAGTCGGCTTTAGTGGCTGAAGCCTCCTCCAGCTCTGTTATTGCGGCCTTGAGGGCATCGATCTCCCCTAGGAGCTCTCGTTCTCGTTTCTCGCTGTTTATAGCGGCTACATCTGCCGCGTCGTGGTACGATTTCGCCATCTCCTCCATATCCATTAGAATTTTGCCCATGTCGATGGCTTCTTCTAAGGCCGCCCGATTTAACCACAACTTGGTGGACAGTTCTCGGAGCCTGCCAAGGTACGGGACAATCCATCTCCTATCAAGAGACCCCCTCAGTTTTTTTGCGGGATCATCGGCCTTAGCCGGAACATCCGCCTCTCCTCCCTTCTCACGCATAGTTGCCCCCCCCGTATACGAGGGGCAGACCGACTCAGCGGAGGATTCGGGTGCCAAGCGGCTTCGCTTGGACCCCGACTCCCCCGCAGGGCCGGTGAGGGATTCCTCCTCGCGGAGACCCTCCCGGGGACGTGTATTTTTGCTACGCGTGTTCATTTTTTTTTTTTTTGGTTTTCATCTTTCCCGGGCACTGAAGCCCCTCTCTATCAACGGGCACTGAAGCCCGGCGGCGGACCATCTAGGTGTGGTCTCCGCCGCCTCATCCACGTCAGACCATTAGCCCTCCGCTGAACACTGATTTGGGGGAAATCCAATCCAGTGGTCAGCGGCGGTTGCCCAGGGTGCGCCACGAGGAGGCTATCTGACCAGGCACCCCTCACATGGGGCCTGCCCCAACCTAACCTAACCTAACCTAACCTAGTGAAGTAATGAGATGTGATGTGACCTAACCTATTGAAGTGATGAGACGCGATGAGACGTGATGAGTTATGATGAGATGTGATGAGATGTTATGTGATGAGATGAGATGTGATGAGACATCATGAGACGTGATGAGATGTGATGAGATGAGTTCCTAACCTAACCAAACTTAACCTATTGAAGTGATGAGGCGCGATGAGACGTGATGAGTTATGATGAGACGTGATGAGACGTGATGAGATGTGAATTTACATTATGATAGTTGTTGTACATTGATAAAGGTAGCTTATTTAAGATGTTATAATGACAACATCGCATTTATTATTTTTAAATGGCAAGACTGCTGGCTCCGTTCTCTTCTTGTTGTCACGGTTCATGTACCTAACCTATGGGCTAAAATAAAGTGTTATTTAATTAATACAATACTTTTATTTACACATCAAGTGTACAATAATTGGCGACGAGGAAACCAGGAAGACGCTGCCAACACCAAGATCGAACGAATTTCACGTTATTTACATCTGTCAAAATATCGTAATTAATGTCGTTAGTGGAAGAATATTACAGTGATTTGATAGAACGAAAAACATCATTTATACAAAATCTAAACAAAGAAAAACTATTAAGTTTGTGCACCGAACTTAATATTAAAGTCCAAGTTGATAAAATTGACGAAATAAGAAAAACCCTTCGAGAACAGATAAAGTCTGCTATAATTTTGAAAAACACAATTTATAAAACAAACAACATGTCGCAAAACTATAGTATAGAGCCATTTGATGGCAAAGATTACGAAACCTTTGAAACGCAATTGCATTGCTTGGTAACCTTGAATGACATAACAGAAGATAAAAAAGTTGCATTGCTGATAACTAAATTAACGCCAAAAGTGTATGAAACACTGAGCCATATCTGCGCACCAAATAAACCAATATCCAAAACCTTTAAAGATTTAATGAAAATATTGGAGGAACGATATACAAAATCAGTGTCATCAGCGTTAGACAGAGTTGATTTCCGTAAATGCAATCAGATTTCAGGCGAAACTATAGAAAATTATATCATCAGATTAAAAAGAGCAGCAAAAAAATGCAATTTTAAAGATTTTGAAGACCAAGTTAAAGAAAAGTTTATTGATGGAGTGTCATCATCACAGATAAAGTTTGAACTTCTCAAAACCAACAACCAACCCCTGGAGCAGTTAATAAATTTGGCCAGAACTGTGGAGAGTGCTTTACTACATTCAACATCCGGTGATACTCAAAATAACATGTATCAAGTTAAGAACAGGTATGTTTCAGAAGGTAAGAGATTACAATTTAACAACAATAAACAAGCGGTTATGCCAGTCCGGGAGTCGAAAGTGTCATGTTTCTGTTGTGGAAAGAACAACCATGTGAAATCACAGTGTAGGCTGAAAAATAAATATTGTTCTGAGTGCGGACAACAGGGACATATTTTTAAGATGTGCTCAAGAAACCGGAAAATGCGTTTGGTTGATGTTGTTACTGAGCCTTGTGAAACTTATAATTCAGATACAGATGTAGAATCAAATAATGTAGAAAGTTGTATTCAAAAACTATTCCCTGAGTCAGAAGATGTTTATAATATGTATATTTGTATGTCAAACCAAAATAAAGTACCACCTTGCATTTTAAGTGTTAAAATTGAGAATTTTGTGATAAACTATGAACTGGACACGGGTTCAGAAGCTACAACAATTAAGTTAAAGGATGTAGAATTATTAAATTTAAGCAATAAAATTCATAATTGTAATGTCTGGTTTACAAATTATGATCAAAGTACATCAAAGCCATTGGGCATGTTAAAAAATATTAAAATGAACTGAAATGGAGTTGAATGTTATGTAAATTTATTTGTGGTTGAAAATGATAAACCAAGAATATTAGGTAGAGATGTTTTGAACAAATTTGGCATGTGGCCATTGCCATTGAAGTCAAATGCAGTCCAAGATCCAATAAGCTTGATAACACAAAAATATTCAGAAGTGTTTAGTCCGGGGTGGGGAAATTTTAAGGGTCAATGTATAACCTTAAAGTTAAAGGATAATGCAAAACCAAAATTTTTACCAGTGAGACAAGTCCCATTTGCTTTAAAAGGAAAAATAAATCTTGAAATTAAAAGATTAATTGACAATAAAAGGATAGAGTCAGTAAATTACAGTGCTTGGGGCACGCCTGTTGTCCCAATACTTAAAAGTGATGGGTCTGTTCGTCTGTGTGGTGATTACAAAGTCACCTTGAATCCACACTTAGAGATTGATCACTTCCCATTGCCACATATAGAGGATATATTTAATGTGTTAAAAGGTTGTGAATATTATTGTGAACTAGACTTAAAAGAAGCATACCTACAAGCACCCTTAGATGAAGCTTCACAGGAACTAACAGTCATTGTGACTGAGATTGGAACATTTAAGTATAAATACTTACCGTTTGGTGTCAATACAGGCCCTGGTTCTTTTCAGCGTTTGATGTCACAAGAACTAACAGACATACCTAATGTTATAGTGTTTATTGATAATATTTATTTATGTGGAAAAAATTATTCAGATATGTTAAATACTCTTGAACAGATATTGTCACGGTTAAAAAAGTGTGAGTTTAAGTTAAAAGCAGAGAAATGCAAATTTTTTAGAAAAAGTTTAGATGTTTTTGGATATAATGTTAGTAAAAATGGCATTCAAATTATAAAAGAAAATATTACACCTATAATTAACTTACCACCACCACAAAATATTACAATGTTAAGATCTTTTCTTGGAAAAATAACTTATTATGCCAGATTTCTAAAGGATTTGGCTACAATTCTGTGTCCTCTATATGAATGCACAAAGAAAGGAAAATTTGTATGGACAGAAAAGTGTCAAGAGGCATTTATTTTGGTAAAAGAAAAGCTGGCTCATGCTGACAACTTAAGTCATTATGACTCAAAATTACCACTGATTCTCTCTTGTGATGCTTCAGCTTATGGTGTAGCTGCGGTGATATCTAATAGGCATACTAATGGTACTGTCAAACCAATAGCATTTGCTAGTAAAAAATTAAGTGTAAGAGAACAAAAGTATTGTACTTTAGATAAGGAAGCATTGGCAGTAGTTTTTGGTGTTACTAAATTCTACAACTATACATATGGCAGACAATTTGAGTTGGAAACAGACAATGCTGCTTTAGTCAGAATATTTGGATCAAATAAAGCAATACCAAAAATGGCTGCCAAGCGTCTACAACATTATGCTATATTTCTTTCAGCGTTTACTTACACTATTAAGCATATAAAAACTGATGTAAATCCAGCAGACTATCTCTCTCGTTCACCCATTATGGATAACACAGAAATTAGTCATTTTTGCAATAACAATTTATTAAACATTAATGTTAATTATATAAACAGTTCAGAAATAGGAGCATTAAACTGGAAAACTATACAAAGTGAAACTAAGAAAGACAAAATTTTGTCAAAGATATTAATGTACTGTCATGATGGGTGGCCGGAGAAGATGCCGGTTTGTAATGAAATTGATATAAAACCTTTTTATTTAAGAAGGCATGAAATTGGTGTGGATAGAGAATGTATTATGTGGGGTCACAGGATTGTTATACCGAGTAGTTTAAGAGAGTTGGTATTGAATGAATTACATGCTACACATTTTGGAAGTTCTAGAATGATTGACTTGGCAAAATCATATTTCTGGTGGCCAAAGCTGAATGAAGCAATTGAGAATTTAACTAAAACATGCACCATATGCCTGACCAACCAACATAATCCTCCTAGAGCTATACCAAAGTGTTGGCCAATACCACCAGGACCATGGTTTAGAATACATGCAGATTTTCTTGGACCATTGTTTGGAAAAATGTATTTAATTATAATAGATAGTTATTCAAAATGGCCTGAGGTTTTTCTAATGAACAATATTGGCACAACCTTAACAATTTCAAAATTTAAAGAACTCTATGTTCGTTTTGGGTTTCCAGTACACTTAGTTACAGATAATGGCACATCATTTACTAGCTTAGAATTTCAACAATTTTGCAGTGTCACAGGGGTGAAACATACATTTACACCGCCACATTTTCCTGCAACCAATGGTGCTGCAGAGAGATTTGTGGAGACTTTTAAGAGTCACATAAAAAAAATGGTGGAAAGTGGAAAGTCACAAAACTATGCTATTAGCCTATTTTTGATAGATTATAGGACCACGCCACACCGTAGTACTGGAACCACACCTGCCAAATTAATGATGGGGAGAGATTTAAGAACAAGATTATCTTTACTAAGGCCAGCTCCAATTTATCAGAATTTGGTAAAATCTCAGACCAAACAAATAAAAAAATCTGCTGGCAATAGAAATATAAATATTATTAGCGGTAGTAAGGTCATGGTTAAGGACTTTAGAAAAAATCACGGGCCATGGTCTAAGGGAATTGTGCAGCAGGTTTTAGTGCCAGGCACAACCTATTTGGTGGAGGTCGAAGGACATGTTTGGAAGCGCCATGCCAACCAATTGCATGTTATTTAAAATATAATAAGTGTGGGAACGGAACGCAAGCGGAAGGATGGATGCGTGAGGGGTGAGGTAAGGGGGGTTAGCGTGTGACGTTTATGGCGGACGGTTGAGTAGGAAGTGCTAGGAAGTTATAATTAAAGTTTAGTTGGATAAAAGCTGCGTTTAATTGCTCAAGATATCTAATCCCACATATTTTTGGGGGCTCGTCCGGGATAGATATTCGAAAGCAATTATTTATCGACGAAGTGGAAAAAACAAGTGACGGTTGGCGTGCTTCGGTAGGCTTCTAGAAGAAAAATTAATACGATGACGACGAAAACGACGACAGAGAAGCAACCGGCAGCAGCATCAACATCTTTCGGGCTCATGGAGGGTCTACACGCAGTAGCAGCTTTTAGCGGAGACGATAAGACGTACTCATCGAGTAAGTGGGTACAAGACATCGAGGATAACGGCGAAATATTTCAATGGACACCGCAGCAAACCCTAGTCATAGCAAGAAGGACGTTAACTGGTACGGCGGAGCTGTGGCTAAGATCAGAAAAGGCGTTCAGGAGCTTCGATGAGTTGAAATCGGCGGTCCTCAAGGAGTTTCCCGATACAGTGAACGTAAAGGAAATGCATGAGATAATGGCAGCGCGTAAAAAGCAAAAAGATGAAACATTTCTACAATATATGCTCACAATGAAAGAGCTGGGCAAAAGAGCAAAGTTTCCAGATTACGTGTCCGTGCAGTATATAGTGGATGGTATCGAGGACTATGAAATGAATAAGGCAATTTTGTACGGTGTTACGACTTACAGCGCTTTGAAAGAAAAATTAGCAATTTACGAGAAAATCAAAATTAAGTGTATGCAAGCCAGGCGGAGTACCACAGAAAACCGGCCCAGAGATAGTGCTAGTAATACCCCGGCGATGCGGAAGCAGCGGTGCTATAACTGTGGAAGTTTGGATCATATGGCGAGTGCATGCAAGAACGGTTTAAAATGTTTCGGCTGCAACCAATATGGCCACATACGTCAAAACTGTCCGACGAGCGCGACGAGTGCAAAACGTTTCGACGAGAAGATGGCGGCGAGCGGCAGTGTTCCGAGACCTGCGGCCATGTTCGGATCGGTCACGAACGACATTCACGAAGTTGGCAGCATTGTGACGAGTGAATGCAGATGCGAACGAAGACCGACACCCGCTGTCACGGTGACGGATCAAACGAACATGAATGTGATGCAAATCGTAAACAAACAGTTTGTGTGTAATAAAAAGCCGGTTAAAAGTGTGTTAGTGAATAACAAACGTGTAGATGCCTTGATTGACTCGGGCAGTGAGGTGAATTTGTTATCCGCGGCGTTTTTGGCAGAAATAGATGCAGATATTAGAGACGATAATATGTTAACATTAACAGGCTTAGGCCAGTGTAAGGTGCGATCGAAAGGTAGGGTGTTCGTTACTTTGGAAGTGGACGGCCAAGTATATCCATATGTTATTTTTCATGTTGTTTCTAACGAAGTTATGCCCTATGGTGTAATAATTGGCCAGGAATTTTTAAGTAGCGTGGTCGTGTTGATGAATGAGGGGGAAGTGAGGTTATTGCCCGAAGGTGTAGGTTGGGTCAATAAAATTAGTTATTTTGCAGGGTGTGTTCAGGTGTCATTGGACCATGTAAGGGATCCAGTGGTGAAGGAGGAGGCCAGGAGGTGTGTCCAGGATTACCGGCCACTACAAACGAAAGAGGCACCCATTCAATTAAAAATTATACTGAAGGACGACGTGCCTGTGGCCCAACGACCCCGGCGTTTGTCAATTGTGGAGCAGCAGGTGGTGGAAAACCAGGTTGCTGAGTGGTTAGAGCAAGGGATAATACAGGTAAGCTACTCTGAATATTCTAGTCCGCTTGTTCTGGTGAAGAAGAAGGATGGTTCTACCAGGGTATGTGTTGACTACCGACGTCTCAACCAGAAGATGGTTAAGGACGAGTTCCCGCTCCCAGTTATTGACGATCTAATTGACAGGTTAAGAGGAGCGTCAGTGTTTAGTGTGTTAGACCTAAAGAATGGTTTCTTTCATTTGAAGGTCAGCCAGGAGTCCATACCATATACATCCTTTGTCACTGACAGGGGGCAGTATGAGTTCTTAAGAGCTCCGTTTGGTCTTTCAGTTTGTCCTAAAGTATTCATGAGATTTGTTACAATTATATTCAGAGACTTGATCTCACAGGGTGTGGTAATGATTTTTATAGACGATATAATTATTTCAGCCTCTGACGAAACACAGGGTGTGCAGAGATTGAAGCGGGTTTTGGATGTAGCTGCTCAGTACGGGCTTGAGATCAATTGGAAAAAAGCAAGTCTGCTACAGCGAGAAATTCAGTACCTAGGACACCTCATCAAGGACGGAGAAGTGAGGCCGTGCATGGATAAAGTAGATGCTGTAGTACGATACCCACAGCCCAAGAACCTCAAGGAGTTGCATAGTTTTGTGGGACTGACAGGCTATTTTAGGAAGTATATCCAGGATTATGCCGCTATAGCAAAGCCCTTGACTGATTTGCTGAGGAAGAGTGAGGAATTTGTATTTCAGGGAGAACAGAAGCATGCTTTTGAGATGCTGAAGGTTAAGTTGTCAAACGGTCCAGTCTTGAAGATATTTGATCCCTGTTTAAGAACAGAGTTACATACAGATGCATCAAGCATTGCATTTGCAGCAATACTAATGCAATATCATCCAGAGTCAGGACTGCACCCAGTACATTTCATGAGCAGGAAGACGAGTGAAGCTCAGAGTAAGTACTCGAGTTATGAACTTGAGGCATTGGCTATAATAGAGGCTGTAAAAAAGTTTAGACACTATCTATATGGAATTAAATTCAAAATAGTTACAGACTGTAAGGCGTTTGAGCTAACTTTAAAGAAGAAGGATTTATCACCAAAGGTTGCCAGGTGGGTGCTTTTGCTAAATGAATATGACTACACTATTGAGCATAGAGCTGGCTCCAGAATGAAGCACACAGATGCTTTGAGCAGAATAGCTACAGTTAGGGTGTTGACCCTAGGTGACAGCATCAAGCAAGCACAGGAGAAGGATGATGGACTAAAGGCCATTAAGGAGATCTTGAAGGAGAAGCCCTATGGAGATTATTGGCTTGAAAATGGAGTGCTGTATAAGGGTGAGGAGAAGCTGTTGGTGTTACCAAGGTGCTTAGAGAAGGAGGTATTCAATAAAATTCATAGCAATGGTCATTTTGGTAAGAGGAAAATGAAAGAGGCATTATGTAAGGATTATTATATAAGAGATGTAGATAGGAAGTTGGACGATTTTCTAATAAGCTGTATACCATGCTTGTTAGCATCACGGAAGGAAGGTAGGCCAGAAGGTTTTCTGAGCCCAATCGAGAAGGAAAGTGCACCAATTGTTACACTGCATTTGGATCACATCGGACCATTCACCGAAACGAGGAAGCAGTACAACTACATACTGACTGTCATTGATGCTTTTACCAAGTTTGTGTGGTTGTTCCCCACGAAGTCCACTACTAGTAAGGAGACATTGAGTAGGTTACAGATACATCAGCAGATGTTTGGTAATCCACGAAGGGTCATTACAGATAGAGGAACAGCATTCACTAGTCAGGAATTCAAGACCTACTGTGAGGAGGAGCTTATAACTCATGTAAAAATAACCACCGGAGTGCTGAGGGGAAACGGACAGGTGGAGAGAGTTCACAGGATCATAACAGCTGTTCTCACAAAGATGTGCATAGAAGAACCAGCATTGTGGTACAGGCATGTGAGTAGAGTGCAGAGGGCACTGAACAGTACATTCCAAAGAGCTATAAATACTACTCCATTTCAGTTATTAACAGGAGTAAAGTTGAGAAATAAACAGGATATAGAAATAGTGAATTTGTTACAGGATGAAAATGTTTCACATTATGGAGAAAACAGAGAAAAGTTAAGGTTGCAGGCTAAGGAGCAGATATTAAAAATTCAGGAAGAGAATAGGCTATACTACAACAGGAAGAGGAAGGAGAGTTCCAGATATGCAGATGGAGATCTGGTGGCTATCAGAAGGACGCAGTTTGGACCTGGACTGAAGATTAGACCCAAGTTTCTAGGTCCCTACAGGGTGGTGAAGTGTAAGCGCAAGGACCGCTATGAGGTGGAAAAGATGGACAGTTCAGCAGAGGGTCCTAATAAAACATCCAGCTCGGCTGATCAGATGAAACCATGGCCGAAGGACGGGGACAGGGACACACTTGAATAATGGGTAATTGTTTATTTTGGTTTTTATGTTCCTTGGTTGTTCTGGGTTGAGTTCAGATTGGGTTCTATCATTCGTTACCACGACCTACGCGTGATTCTGTTGCTGTTGGCGGTTACCCATAGAGGCATGACTAAGTCAGGATATTATGTTGTTTCTATAAAGAATTTTACCTATGTTGTAATGTGTTTTACCTATGTATTTAATGTGTTAGTATCCTAAGGTGTTAGTTATTGCAGTTTGTTTTTTGTACTATTTACATGGTGTTATTGTGTGAAATAGCTGGATGTGTTATACATGGAAAGGATAGTTTTAAGTATTTTGTTAAAGTATGAGAGTCTATGAAGTATGACTGTAGTTTGTGTAATGATGGGTAAAAATGGTTACTGTTAAGTTTTATTGTAAGCTGTGTTATACTAAGTTAAAGTTGAGTTTATTGTAAACATTTCTAAGGTATGTCTGAGGACAGACATAGGTTCAGGACGGCCGAATGTGGGAACGGAACGCAAGCGGAAGGATGGATTCGTGAGGGGTGAGGTAAGGGGGGTTAGCGTGTGACGTTTATGGCGGACGGTTGAGTAGGAAGTGCTAGGAAGTTATAATTAAAGTTTAGTTGGATAAAAGCTGCGTTTAATTGCTCAAGATATCTAATCCCACATAAGTTTATAAACATTTAAGACTATATAGATTTAATAAAAAAAAAACGAATATTAAAGTTGTTATTTAGAACAATTAGAGCTTTTAAGTACATATTAAATAGTGAGTTATTATATAAAAAAAAATATTCTGAGCGGAGGAGAGTGTTGTACATTGATAAAGGTAGCTTATTTAAGATGTTATAATGACAACATCGCATTTATTATTTTTAAATGGCAAGACTGCTGGCTCCGTTCTCTTCTTGTTGTCACGGTTCATGTACCTAACCTATGGGCTAAAATAAAGTGTTATTTAATTAATACAATACTTTTATTTACACATCAAGTGTACAATAATAGTCGTTATTTTTCATGAACGTGTGGTTATAAACATATAAAATATTTTCATAGATGTATTGGGAGGCAACAGTTATGTCAATTTCCTTGAATAATTCTCTAAGTAAATCCCATGGCTTAAGTCTGTAGATGTACAGCTCGTTTTTGTAAAATAAAGATAGTCTCAATATCAGCTGCTGCAAATTACGCTATGAAAATAACTAAAATAGACAAGTCTTGCCGTTTCGACATCAGATAAGAGTCTGATTTATTTAACTGCAAAGGCATCAGAGCTAAGTCTTTCTGCTAAGGTCAGTATGTGCGGATTCCACTGGAGGCGTGAATCTAGCGTAATTCCTAAAAAAAAAAAAAAAAAAAAAAAGTTGTGAATCAACACACTAACCCTTGTTCATAAATTTTTTTACTTTCTCATGCATCAAAAACATCCTTTATTAACGCAATCCCGGCTGTTCAGGCATGGTATTTCTTATTATGTGGGTAAGCTGCAAATCCACGACTCAACGGTGACGAGCGCGGTTGTTCGCCCGCATTACCATAGCTCGAAGGCGCGAACGCACACATAAGGTGCTTGACTGTACTTCGGCATATCGGTTTTCGGTGGATAATCATTAATAGTTATAAGTGAACTGCTTCAATTGTCTCGTATATCAAATATTTGTACTGGTGGAACAGCTGTGTTTGTGAAATTGGTGCACAATAAGAACTTTGAGCGGGTGACCACGTGGACACGTAACGCTTCCAGCACGAGCTCATGCTAGCGATGTCAAGGTGAGTGGTTTACTTCATAGTGGGGAATTCTGTGCCTGAATCTTACCAATAGAAGAATCCTTTCACCCTAAAGAAACAAAGTTATTCCACCCTAGGGAAAAAAAATATATTCCACCCACATTGGGAACGTTTTTTCCACCCTAGGAAATTTTATTTTTCCATCCTAGTGATAAAAGTTTATTTCCACCCTAGGGAAAATAGTTTCCTTCCACCCTAGGGATAAATGTTTCTTTCCACCCTAGGAAACAACATTATTCCACCCTAGGGAAAGAACATTATTCCACCCTAGGGAAAAAACATTATTTCCACCCTAGGGAAATAAGTTTCCTTCCAACCTAGGGAAAAAACATTATTTCCACCCTAGGGATAAAAGTTTCTTTCCGCCCTAGGGAAACAATATTCTACCCTATGGAAAAAACATTTTTTCCACCCTAAGGAAAAATGTTTATTTCCACCCTAGGGAAAAAAGTTTCTTTCCACCCTAGGGATAAATGTTTCTTTCTACCCTAGGAAACAACATTATTCCACCCTAGGGAAAGAACATTAATTCTACCCTAAGGATAAAGTTTATTTCCAGGAAAAAAAAGAATACTTCTACCCTAGGTAAAATAGTTTCCATCCACCCAAGGGAACAACATATTCGACCCTAGGAACAAAACTAGATTCCACCCTTGGGAAACAGATTATTTCCACCCAAGGGAAACAACATTTTTCCACCCTAGGGAAAGAAGTTTTTTCCACCCTAGGGACAAAGGTTTTTTTTTCACCCCTGGGAATGTTTTTTCTACCCTAGGAAAAAAATTTTTCCACCCTAGTAAAAAAGTTTTTTTCCACCCTAGGGAAAAAAGTTTTCTAGGGTGGAAATAATATTTTTTCCTTGGGTAGAAGGAAACTCTCTTCCCTAGGGTGGAAGTATACTTTTTTCCTTAGGGTGGAACTATTTTTTTTTCCCCAGGGCGGAAATAAACTTTTTTCCCTAGGGCAGAATTAAACTCTTTCCCTAGGGCGGAAATAAACTTACTTTTCCAGTGGGCGGAAATAATCTTTTTCCCTTGGGCGGAAATAAACTTTATTCCGAACAGAGAAATAAAAGTTCTTTCCCAACTATTTATTTATGCCCATTTATCATTCCCCATTGCCAGTTTTGGGTTTCCCATTTATGATTTCCAATTTCCGATCTGTTATTTACCATTTTCCATAATCGTATAACGTGATATCTAACGTAACCTTCCTTACCGTCGCATATTTTACGTCTGTCACAACTTTCAACCGATGTTTATCTACCGGCACGTTTTTTCGTCTTACACATTGAAGTCTCTTGTTTCCTATGGAAAAAAGTTCATTGTCACGTTAGGGATAAAAGTTCATTGTCTACCTAGAGAAAAAGTTTATTTTCTCTCTAGGGAGAATGGGGATTTTCTCCTTAGGGAATTCCTCCTTTGTCTCCAGAGGAAAAGAAGAAAATTTTCACCTTAAGGAAAAAAGTACATTGTCTCTCTGGGGAAAAAAATCATTTTCTCACTAGGGAAAAAGTTCATGGGATATGAGACGGGTCATTGGAGATGGAATGTAAAAGATGGGTGATGGGAGATCGGAGATCTGATATAGGAGTTGGGAAATACGAAATGGGTAATGGGAAACAGGAAAAGTGAAATAGCAGATGATAGGTGGGAGATTAGAGATGTTAAATGCGAGATTGGAGATAAGAGATGCGAGATCGGATATTGAAGATGGCAACTGGGAAATGGAGTTCGCCCGATACGTCTTTCAACCTGACTCGATTTAGGGAAAATGTTTATTTTCTCCCTATGGAAAAAGGTTTATTTTGTAAAAAAATAATATATAATAAATTCATCTCCACCACTATCATCATCGATTACGGATAATGGACAGTTGAAACGCAATGGTTCAAATTTATAATTTCTGAAACGACTCATTAAATTTTACACAGAGTAGGGACAAAGAAATAAAAGACAAAGTGATGGTTTATCGTTATTTATTATTCTGTGGAAATCACAAGGGACAGGAATCATTAACAAACCGAGCGTGTCCGCCAGCAGCCCCGTCGGACGCTCTCTATAATTCATAATTACAGTCATAATCAATAGTTTCTTCTCAAATTAACATTAATATTTACACGACTCTATCGGCTCAGGAGACACTCAGTCGCCAACAGTGATACCATTATCCTCAATATATACAATTTACATCCATTCAATGGAGACACAAAAGAAGTACAAAATTAACATAACGACAACACGATAGAAAACGTCGCATCGATCATAATACTGCTTTTGATCGTTTTTACTGAGAGTCCTTTCTCAAATGATTCAAACTGTAGTAGTCACTTTGGTCATTTACACAACCGCACTTTCACAATGTAGAGTCGTCAGTCCATCGCCGGCGTCGAGGCCCCGCGCCGCGAGCGTCCGCGAGCGCGAGCGCGAGCGCGAGCACGAGCAGCTGCGCGCGCGGCGCTGCGCTAGCGTTGCGGCTCAGCGTCGCGGCCATCTTGTCACCTGCCAAAGACCAAAAATCATGTAATCAATTTTATTATTTGAGGGGTGCATAATTGCATATAGACCTTTCCTAATTATTTATTCATAGATCTCTCCAAGCGGCGAAAATATTATTATTTTTGTATGGTTTTAAAAATTGTTTTCTTTTCAGGCGTGTGCGTGGCGTGTGCGTGGCGTGTGCGTGTGGGAGCGGTACTGACTGCCCTGCTCCACGTAGACGTGGATGTGCGCGGGCTCGGCGCCGGCGCGTGGCGTGTGCGTGGCGTGTGCGTGACGTGTGCGTGCCGTGTGCGTGTGGGAGCGGTACTGACTGCCCTGCTCCACGTAGACGTGGAAGTGCGCGGGCTCGGCGCCGGCGCGTGGCGTGTGCGTGGCGTGTGCGTGGCGTGTGCGTGACGTGTGCGTGGCGTGTGCGTGTGGGAGCGGTACTGACTGCCCTGCTTCACGTAGACGTGGAAGTGCGCGGGCTCGGCGCCGGCGCGTGGCGTGTGCGTGGCGTGTGCGTGACGTGTGCGTGCCGTGTGCGTGTGGGAGCGGTACTGACTGCCCTGCTCCACGTAGACGTGGAAGTGCGCGGGCTCGGCGCCGGCGCGTGGCGTGTGCGTGGCGTGTGCGTGGCGTGTGCGTGACGTGTGCGTGGCGTGTGCGTGTGGGAGCGGTACTGACTGCCCTGCTTCACGTAGACGTGGAAGTGCGCGGGCTCGGCGCCGGCGCGTGGCGTGTGCGTGGCGTGTGCGTGACGTGTGCGTGGCGTGTGCGTGTGCGTGGCGTGGCGTGTGCGTGGCGTGTGCGTGGCGTGTGCGTGTGGGAGCGGTACTGACTGCCCTGCTCCACGTAGACGTGGATGTGCGCGGGCTCGGCGCCGGGCGCGCGGCAGGAGTAGTTGCCGGAGTGTCTCGCGGCGGCGTCGCGGATGGCGAGCGTGGACTGCGTCTTGGGCCCCGGCTCCGTCCGCACGCTGACGCCGCGCGCCGCGTCGTAGTTCACCATGCGCGCGTTGTGGTACCAGAACACGTACTGCGGCGGCGACGGGCTCTGCGACACACACGAGACCATTACACATACGCACACTTCACGGTCGCTAAATCGTATTCTGATCCGTTCGTTCATTTTAATCGTGGCTAATGATACGTATGATGTCGGCGTAAGGGTATAAACTGAGTGGAAACTCTTAGATTTCTTTATCTTCATAAAAAAAATACCTTCCTAAGAACATTATGCTCTGCAATAAAAATAGAGATCGTGACAACTGGAGTATACACTTCGAGGATAACATTATCACGACGAGCCCATCGTCTGGTCATTTAATTAACGGTAAACGATCGTTCATAGGAATGCGATCATCACAAACATAACGTTACAGATGAAGCGATTCTATCCAGAGATTGGTTTTAGTCACCCTCAGATCGCGTGTTCGATCATGAATCTTCAAAGAACTCATCGAGCAGTACCGCCTTCGAGCCGTCGAGGTGGAGTGCGTGAGGACGGCGGCCGGATGAGTGGCGGCGGTACCTTCTCGATGATGCAGACGAGGTTGATTGTGGAGCCGGCGTCGACGTGGTGCTCGTCGGCGCCGAGGATGAAGGCCTCGGGCACGGCCACGGTCACGTGCACGCGCCGCGCCAGCGCGCCCGACCGCGTCGACACCTGCAAGCGCGGCGCTACAGGCACAGCCTCCACAGTGGGGCACACTCACTGCGGCAGGCACATCATTACTATTGAAGACGACTAACAGAATGGATCACCTCTCTTTTATGTCAAACAGCATATTAATTATTATATGATGCCAATACTGCGAGACGATATCTATAGAACCACTGTCGTGCAGCATCAGTCTGTAGCGGTACATTTATATAGACTGACTCTGAGTGATGACGACTCTCTAGGTGAAGTGCTCGGATCGTTCCGCTCCTGCGCTGGTCCAATGAGGATCGGTGGAAATGTAAAGGTTGCGATGACGGTCGGGCCTAACGTGTCTTTCGAAGCACTGGAATATTTGAGACCATGACGGTTTGGTCACGAAGGAAGGTGTGCTACGAGCCATGGCAAAATTTCTTGCTTACTTTGCTACTTCTGTTCGAGCCACAAGCCGAACATTGGACTCCGGCAACAGCGCGGTCAGCAGCGGGCCAACCTAAATATCATAACAGCAGCATCGTGCACCGTCGGCACTTTACACCGACGAGTCACATACATAACTTATCAATGTGTACTTTAACTCAACCTTATATATAAACTAAACTGTAGCAACAATAAACCAGATTTCAACCGTCCGTGTTGGGTCTCACTTCCGCGTCCCGCTGCCGCCCAGGACTACTCTCTGGGGTAGCCTCCACTAACATCAACTTATCATGCACGTGCAGGTCGCGGCGCCTTACAATCGCTCGCGGTCTGCCCGTACAACTTCGCCACCAGATTCACCTTGAATAACCATGAGAAATATACCTGACATTCGTAGGTGCCGTTGTCCCGTTTCTGAACGTATTTGATTTGCAGTATCCAGTCATCGGAACCATCACTGTGTAGGACCTGAAAATGACAATAGAACAGTTTTCAGTCAGTCTTTGTGATGGATGCTTTGGTTTGTTAAACGATATTAGTTATAATTAAAGGATGATGCTAATTTTAGGGCCCACTTCCAATAGCTATGTATGTAAAATGGTGGGATAGTTACTTTTAAGCTGAATAAAAGTTACTTTGGGCCAAGTTCCAAATCTTAGTCGGTTCAGAGTAATTCTTTATTAAATATAGAAGTTATACGCGTTGTGTAAATCCTGGTGGCATCTTCCAATAGCTATGTGTGCTACTTCGTTAGATTGGTATTTTTCGACTGAATAAAAGTTACTTTGGCGCCAAGCTTCAAATCTTAGTTCATACAGAGTTATTCTTTATTAATATAGTTCTGGTACCATCATCTTATAGCTGTGTGTTGCATCGTTGGATAGGTTACACAATGTATTTGTAACCATCACGTTAATAAAGAATAACTCTGTACGGACTAAGATTTGGAACTATGCGCAATAGTAACTATTACTCGGTTCAAAAATACCTATCCAACGATGTATCACATAGATAGCTATTGGAAGTGGGCCTAGATTCCACACAAACATTGGCATTGTCCTTTGATTCTAATAATGTTTCATGTGAAACAGTTCATAATTAACTATTTAGTCAGTCATAAGAATAATATATTTTTCTGTTGAATTAATTAAAGCCTTAATTTCTAGCTGTAAAAGCCAACTCATATAAACAAGAACTGGATTTGGCCGAGGGTATTCCCTTGTGGAACGCCCTTATTTATGAACTGGTGATTGATTAGGATTGTCTGGGAGGATAGGACATATTGTTTTTTGTTTTCGAGGTAACTTTGAAGCTCTTCCTTTGTTAGCCCTTTAGTACTGGAAATAATGGTTAATAAAATGTATTGAAACATTTTCAAAGGCTTTGGTAAGGTCTATAAAACGAATTTTTATATCTGTTATTGTCCAAGGTTGCAGAGTAGTCATTCTTAGGACAGTATTTTCTGGTAAAATTCCCTGATGCCGGCAAATTGATAATATTTATATTATTGTTACTTTTATCATCTCTCAATTCACCAATTTTTTCCCAATGTTCTCTCAAATATTTTAATTTTTTTTAATCCAATAAAGGTTCATTTATCATTGGGTTAATTAATGTGTAGATAATTTTTTTTTACAGTAATATGGAACTAACCTGAAACCTCTCATCGTTAGTGTACATGAGCACGCCGGAGCTGATGATATGCCAGTCGCGGCGTCGCACCCACGACACCTGAAAAATTTACAGAGAGATGTAAAAAATCTATGAAAAAAATAGTTATTCGATAATGAAATCTAGAGGCATATCATGCTTTTAATGGTAGGCTTATGAAGGTCGAAAGCGACACTGGTCTAAAGATGCGGAGTCATCGAACTACGAGTATAAACTTCAGAGGCCATCTTACAAAACGTGCAATGAAGCTGGCAGTATCTGTTTTATAGTGATATATATATAAAAATCGTAACAAACGAGAGCGGTGGCGTGCATTAGTGCTGGCCATTTGTGCACGAGCGGGTCGGTGACGACGACGATGATGATGATGATGGTGATGATGATGATGATGAACAAGAGCGTGCGTAGCAGTGACTGACCCCTCGCTCGCCGAGGTGCCGCACGGGGCAGTGCAGGAAGGCGACGGCGCCGAGCGGCACGACCACGTCGTCCTGCGTCGTGTTGAAGGACGGCTCGCGCGCGTGCAGCGCGTCCAGCGAGCCGTACCACAGGTCGCGCCACGCCGGCACGTCCGGCAGCTCCGGCGGCTCCAGCAGCTCCGGCGGCTCCGGCAGCTCCGGCGGCGCCGGCTCCGGCAGCGCGGCCGCCGCCAGCGCCAGCAGCGCCGCCAGCGCCGCCAGCCGCCGCGCCATCCCGCGCCACCCGCGCCACCCGCTCCTGCACACTGACGACGGCTTCTGTACTCGACGACGCCACCTTTGTATGAGCGCGGACGACCTGGACGACGACGAAGGCGTGACGTGTTCGTCCGTCCCAGACTATAGAGGAACGAGGGGAGAGGGACCATAGGGACGGAGAACGAAGAGTTTAATGACTGGTCCCTGGGGCAAGAAATGTGTGCGAAGTTCCGCGCTTCGGCCTAAATGTGTAACCGAAATGATTGAGAGTGTGTCACGGTTCTAAAACCGTCCTACAACCGTTTTCAATACTCACGTTGATTTTTGATATAAAATCCATACAAAAAACATAGCATCACATAAACAGCAAACATCTAATTAAACATTCTCAGCTAATATTAACTAATTACTAGGTTTTAAATACAAATATAAACACAAAGATTGTTATTGTGATTAACTTATTTTTCATCTGTCTACTAATGACAGTTGATGTATCGGTAACGCTGGTACTTCAAAATTTTGTGAATTCTCAAAATGAGGGTATTTTAACATTAATCGGTTGTTGGTATTCTACTATAATTATTTTAAACCATAAACATTAATTGCTAATTAATTAAATAATTAGTATTTTCTGCCATAGAAAAATACGTAGATTATTTTAATTAACATTTTTAATTTATTCTTTTATCTAAGTTTTGGTTGTTGTTTTGACCATAGATAAAACTACATACTTCTACATTCTACATAATAGATTATGGAACATGATTCGTGACATCGAAGCTCCCACTAAATTCTGGGAGAACATTCTAGAAGAGTCCTGGTATATAAGCGGTAGTCCTGGGAAAGCAGACCTCTTCAGTTTTCTCTGGCTATCGCTTGTATCCTTGTAAATCTGCTTAATATCTGTGCGCGATCCCCGAACTAGGGTGAGTGTGTGTTCCTAACCTATTGTTTTGTAACTTGCTTTTCAATAATTTAATTTTATTAGTGTTAAATCCTGTACTGCTTAAACAATTAATTAATATAACAAATTCCATGCTAATAGTTACCATATTGATCAAAAATATAACTAGTGAATTGTAGGTAGAATTAAGTTGCAAAACAATTTATATAGTTCTTTGATTTTGTCTATAAATTATATGAAGATTGTAATAATGAGAAACGGGCCACTAAATGGACCGTGGACGGATTACAATCCACATTTAAATTTCTTTTGCCTTAAATGTGTGAACTATTATTTTTTATAGGACCGGTGGGTAGTTTACTTTGGATTAGCTTTCTAAAAAAATATATACTATTCTAAACTAAAAATTAACTGTTCTTGTAATAGGATAAAGTGACCACTTGTTGACCCTTGTTCGACCCTTAAATCTAACATATTTTATGGTCACTTTATCACACCTTGATTTTTTAACTCCTTTGATTTTAGAAGCATTTTAATTGTAGCGGCTTGCTTCCACCCCCTACCCTTAGACGGTCGACTGTATGGAACACCTGTTCATATCTTTAAAAATACAATTTCAGGGATCCTATCCACGGGCAGCCGCCTACCCTGCTGCTCCGTGCCTGAGCGTCGGCCTTCCACCCGCCGAAGCTGAACCCACGCCAACCACGCCTGTAGTCGGCGTGACCGGTTCCTGGTTCTTCGCCCCTTAGCTCCTTCAAGCTAAGTCCCTTTGCTTCACTTGAGAACTACCGAGCGAGAAACTGTGAACTTACCTCCCTGAGACAAATAAATGGTGTATAATCTACCCAATTCTTTTATTTTCTCTCTTGCTCTCTCGGGTCGTGCTACCCACGGCCAGAACGTGTCAAGTGCCTCGGGAAGATTGGTGGATTTGTACTCTACGACTGAACTGCTCATCTGAGTTCCTGTTGCCTCGTGCGTTACTTTCAATACAACACTATAAATAATTAAACCAGCTGCTTCTGGTACCCCAGCTATGTTTATAAATGGACTTATTGACTGCTACTTTTTCTTAAGCCAGTTGTTTTTTGGTAGGTGTTCCAATTACGTTCTGATATGGAATTATTTCTGATTTTTTTTCCTCTATTAAATATTTTAGAGATCGAGTGCACCGGATCAAAAAAAAGATCACCGTTTTAATCACGCAGAATACTGTATTTGTCACTAATTTGCAAATGAATAACTTTTTGAGTATTTTTTTAAGCAGTTTGCGTTCTTAGTATTATTTTAAAAATGTCATCAATTTGTGGCCTCCCAAAACATGTGAAAGTCGACTTGTGAATAAAAACCGTGGTGCGTAGTGCGTGCGGCGCGTCGCGTGATTGATGGCGCCGGAGATTGATGCGTTTTTTACGATGGAGCCCTACCTGCCCGCGTTGTGCCACTCGCGGCATACGGGTTACGTACGATAATGTATTACAACTATTAAAATATTTCTGAAAGTAATCAAGTAAAATATAACATGAATGACCTCAACCCAAAAAGTATTACGATTCAGTTTTGTATATTTAATGGTAATGATCCACGAAATACGATAAAGTAAACCATTTTGTTTTCCAGGAACATAGGAGAAATTAACATAAAAATAATAATTGTACATAGCATTTTAAAATGCTTATATCAGTCCCGAGAAAAAAAATCTCCGCGTACAAAGTTCTTCTTCGTGAATTTCATTACGACAATGATCAAACACCAAGTACAAATTTACAGTGCTTTTTTATTTTTCATGGTGACGAGGAATTTTGTTAAAGTTAATAATAGGTAATAATAATAATAAAATTAATTTAATTGCATAGTTATTGCAGTGTTACTTGTATACAGTAAAAATAATACATAGCGCAGTAATAACCGCAATCGGCAGTAGCTCAGCATGTGCTGACTTAGGTAACGAGACCTGGTTAGAGCTGTTTTTCAGCCACTCCCGCTTCTCTTGGTTGTTAAGTTAAGAGGTTAAGTCACGAGGGCTGGGAGTCTTGTTAGTAGTTTTAGAAAAAAAAGCAAAAAGAAATTCAAAAATTGGATGCTAAGTAAATTCCGTTAGGTAGTACACGGAAATAAAAACACTATATTTATTATCATGGCATGGCACACACTCAGTGTGTGTGAGAGTGTGTATGTGAGAGTGTGTGTGTGTAATTGGTGACTTGAAATAATCTTTAAGGGGCAGGTATTTCTTATAAGCATGTTCAAGGTCTTCAGCAGCTGTTTGCTTAAGTAACAAGGCAGCTTTGTATTTCTTTTTGAAGCTTTCAGTACTAATTTTAGCTCTCATTGGGGGTCGCAGAATATTCCATATGCTGGGTGCTTGAAGTTTGAAAGACCCACGGTATCGGGTAGAATTGTGTTTAGGTATCTTCAGCCGATTTTGACTACATGCACGAAGACTTCTATTTGAGGTTTCTTTTACTCAGCTGAGTTTTTCATATAGGTATTCCGGTATTTTGTTCCCTGTACCCTGTGAACGGTACACGCATACTGAAGCTCCCTTCTAGCTTCCATGTTGAGGTAATAGTTTTTTATTACGAATGCTTCTAGTTTTGATTCCATTTTTGCTACTGACAACGTACAGCTTTATTGTATTGTACAGATTATACCTTTTTTTACATACGACAGGTAAACCGTTGACCTTCTTCTCACCTGAAGGTAAGTGACGATAAGGCCGAAGGTGGAAGCGAGCTTCACCTGTAATCCTCAACAACTGAGGAACTGGCTATCTTACCTCTGATTTCCAACACAACAATGCTTAAAACATTGTTATTATGGCGACAAATTTAGGTAAGACGGTGGTAGCTAGCCAGGCGGGCTACCACGGATAATTTACACACAAACGAGACGCGACTTCTACCAAAAGCAATTACATGCATATAATCACGACTATTATCCCCTAAGGGTTAGTCAGAGACTAGGCAAAAGCTCCGTAAAAGCTGTCCATTGCCATAGTCCACGCTTCACCAAGCAGTGACTGCAGTCAGCGTGACAGGCAGTGAGCCCGTCGCCGCTATAAGCTATTGGATGGTTGTGCAGTTCTATGTCCATTGGTCGCCTTTTACGACAACCAAGGGAAGAGATGGGTTGGTAGTATTCTTTTTATAATAACATTATCTTAATATTAATATTCATTAGAAACTTGCACGCTGTCGTGTTTGTAAAGTAAGTGTTCCGCAGGGATTTCGCTTAGGTCCTATCTTTAACTGTCGGCTTTGCTTGCATATCTATGGCTCCACTCTCCTTGGTCACTCTTAAGCTTCATAGCTACTTGCTCTTTTCGTATCATAGTTCACACATTCAATCCAATGCTTCTGAAATCAATATCTTCTTATTGTTAACTATTTTTTTCTTGTATTACAATATTAATTCATATACTAAAAGAAATATTTCGAAAGTAATATTTGAACATACACAAGCGAAAAATGTTTATAAATGTATACAAATAATATTAATCATCAAAAGATCATTTGTAAGTAATTCAAGAAAGAAGAAATTTTTTGAAATTAATATAAGAGTATCGGAAAAATTACGCGAAATTATTTTTTACGCTCACGGCCGGATGCATATTGTAACGAATCTTCGGTTTTGTAACCTACTAACGTGGCAAACGAGCAAAGGTAGTTTGACTCGTCTAATGGCCAGGGGCATCACATTACCGCCTATAAAAACCCTATAAAACATTTTTACGCCTTTTTTAAAGGATGTTGAAGTCCAATGGGAATACCTCGGCAGGGGCTTATTCATATAACAACGAAACCTATTGAAACAGCCTTGTTTTATTAGTAAGTAAGTATGTGTAGTGACAAAAAATCGCAAGTTTCTTTCAGTTCAAATCAAGTTACTTTATGTTACTGTAAATACACAAGCGTCTAGGGATCTGGATCATCTGGATCGTCTACGAGTGTATAAACATTCCACCTCCCGGTTCGTGACCTTGCATGTATATTAGTCGTCGAGTCGCGCGCCGCACTCAGCGCGCTTATCCGTAATTTGATTTATTTAACGTCTTGGAAAGATTAGCGAAAGCACGAGTGCAGCCGGCGGAGGCTGTTAATAGCGCGATCAATCACCGCCGGCGCCGGGCTTTGGAGCCATGCTTCATTTACAAGATTTTCAGTTTAAGGTATTGGAGAGCCTGTCGTATAATTAACCGTTGTCCGCATATTAACGCGGCGATATTGTACGTCCTAAGGTCGTTAAAAGAGAACCTCTCTGCCCCAAAAGTCCGTAAGCAATGCGCCTTGCTGACTACCACTTCAATCCCATTATTCCCTGGGCTTGGTCGGATCACTTTGCTCCCCGTTCCATAGCGGATTCCCCTATTGCCCTTTGGGTCACCTTGAGCTTTCTCCCCCCTCGGGTGAAACAGGAGTGTGAATGGAGAAATAAGATCGCATAGTCTTTTTTACGGAGTGTACTATATTATTCACACAACTTGAACAGAAAAAAATGGACTCGTAGTTAATCGAACGGTCCATCGTATAACTTACAGACGCACCACCGCTGTTAATTCACACGATTTTACTAGATATCGTCATAAATAGACAAGTAAAAATGCTTTCAGGAAAAAAATACTATTAAGGCTGGCCTGTAAGAGAAACAAAATTTTTATTGTCTAAACTTTGATTTACATTATGAAAATCAACAAAAGTTCAAAAAAACAATAATTCCATACTAAAGATAAGAATTAATTAAGAGGATACAACTTGATTAGTTTGCTGTTGTATTTCTTCAGAACAAGGCTTTCAATTATTCATGTTTACTATGTTACAACATGGTGCAGTAAAGAACTTTGACTTTGACTTAGTTATTAACAGAATAGCAAGTGTCATTGCTGCCCACGTGTTACCTATCACATGCATTCACATTCTCTCTCCGCTTTATGTATGTGGAGTATACATTTAACAAATGTACTCTAAAATCGCCAAATTGACAATTCAAAGTGAACAGGTTTTAGCTTAGTTTTTGTTTGTGATTGCTTTTCATAAAGTTTCAGCCGAGCGTTGAATATTCAGTCTTCAGTTGGCCCGCGAGCGCTCGCGGTCAGACAGCAAATGCTACGATTTTTAATACCGCCTATTATTAAAGTTACGCTAACTGCGCAGTTTAAATTTATTAAATTACTTCAACTGCTTATGTATAATTTGTGTAGAATGTAACTATACATTTCTACTTACCTATAGGCCAGAGGAAATAAACTCCAATTAAACATTGTTTGAATTAAACTAAGATGCTTTATTTGTACGTCACTAAGCTCCAGCTTGTTATTAGTACTCCGAATCAATGGTGATAGTGGAGTTGTTACGTGTTTGGGAGCCACAGTTCCATCGCAGAGTCTACAAGTCTGCAATAACATTTGCTCTGTCAACACTCGGGCGTCAACGGGAGTGGCCGACGACAGTGTTTTGTTTCAAAATATGTGTCCGGATCAAATGGTGCGTACTCTGTTGTCATTCTTAGAATCCGAGTGAGCGCGGCCCGAGGGGCGGCTGATAAAAGGTATTGGTAAAGATCAAATTGTTTCTTATCCAATGGATACACGAAATACGATTGTATATTTGAATTGGTTTTGATACATCTGTTTGATGCGTAGATGCTGAGTGGACTGTATTTTGTTCGGTATTTTGTTTGTTAGGTTAAATAGCTTGAAGATGGATAAAGTAAATAAAACTTGTATTTTTGCAAGCCGACGTGTATTATTCCCACAGTAGCTTAAGCGGAAGAGAAATGGCAACAATTGCCATTAGAAAAAAATACATTATTCTAACAAATGTTGACACTTATAAATATATTAATGTTGTTTGGAACCAACAACATATAACTGTGTGAAGAGACATCCATATAATAAGTAAATAAGAATGTAATAAATTCATCTTATTATTTCTAATTAATATAAGGGAGATATCTATTGCATTTTTAAAATTGACTTTTAAACAGAAACTCAATCACAATTAACAACAATAATAAGGAATGCAATAAATAGACTTTGACTTTGTTAGTAATAATAGCCCACTTCTCTTATTTGTTTCGATCTGATTCTCACTGACGTGCTGTGTCTGCATACTTTTATTATAATTTATAAATTTAATTCGGCTGTATTCGGTCTGCTAACATTTAAAGCCTTTACAAATGGAGCAATCATTAAAGCATTCATTAAAGCTTTACAAATGGAGCAATAACGAAATATCATTTAAATTTTGAAAATACAATTTGAAGGCACTCAATTATTAGTAGTAATAATTAAGTTTATGTTGTTGTGTGTGAGCGTGAAAATGAATAACATTATAGTATAGATAGAGTATAATCTGAGCCCAAGGATTGGTTCTAGGGATCAGAACCCACAAAGTTTCCAATCTACCTACTATATGTAAGAAGCGGTGGTTTCCACTGAATATTTTCTAATACATAGTAATTTGTCTCTCGGATTCCTTGACCTACTATTAGACTTAACACATACATACATACATATAATCACGACTAATATCCCCTAAGGGTGAGTCTCTCTCAGATGCCTTCCCCTGACATAGACCGCGCTTCACCACCAGTGATTGCACTCAGCATGACAGGCGGTGAGCCCGTCGCCGCTATAAGCTATTGGATGTTGTGCAGTTCAAATTCCATTAGTCGCCTTTTACGACCCTAAGGGTTGAGATGGGTTGGTAGTCTTCTTTAATGAGCCGCTACCACACGACTCATTAGATTTAAGTTTCCAGTAATTTGCCGCTAACCTAACTACGTGTTTTTCTTTGACCGACAAGCCTACATAATTATTATTGAATTTAGCTATAATATATCATAACAAAGTACATAATTATTTTTCAATATGTTGTACTGAAAAAAATGTTGACATAATTGTTTGTGAAACATAAATGGAATGGGAAATAAATGTTGTTAATTACTAAATGGTAAGTTGCGTGAATGTAAATGGTAGTTCGTGTGAACAATGCGCCGTCACCGCGAGTGCGTGCGGCGCCGGCCTTGGCGCGGAGCTGCTGGCAGTCGGCGGGGAGCTCGGCCGCGGCGGGGAGCAAGCAGTAACAATGGAGGTTAGTGCGGCCGCCGGGGCCTCTGAGCCTTCGAGTTGGCGGCGAGGTTGGGACCTAGAGCACGCACCAACAGAAGTGTAACTGTTCACCTGCTCCTTCGGGGATATAGGCGAGATGAATATGAATGAATATCACACAGTTTAAAAGTATGGGAGAAAGTGATTGAGAGATGAATGTCAGATAACACAGAACCAATTTGGGTTTATGCCTGGTCGTGGAACCACAGATGCCATATTTTCGCTCCGACAATTGTGCGAAAAGTACAAACGAGCACGGAGGAGCTTACATATGGTATTCGTGGACTTGGAGAAGGCATACGACCGTGTACCCCGTGAGGTTTTGGTGGACTTTGAAAGAGAAATGTGTGCCTGGTAAATATGTGGAGCTAATTCGAGCGATGTACGTCAAAGCTAGTACCCATGTCCGGTCGGCTGCGGGGACCACAGATGAGTTCGGAGTGGCGGTTGGCTTGCACCAAGGGTCGGCGCTCAGTCCCTACCTCTTCCTCTTAATTATGGATGTTTTGACATCAGATTTACAGGACGAGGCCCCTTGGTGCATGCTGTTTGCTGACGACATTGTCCTTGCAGACGAAGACGGATCCCGGATTCAAGATAGGCTGGATGGGTGGGTACAGAGACTGGAGAGTGTGGGCCTTAAAATCAGCAGAACAAAGACCGAGTATATGTACTGCGATTTTGGCGGTCTCTCCAATCCCTGTCCGGTAACTCTCGACGGAACACGTTTGCCAGTCTGTTCGGAGTTCCGATATCTGTGTTCAATCTTGCAGGATAACGGGGAAATAGATCGAGACGTCAAGCAAAAAATTAGCTCAGGATGGATGAAATGGCGAAAGGTCACGGGAACTACATGCGACCCACGCATTTCCCCTAGATTGAAAGGGAAAAAATATAAAACAATAATAAGACTTGTTGTTATGTATGGATCGGAATGTTGGGCAATGAAAAAGATGGATGAAAATAGATTGCATGTGGCCGAAATGCGTATGTTAAGATGGATGTGTGGAGTGACGAAGATTGATAGAGTGAAGAATGAGTATATCAGGGGATGCCTGAAAGTTGCTCCAGTGATAGAGAAGTTGAGAGAAAAGCGGCTGTCGTGGTGTGGACATGTTTTGAGGAGAGAGAATGAGCATGTAACGAGAAGAGTTATGAATATAAGAGTGGATGGTAATGCAGGGAGAAGAAGACCAAAGAAGAGATGGATAGATTGTGTGAATGAGGATATGGCTAGAATGGGAGTGAATGTTGATATGGCGTGTGATAGGGGAGAGTGGAGGAGAAAGACTCGTTGCGCCGACACCAAATGAAATTGGGAAAAGGGCAGGATAATGATGAATATGAATGAATATATGATATATTACTCGTAGAATCCATATGTCCCGTGTTGGTCCGGGACACAAAGAGAATGTACCGACTGCTTTTCTTGTCTAGCATGTCGTAAAAGGCGACTAAGGGCATATTGGGTACTGGGTTTGTGATTGTGAAGGCGATGAGCTAGCCACTTGTTACTACTCTTTCAAGATTTTTCATCTGACCAAACCCAATTTATGTATGGCTAAATGAGGTCTTAAGGAACATAGTGCTCCTTGGACTTTGCCCAACCCTTCGGGGATAACAGGCGTGATTGTATGTATGTAAAGTTTATAATAAGACAGAAAACTTGATGTGTTCATGTGTTGTCGACTTGCATTGAGTTGTTCAAAGGTGAATTAAAGAAACATTGCATTGAGTTGTTCAAAGGTGAATTACATTTTCAGTTTTCGGGTCCACACTGCGGTGAAAAATGCAGAAGCACTGCAGTAGAATGCTAAATGCCAAAACAAGATGACATAGAAATACTTAGTGTAACTTTAATCATGTTTTTGATTCTACAGGATAGTCCATTTTTATATGGATTTTCAAGGGGATTTTCAGAGAAAGAGTGAACAGACACTATTTAGAGTTTATTTAGACTATGTTTGCGTGTTCGCTCACCACATCGGCGCTTACCCACCCACGAGATTATGGTCAAACACACTCAAGATATTGGTTGAAGAAAATAATTTTTAGATTTCATTTCATTAGTTTTTTAGATGTCACACATGATTTTTTCATATCATAACCAAAAAGGCTGATCATATCCTCAAGTAACATTTGGTTACACATAAAGCCACGTTTCGTAGTGAAACTATGATCATATAGCAGTTTTAAAGTTTAAAGAGCGTATAAACTTCAGTAAATGTGGCGGTTTACAAAGGAGATAGGCTTTTGTTGCGTTTAAAAAATCTCTACAGACTGGCCAAGAACTTTACAAGCAGGACAAAAACAACAACAAAGAAAAGTTCTCGCTCGCAATTTAATAAAATAATAATGGTTATACATGGTGACGTGTATAGTAAAAGTTACGAAGTTATTTATATAATTTACTTTCTTAAGATTTACGTGACGAGTCTGAGTCTGAAAATTACATTAATAATTTCTCAGGTCTTAATTTAGTTAGACTTCTTTAAATAGTTACTTAATTAGTTTGAAGGTCGGAAGAATGTTCAATTTTAATGAAAAACTAGGCATGACGACTTTATTGCTTTATGTTCCAGTTTCAACAATTACAAATTTGACTTATTTATATTCTCTTAAACACATTCTCTTCATCATCATTCTATTATTTGCATGGTGGTGGTTATCAGTAATTAATCATTTGGGGCCAATAATAAAAGAGTCAACTAGCTTATTGCGAGCGCCATGATGTATGAACCTAAATTATGGTTTTATTTTTTTTACATAAGACAGGTAAGCTCTTGGCCTTCATCTCTCCTGATGGTAAGTGACGATAAGGCCAAAGGTGGAAGCGAGCTTCACATGTAAATCCTCAACAACTGGGGTACTGGCTATCTTACCCCTGATTGCCGGAAAACAACAATGCTTAATCTATTAAGAGCATTGAATAAGAACACACGACCTAATAATGCTCGAAATGCTGAGTGGCCAATACAGCGGAGATCAAATGCAAATTGTAATACTGTCGATTCAGACGCTGAATGCTTCGTAAATGGAACAAGGGCATGAAAGTACATTCATTTATGCTCATGGCTAGGGCCCACTGCAATACAATTATCTTGAAATTGTTAAATCTAAAATTAGACACAGTAACGTCTCGATTTCGGATTTAATCGAGTATTATATAACTGCCTACTCTAAATTTAGATTTAATATTTATGGGCAAGTGTGTTCATTTTATTTCTTAAGTTTAATTTGTCAACTTAGCCTTGCTTTGGCCTGAAATTATGTTTTTAAATGATCAGTTCGTTAGTTATTGAATAAAATGCGATTTTGAATCATTGATAGAGAAAGTTAATAATCTACCTAAGATACCGCTGATTTATCTAACGAATTGATGATAATTTTAGTGACAAATATAACATTTTATAAACTTTAGATTAGTTACAGTAGAACACGCGACGCCGATAGCCGAGCCTCGCTCATGCCCATTGGTCCGCCGGAGACACATCTACGTAGGCTGGCTCGGTTTACAAGTTTTAATTAAACTTGGAATGCACGTCGAAAAAATAATAATGGCGAGAAAACTTACCTAAAGTAGTTTCGGGCGGCGGTGAACCTGAATTAGTTGTCGGAGAAAAAGTAACGTAACGGGCGGTAGTTACCTCACATCCGTAGTTTAAGCACGGGGTAACATTCCTCGGTAACACAGAAAAGCACTGTCACTGTGCGGCCGACAGCCGCGGCACAAGTTGAGGTCGCGCGAAAGCGTGCGTGCGGCGCGTACAGCGTCGACGTGCATACGACGCGGCGGGCGCTCAGCGACTGACGCCCGCGCCCGCCGCCGCCTCCAGCCTCCCCCGCCCCCTCTTCTCCCCGCCACCCCGCGAAGCCGCAGCCCGGGAGCCGCTTCATGCGCGCTCGCTCCCGGCATACAACCTTCATAGTGTCAAGACTCTCATTGGGTTATGTTAAGCTTGTGTTTCAAAAGTTTACTTCTACACTGTCTTTCAAAGTGCTTTGTGTATGCCCAATAGCGCCAAATTTAATATTATTATGTCCTAATTAAAAATGTGTACAACTTTGAATGTGCTTAACTGCTTTACAGTTGATGGCAGCATATAATAAATTGAGTATTTTGATTACAATGTGTGTCTACAATGCATTTAATGTATGTACTAACCAATTATTACACACCTGTGATGGGTTGGCTGGCAGAGATCTCTATTAGAGATAAGTCCTCCTTTGCTTACTTTTTAAGCTATTGCATAGCTTCTATCGCGGGCCTTGAGCGCGGGGACCGAATCCAGAAATTCCGTAACGAAAAAACCTCACGCTCCCCACTCCGATGCACAAGGAGGTGTGGCTTGAAGGCCGTGCATGTTAAAACCCAAGGTGGTTGCCAAAATGAAACACCGTGTCCAAAGCGAATACAAATTTTAATTAACATCCGTTTGACCATATAAGTCTATGAGAGTAAACAATAGTGCGTTTTAAAGGATAGGTGGCGCCATCTAGTGATACAACAAAGAACTAATTTTAACAAAGACGCCACTTTGGTTTTATTTATAAGCTAACTATTACACATTGTTTATTATGAGTTTTGTTATTTTATCAATTAGTTTATTAACATTTATTTTAGATAATTATTTTATGATTTAATTTACTTATAAGTGATCCGAACGAAATAATGTATATGCAAACTACCAACAGTTTATATAATTTGTTTTCTTATCGGTCACCACGCTCAAAAAGTGTAACTTGAATTAATATCAAAGAAAAAGAAATACTGCATGAATAAAATAAATAAATAAAATTATAATTGCATAAGTTGATACAAAATGCTATGCGATAGCTTTACCGCGGCAGTCCCCGAGTGCCACACGTCTTTTTTTTTATTTACTGTAATTTTGTTTATTGGTGCAATAAAGAGTTTAATAATTATACCACAATTATGTGATTTGCATGACGTATTCAAAGTTTAGAAGCCATCGTCATTTTTCTACCCTGTTTCTAATTGCGAGTGCTAGCGACAATATTGCTTAGGAAGACATACCTATGACTTCACTCCAATTTATCTACTAGCATAGTTGTCATGCATTACCTTTTATCTGCTGTATTTCTCTGAATTTGTGAAAAATGTGTGCAATATAGGTTTTATATGCCCGAAGCAGTATACTGAAGATATTTTTAAGGACCTGTCAAGTGACACCATCTTTCACAATAGTTAGTAAGTAAAGGGGAGCAGGGGTAGTTAGTGCAGTAGGAGGCAGTACAGCATCCGTCACTCTCGCCTAGTTCGCATCCGAGACGAAACACTGAAAAAAAATAATCAAAATGTTAGGCCTCGCGTTTCCGTCACGGGCTCCCGGCGCTCCAGTGACGTCACGCGCTCGCCTCGCCCGCGGGCTCACTCCGCCGCCGCTCGCATAATGCGGGCTCATACTAATATTTGCATTCATCGCAACGTGCCAAAAGACCCGACTGCACACACTCGCTTGTTTTAAAATTCCCCGCAGCACGAGTAGCGAGGAGCGGGGCCGCCGCCGCCGCCTCGTGATAGATGTGACGGAATGCCCGCGCGACACGCAGCTCCATGTTAAAAAAATTAAGGATTAACAAACGCGATTGTTACATAACTGCTGCCATTTATGGTTTTAAAATTTTATTTGTGATTGATGCGAAGTTTTCATTGTAAAAAATCTAAATACCATTCATGACATTGTATTTCTATTGTATGTTGATTGACCTGGGTCTGCAAAGACTAGAACACATTATTAAGCAGTATCTAGTATTTATATTCCCGTAACAATTGTTATTCTAATGTCTACTAATCTCGTTATGAAATAGTTCCCTAACTTCTGTTAAGGCTCACATTGATAAACAATTACCTCTTAACATATTGGATGTGTTTATTATTCAAACATATTTTCATTACAAGCTGTTTTTCAATTATAAAACCGACGAGTTGTAATTTGTTTCACGGTTAAACCGAATTCCAGCAAATTCGACCGAACTTTGTTAAACGGTCTACTTTCGGCCCAAACACGGTTCATTTGGTAACAACATTAAAATAACTGATCTACTCCAACAAAAACAAAAGAGATGGTTAATAGCTATGTTTTTATAGGATATCAATTACCTATTGAAATTAATTATGAAAATATACCGTGCATGACTTAAAAAATAAGGGATGTAATTAATTAGGTCATCTACATAAAGGTTCATCAATCAAATATTTGGTCAGCAGAATTATTAATTGGGCAGCGAGAAAATTATTTCAGCAGCAAAATATATAGTTGAGCTGCAAAATAATTAATTGGGCAGCAAGATGTATATTATGTTACCGAAAATGGATAAAATCTAAGAAAAGGATCAATGAAAGATCAAGGATCAATTCCTAGGAAATGTATTTTGATAGATATTAGGTTAAGATTATATAGATAGATAGATAGATTAACACTTTATTGCACAAAAACAAAGTAAATAAAAGTAAATATAAACCTCTGTGTGTGTTGTACAAAGGGCGGCCTTATCGCATAGAGCGATTTCTCCCAGGCAACCTTAGGATAGAGAGGAAAAATATCCATGAGAAAGTGAGGGAAGATGGAGATGCAACAAACTTATAAAAACAAAATAGAAACTTATTCGATAATTATTTTCGATTATTATTTTTATGACCCTTAAAAACAATTTGTGTCTTCAAAACATATATTAAACAATGTGGCTGCGAAAAAAACATTTTTGAGTTGCTGCCCAATTAGTTATTTTGCTGACAAATTAGAAATGTCTGCTGCCCATAAGTTGCTGGCAAATTAGTTAATTTGCTGACCAATTTAGAAATATTTGCTGCCTAATTATTTGTTTTAGTTGACCGACTGTATTTTTTTGATGACCAAAAGTGAAAACCAAAATATCTAAGTATGAAAATGCTAACACAGGTCTCAAAAGTAACACAAATTTACAATTTTCTCTTTTTTTATTTTCAATTCGTAGCATAGTTACAGTCGCAATATTGTAACATCTTGTATCATTAATGTGACGCAACATTGCATGACAATGACTGTTAAAAGACTTAAAAAGATAGCATATGAAAAAGATTTAAACCCGTGCGTACAGGCAGAGTTTCGGACTTATGTTTTAGTTAAACTCAAACATGTACTGCCTGCGTTTATTGAACCGGCGAACTGTTGCACGCGCGATTCCTGAACAGCCATCATCACAGCTGTATATTCCAATACAAGAAATGGAATAAAACAGCTTATAACACAACATTAATGTCCATCAGCTGGCCACGAGAATGTGTTTACGGTACCGCCACAAAGTGTGCTAAAACTAGGTATAATTAAGCATCATTTATATCTACATAGCCTATGAAAACTTGAAATTTGGTCGTCGTAGGTTTGTATTTAATAGGGAGGGGTGTAGAGAAGGGAGGGGGGGGGGGGTGCTGTAGCTAATGTGATAAGTTGTCAGTATCAGCGGCCGCACGTGTTTGGTCAGGCGCCGGACGCTCGCACGGCAAACATTATGTAAATGTTTATTTTTGTCCAACTGTGCCTAAATTTGGTTTAGATCACCTTGATACTAGATCTACGAGTCCTATTCATTGTGTTGGCAACATTAAACGTAGTAACCTATCAACTAATGGTCGATATTTTCGTAGAGCTGTAAAGCCCGTAAAGTTCAACTCGTAATGATGAAATCATCATAATTTACAATAAAAATTATTTCATCACCCTGCAAGGTAAAGGCTCAGTATGTCTACTAAATAATATTATTATTCAAAGCACGAATTAGTTCATGACGTTATTCTGGCGCTACGAAGCTACATCGTAGAGTCACTGCTACACCACTAAAAAAAGGTTGCTACGCCGTAGCTTTCTATGATAGTATGGCTATCTGATGATTTTTTAATCATATACCGCTGAAGCCAAATTACTTAATGGAAGTTCAGTCTATGTATAAAGACATAAGTTCAGGGATCAATGACCTTTCCAACCATACATTGCCCGACCGTCGTCACACATACCAAAGCACTTTACACATTCTTTATGGAGTGGTTTAAATTTGGCACTGAACAGTTCGGGACACGGGTCACGTGATTAATATAGCGGGGATGTCATGAAAAAAGTAAGACTTCTCTATTGGCTGCCAAAGAGAACAAATTCTAATTAATTATAGAAAATAAATGTTTATTGAATTGCAATATTACTTTGAACACTCTATATTAGGTCTAAGATTCAATAAATATTTTATTAGGTAGGTGGGATACACCTATATACCATGGTAATGCGAAGAAACTCAGCGTACTAAAGGTACTTGTATTTTTAATTCAAGTGATATGAGGCGCGTGGAGCCCGGAGAGATTACGTCTCGCGTCTCGCGTTTTATAATGTCCTGATTCCGAGGCGCCGGGGAGACGGGGTGAAGTTGGCACTGTAAATGTAAATCTGGTCTCGAAGGACCGCCGCGAGCACCGCGTTCTTCGTCATCTTCTATGTATGTTCCGGCTGCTACTGCCTGCAAATGTTTGACGGTATAAATAATATATAAAGTGTAGTTTATTACTTTTTTGACGATGTTGGGTGTCCACGGAAGACCAGCGACGGCGTGGTGCCCACGATGGCGCACTACACGACTGCATGCATCCACGATCCAGCGAACTTTGTCACATCGTTGGGCTACCTTCTATTAATTATAACTATCTTCTATTAAATATAACTGGGTGTTTAATGTGTAAAATTGCAATAAATGAAAACGTATTCTAAGTTTTCTTTGTTTTTGTTCATTAGTTATGTACAAGTCTAGCTTTAAATTACTAGTATTAGGCCACCATATAGAACCAGGGAGACGGAAATACGCCACAGGATATAGAGATAAATACGATAGAGATTACACACACTCGTACGCGGCCGATTGTGGAGCTCCTTGTCGGAATATCTGTTCCCCATCGATTATAATCTAGGGCTCTTTAAGTCGCGAGTGAATTGGTTTAGTGATCATCAGACGATTAGTGGCCGAGCGTAAGCCTGTCGAATTGTAAAAAAAACTGACTATTTTGCATTATTATGATCGGAGAATGAGTATTTTCACTAATAGGCAATGCGCCTGCTCGATATTGCCAGGACCTTGACATACTCCTCTTGTGTCTGTTACGAGCTTTGCCCAGCAGTGGGACGTGTAATAGTAAGTATTGTATAATGTTATGGAAATAAAGAATTTATTATTATAAAGAATTTATTAAGTACTGTTAAGGAGAAAAATACACAGTTTAAATGTCCTTTCGTTATAATTTCGATATATTTTATGAAAGTGGCCATTTTCCACCAGTAGTCTCAAAAATTCAAATTTGAAATTATAAGATAATAATATTCCTTGTAGTCTTGTCACGGGCGGCATTTTAAATTCCCTGCAATTTTGTAATGTTGACACTATAAACATTTTTCCGCCACGGCAAGCTGTCCGCGGGGTAATTAAGCGGCGCGCCATTGTGAGCGCGGCTTTATCATCGGTCGTTTTATGAAAAACTTTATTTATCGGAGCGATGACGCCGTGAGTTGTTGTTTTAAACGGTGCCAGATAAGATCTTTATTAGTCTACAATGATTTTCAAAAATTAAAATTGCTTAACTTGCTAGAAATTTTAGTTTTTGTGGTCTAATGGACTTTTTTAATATTGCCAATGGCCTTTGAAATAAATTAAAACACAAATTTAGGACCGGAAGCTTGGATCTCATGGGCATCCTTTCCGATGCAAAGGATACTGATGTATTACGGGGTGTAATGGACGGTGGTAATTACAAGGATGGAAAAGGGACAGGGACGCTTGGCTTTTGGCTCTCTCTCACCATACGACATGCTACAGCCAACAGTTTTTTTATTCGCTTTCTCCACCGATCACATTACCGTCATTATCGGAACAGTATGACGCGGTTCTATCACATTCTCATAACAAACTTTAACAAACCGGCGCGTGAAGCTAAAACATCCATTGTTTGTACGCGGAGCCTTATTTAAATCTTAAGCTTCATTGTAAGGTTCCTAAGGCATTGTGGTGGTGTGACGCCGGCCTGACGTCTAGGCGACAAAGCTTAACAAATCCGTTTAACCGCACAGAACTATAGGAACTTTAGTTATGAGGGAAATGTTGAACTGAAAATTAAACGGGATTGCGACAATAACTGCAGCTGGAGGCGCGGGCTGTGTCGCGCGACTTCACGGAACAAGATGGTGCCTTATAAAATGATATTTAATGTTTGCGCGCCACATCGCGTCAACGCGCAACAAGTTTACGCACCACCTTATTAACATAAACAGGTTTTCCTTTGATCGTTGTAACTCCTCCCTTTTTTTGACGAAATGACTAATGGGAAGAGTCCACGGACGCAAGTAAACACACTGTTTTGAAAACGACCACGTAATGAATTCAAGTAGAGATCTCTTGACGTGAATGTTGGCGCGAATTAAACAAACTTCCCGATTTAACTCGCTTTTGCTGGTGTTATTTACCTTATTATTTAGCCAGAGGTTCCCGACGGTTACATCGGGCGGTCACCGGAGAGTAACAGCTTATTTGTAAACCTAATAATATTTATGCGTGCTGATTATGGTGTCCAGAGGAAACATAAGCGTAATGTTAGCATGTTATTATAAATTCAAAGTGTTAATATTATTCTCGGCCACATAATTTATTAAAAATTAGTAAAGCGAAATACGAATTGGTTTGGAAAAACGAACCTTTTCGTTTCACCAGTATAAAACAAAATGCTTTTTTTGCGAATTACGAACTTAAATTTAATTAATAAGCCGTGGGTAACGTTGACAGTACCTCTATTTAGACATCACACGCTTAAAGAGAGTTCACTACACTAAACTTTTATTCTACTTCATCTTTCGCTGTAATGTAATTGTAACTTGTATGGTCAGCAGATGTAACAGCTGAAATATGAGAGCAGCTCGTCCCAGGAGCGGACGCAAAACAAAACTTTTTCTCCGTTTGCTAATTCCAGAAGTAATTCTATTAGGACGCCGGCGTATAACAATGATACATCTTCACTTCTGCGGACTCTTTGGCCACCGCGTCGTTTTTGTCGCTTCGGTATTTCAACCGCCTCTCTGGTCTAGTGGTTCACACCACCGCCGGGTGTTGATCGGGAGGTCCGGGTTCGATTCCCCATGGGGGCAGAAGTTTTTCTGCTCGGTTTGGTTGGTGGTAGGCCTTCTGAGCCCGCCTGGCTAGCTACCACCGTCTTACTTAAATCTGTCGTCATAATAACAATGTTATAAGCATTGTTGTGTTCCGGCAATCAGACGTAAGATAGCCAGTTCCTCAGTTGTTGAGGATTACAGGTAAGCTCGCTTCCACCTTCGGCCTTATCGTCACTTACCATCATCATCATCATCATATGTAAAAAAAAAATGTTATTTATAATAGAAGTAAAACCTACATGAGGCGATTGTCTAACTTAAAATTGGCAACGGGCACAATATCTCTGAGTACAATCTTTGATATGAAGTCGCGTACATATTTAAAAATGTTTTGGGGAAGAAAATTGATAGTACCGACCGGTTAAAATATTCGATAACATTTTAAGTATCATTCGAATATTGTAAATAACGACAGATTGAAGATAAAATATTGATTTGTACAGGACACTCAATACGCTAGCTTCACTCGCAGCCCGGCCAACTCTACCGATGAAAACTTTTCAGACGACAATGAATGTACAATTTATTGAGGATCAAATGAAGGACGAATCAAACCATTCAATTCGTATCTGTTAACTAGGCAGCGGTCACACAATAGAATCATCTATAGTTTGTGAACACCAGTGTTCGCGGTGTCAGCCAAGGGGCAAATAGACAGACTAGAGTGTAATTAAATTAGATAGTGTAACCTACCTATATTTGCATGACATTAGTGGTAAAATATGATAAAGCTAAATTGTTAGATAGTATTTATAGAATCAACAACATAATATTCATCTTTTCATCAACAATTCATGTATTCTGAAAGTTTTTGTAAAATTACGAGGTTATTTGACTTTGTAGGTACTTGTACGATATCAATAGAATTCCAAGTAAGTGCCATACAATATTTTGCGCATCACGAAAAATGCATATAATTTTCACCGAAGTAGTGCTAAATCAAATATCTGCATATTTTACATCTAGATACTAAGTTTCACGCCTGAGGTTGCGGTTAAAAGTTAATTGAAAATAAATTGGCAAGTAAGTAGTTATCACCGCTTATTATTAGGAGACCGACCAAATTAATGAAACCCTTACAGCAGTGACTACAACCCGTGAGAGTAGTTCCGCGTATGTTGGTCAGTCTCTGCGCGATGGAGCGCAGCAGGCCTGTAGCGTTGCTACGATACTCGTAGCACCGTAGCATCGTTACGACGCACTCGTAGCTTTGTAACTGCAAAGTTAACTGCTATAGAGAATAGTTCGGTATCGGAAAGCGATACAGCACTAGCTAATGATCCGCGACGCGGCTGGCGGCATTAGTTCTCATCACGATATAAGGGGGTAAACTCAAATCATTTATTCAGTTTCGGTATTTACATACTCTTATGAAGGTACGTATTTAATTTGGTGCTTTTTGATTATTTCAGAATAAGAAAAAAGCACAAAGTGGCATCTGGCTAGTAAGCCACCATAGATCTCTTTGACAAGGTTTTGCATTACGTTTGTGATTTTTTATGTACAGTGCTTTAAATGGATTGTCAACGATCAGACATATTGCCGCGTTGCTGTTTTTTTATCTGAAAAACAACCGAATAAATTATTTTCACAATATCAGATGAGTATTTCATTTACATTATAATACACAGTCTTTTCCGTTCGCTAACAATAAGATTACTGTCTGTTGAAAATCTTTATGTAACTAAAATAATACTAATAATAATTATTAGATATATCAAGACAGTAAGTATTAATTAACTCGTTAAATAATCCTTTTATATGTCAGTGTTTATAACCTATTATGAAGATTAATTAAGAGCTTTTGAAATCTACTCAACGAAGTTATTCACGGCCATAATCAGACATTCGAAGTAAAAACAATCCTTGCGGTGCTCTATGTAACGAGATATTGCCAACAAATAAAGTATTCAGCGTGAAAGCATATCATCAATTATTTATTGGTTCTACATATTCTTTTACATTTAAGTTTGTAGGGCAACAAATACATTCAATTTTACTTTTAAAATATCTATATTACATACCATTAAAATTTACAGCATGTTTTAAAAATTATTGTTTTACAAGCCCGAAGCTTACTATAAACTTAAAGCAAAGAAAAAGAAAAATAACAAACATAGTAATACATAATTAATTACATGAGTGTCTTGTATGCAGAATCACTATTGCATTGGCCTCGAAAATAAGTCGCTACAGTCATCTAAAATGTCTAAAATACATCGTGATACTCATCAGAATTAAATCTGCTAGCAACCGCTACAGAGATCTTACAGTAAAGTGTCAGTGCCCAGTAATTTCAGCCTGTCTTTGTATTCAAGCACAACAAAGCGAGCAGTTGCTTTGAGGCAGACAGTAAGATAACCTGCGTCAGATGAACAAATGAGGCTAGTATAATGTTACATGTTGCGAATGTCCGAGCGACCGAGTAGCCGCCAACAGCCACTTAATATGCAGTTACGAGTACGTCAGTTCATGTGCTATATTTTAAATTACTATTATTTTAGCTTTCTCTAATTCACGCAACGATAAAATGATAATAAATTCTCGCCGTATACTCATTAAATGCGTTCTACTGGACACAGGACGTGGGCATTGTATTGTAAAACCATTTCTCCCTATCAATACGTGTTTGGTCAACGTGGTGGGCTTCCGACGCATACTCCTCAGTGCGGTCCATGTCAGAAGGCCCGCGCCGAATAGATATAGTCTCTGCCGTATTGACGTGGGACGTATTTAGGCTAGTGCTATGTGGCGCGAATGAATAACTCGTAAAAATCACTTAAATCTTATTTCAAGAGTTAGTAACAGAAGAATATTGAATTGAAACTTCCGCGAAAGGGGTGAGGAGAGCGAACGGCTAACGAGATCGCAAAAATTATAGTAAAGGATAATCAAAGGATTCTGGGCCGTGGGAACCCACAGCGGGTCTCGGGTCCGAGCAGGCCCTGTGCCATCGATCGCTGGCGCCCGGTTCCTGTTCGGTTTTTAACGCTTTCCGTTATGAGAGCAAGGCTGTTAAGCCGCCAGTACCTGAGATATAACGTACACTAAGTAGACACAGTTTATAAAGATTGTCAGACTTGTATTTCAGTTTCCACCTATATCAATGTAGGTGAATAATGAGTATTAAGATTATGGAAGAACACCTATTATACAGTTAATCATGTTTGTTTAAACTACCATTGAATTAATAAAATTTAATAATGTAATACTTGTAAGTGGTGACGACCTTGGTGATGGCGATATAAAATAAACTAAACGCTGTTATTATTACGGTATATACTTTCATTGCTCCCTATGTTTACGAGATAACAACTTATAAGCTTGCGTTCTTAAGATTATTTCATAAGGTAACGATGTATGCGATGCCACTGGTGTTGCAGGCGTCCGTCGGCGGCGCTAACCGCTCACCATCATGTGGGCCGTATGCCAATTTCCAACATCATAGTATTTTATATAAAAAAATATAAAAAGGTATTTGATTTTATTTTCTGTACTTCAGCGATCAATCAACCCACATGATGGTGAGTGGTTGTCGCAGTGCAGTACTCGCAGTAACGGGGCTGGAACGTTAATTGCCTCTAAGTACATTTTCACGCTTAAGAGGCCATGCTTAAGAGAGCATAATCTTATCGAAAATCCCGGGAACCTGAGCATAGCTATGCAAAATACATTAAGCATATGTTGTTAAAAACATAGGCTTTCTCACCTGATGGTAAGTGACGATAAGAACGAAGGTGAAAGCGAGCTTCACCTGTAATCCTCAACAACTGAGGAACGACGAAGGAAAGTGGCAATGTAACAAACATCGGAAGCGATCGATTGCACCAACCAATGTATGACCGACGCGGGCGACGTGACACGACGTCGCGCGGCGTGACGTGACGCGGGGCGGCGCAACAATCGGCAAACTAACTTTGTGTTGTTTTTCATGAAGACGGGTATAGATTTTAATTTAATGGCCATTTAAACAGAAACCATTTTATTCTATTTATTTATTTATCTATAAATATAAATCACATAAAATTAAAGTCAATTGCACATTTTTACGAATAAGCTCTTCAATGTAGGTCTTATAAGTTCGACCAAAGACACCCAAGCCATAACTAATTAATGAATCAGCTAGTGCAAAGTATACCATTCTCAGTGTTCTTTTGTCAACTACTCTGACTAATTCGTAAAATTTACCAACCAAAGTTCTGAGTTTCGTGCACAACTGCAATATGCAACCTCCAATTTAATTTCTTATCAATTTCTAAACCCAAATATCTAAAGCTTTCAACTACCTCAATTCGCTCGCAGTTACATCTGTGTTTATTGAATAGCCGTGTGGTAGCGGCTCATTAAAAGAATACTACCGACCCATATTTTCCCTTGGGTGTTGTAAAAGGTCACTAATGAACATAGAACTGCACAACCATCCATAATTTATCTATCTAACCAGTCTCCTAATAATAATAATTGATAACACCAACTGATTGTAAGATTAGTGTTTTTCGATAACATTAATACTTATTATACACCTGTATTCAGAATATCATCATCAAACTTTTGTGCTTGCTCTCGTAAGGCTCCGACTTCTTTGCACTGGTAGGATCGTTTCCCCAATAGGTTACCTACCGTAGCTATAACTTATAAGCTTTTATATAAATAGTAGTATTAGCAGGAAGTGTAATAAATATTGGTTGCTATGGTTCCCGGTGCCATATATTTTCATGCCGCCATAACTCCGGGGCGTTGATGACGTCACAATCCGCCAATACATTAGGTCGCGTCAGTGTTCCGATGTAACGGTGCGCACAGACTGGTGAAACGTATCATCAATGAAACTTGCCGTAACAATTTGCCGTACATATTGCTGTGTTGTATCATGCGATGTGACAGAGCTCGTGCATGGTGGAGGCCTCGCGCGCACCGAGCACGCCGCGAGCACGAACAGAGCAAATTTGTCGGTTTTTTGACAGAATACGGCGGCGTCACGCCTGCACCGAACATGCAACGACAGATAGATTGTTACATTGTATGTTATGTTGCACCAGTCCGCTCGCACCACAACAGTTATCGTGCGGGCAGTTACTGCCGGCCGCCGCGGTTTATGCACGCAGTTTTGGGATCTTTTGGGTTGTTTTTGTTACTTTTAGTTCACTACCTATAATCCGAAACTAAATAAAGTAATAAAAATATACTGGTAATATTAATTCGATGAATGAGGAGATCTATGGGGTGGTGGGGTACTTGTCCGCTCGCTTTCGCTTTAGATATCGAAAAGAAAGCTATTGTCGCCATGATAGTTCCTTGGATGGGTATTGTAACCGTTTCTACCCACCAATTCGTTATTCGTTTCGCATTGGGCCAGCGTGGTGGTGTTACGGCCCGTACTCCTCATGTGTTTCTCCATGAGGAAGGTCTATGCCCAGCAGTGGGACTAATATAGGCTGGTGACGACGACAACGATGTCCACTGCTGTATATAGGTAGGTATGCCTTCCCTAAGCACCTCCACACTTCAAATTCAATATCAGTTAAAATCAAGCCATACATAATACATAGCGCAGTGGTGGCGTGCGGCGCACGCCGACTGCAAGCGATAATATCACCTCTATTTAGGTTTTATTTGATATACATCGATACCTACTAAAAATTCAAGGTTTTTATTTAATGGCTAGCTTACGCACGTGATTTCGAAAGCATAGAATTCGAAACTCACGGGAACTCTTCTAACAAAAGACTAGAAAAAGGCCACGATTTATTTAATAGGTAAAATTAATTGGATTTTGAGCCCGAAACCTGCAGCCATTTAAATGGCTGATACTTTAAACAACACGGTTCTAAAATATATATTTTTGGAAACAAAAAGCTGGCGTTATTCGTTTTAAATTGGTTTCATTGTGCGCAGCGCCGACTAATCGTGCGCTGTAAAAACAGCAAGGATCGCGCCGTTGTTCACGCGCGTTCAATCGGCGGCGACCACTTCTTGGGTTCAATGGGACTGTCTTCCTTATGTGTGCGTATATCCATAAAAAATCCATGCCACCATACACTGTGATGTCTGTAGCATAAGAATTTTTAATTATCGTTTGTGTTTGTCTTTGGTACTAGGCTCGTCAGTGTTCCAAACAAAATAAAACATAAAAAAATTCAATGTTAACACGTCCGCGTCCCTAATAATTATGACTGTGTTATTATCTATAACACAACCACTCGAAGTTCTAACGTTAGGCTTGTTAGTAACGATCGTGAGAAGTTATTGACAAAGGGGGTCGCCGCCTATAACCATTTATAGGTAAAATTCAGATAGATAACTGTTTAAGACTAGAAGGTAATATAAGTTCCCTTAAACAGTACATTATTTAATTCCTGTCACATTTAATGTCGAAGAGGCGGAGTAGGTATAACACTGCGGGAGCTTGAAATTACAGACTTTATAAACATACATATATTACTTTATTCACAAACATTATGATGAATTATAATGACCTCTTTTGATGACCTCTGCGGTCGAATGCTCTGTACGCCCGCCGGTCTCAAGACTTCGCTATCTCGAGAGGTCCAGGGTTCCCCAGTGATTCCACTGGGGAACCCTGGTGGGGAACCAAGTGATTGGGTGATAAATTTTCAGACATTTCATAATAATAATAATAATAATAATCATTCATCATCATTCATTCATCATCATTCATTCATTCATCATTCATTCATTTGTTCTCCAGTCTTGGATGTTCATTATATAAATATTATATTATATATATATTCTGAATGTTAGTAGTCTATTCTGTCTATTATGCAAAAAAATAATATTAAAATAAACGATAGCAAAATAAAATTTTTGTAGGAGTAACTAACAAATATTTAGGAAATAAAATAAATAAATAAATAAAAAAGGGGGAAGGGAAAACGCCATGATCTCCAAGCGTCAGTGGCGTCGGTCCCAACAACGGCTTCAGCAAAATATTATTGCCGTTCGTTAAACGCAAATGCTGACGCGTCGCCATTGCGGCTCGCGGCTCCCATTCAAGCTCAAGAAGTATAAAACCATTGTGATGCGAGCCCTTATTTGTCTCCGCGCCACTGTATTAGAATTGCTTTCCATAATTAAAAACTCTCTGTTTTTATCTTAAAAGCCTAAAGCGCGGCGACAATGGAGTTTAATTACAAGAGGAAATTAATCCACTCAAGTCGGAAGCGGAACTAATTCAAATCAGTGTAAATTATCAAATTGTCTTTGAGTGTCAAAGGCGCGGTTGGCTCGCGGCGCGCACACGCCGACTTTAATTGGGAGAGAGAGAGATACGCGGAGGGGCGCGGGGGTCTCGTTGTCTCAAGTAATCATATTGGAAGCATTTAGCTAAAGAATTCCGCCACTGAAATTATTTTTTGTAGCATCCTTAAAAGGAATCGGTCATTTAAAAGGGATATAAAAGGAGACAGTTCAGGGTGACGGCTCTGCATATGGCTGATGTTTTATTGTTATGCCGCTCTAGCTATAGTTGCATTTGCAATAGAGACTACAGAATATTGGCACCAACATCATGTAAGATAAAAAACGAATTTGCTCTTGTACAAAATATACTTGAATGAAAATTCATAAAATGACAACCTAAAACAATAATCAATAATTACATGTTAAATTTAACATGTTCATTACTAAATATGCCAGCCAGCCTGCAAGCTATCCTCAATCCACAACAGGAAGGAAACTGACACCTGTCAAATGTGCACACAGATTTTTGAACTCGACTGTACCTTCTACTAAGAGAGTAATATAAAATACCCACTCTATTTAATGCAAGCCAATGATTTGATTTTTGATACACAAAGAAAACAGAAACGAAGAGCGGTGGTCGGTAATTTATGTAAACGTCAACATAAAAAAAATTGTTTGCATAAAAGATATCAAGAATATGTATACACATTTTAGAGGTGACAATCTTTATTTCCTAAGAGTCATTTACTGTCAAAACTGGTTACATATTTTTGGAGTCAACTGTACCAGCTATTCATTTTCATCAGCAGAATGATTAGAATGGTCTACACTTAACATTTAGTTATTCATGTTTTGAATTTCTTTATTTTGAAAGTAGCAGAAAAATTAAGATTACTGAGATTTCTCTAGTAGGTTTTAATTATATTCAGATGAAAGTTCCGCTGCTGATGATCACTATAAGAATATAAGTATGGATTAAAATTCATTGGCTTGAGAGATTAAGCTACAGGAATACAAAATATTTTCTTTTAAAAAATTTAATATAACTATTCCTTATTTAAATAACCACGGACTCGGTAAATGAATTAAAAACACCCGGCGCCCGAAGCAGCGTCTGATCCCATACAATACATATGTGAAGCCGGCGCACTCTCAGATGAGTGCGGGACTTAGTCAATAAAACCTTAATATTCCTATGTACTTTCGCCACACGTTAATATTTTATTCAAATCGCATTGAAAACTGCATTCAAACGTGTAACATGTTTTTGTTTGTGATGCGATACAGTAACATACATACAATCACGACTGTAATCCCCGAAGCGGTAGGCAGAGTCCAAGGAGCAGTCCAAGGTTCCTTAAAACCACATTTAGCCATACAAAGATTGGGTTTGGTCCGATGAAAAATCGTGACAGAGTAGTAACAAGTGGTGGCTCATGGCCTACACAATCACAGACCCAGCACCCAATACGCCCTTAGTCGCCTTTTACGACATGCTAGGCAGGAAAAGCAGTTGGTACATTATTTTTGTGTCCCGGTCCAACACGGGACCGGGTTATACAATAAGCATACAAAATATTTTGAAAACTATTATTTGGGCTTTCGTTGTTCTTACAAAGACTTTCATAAGGGTTTATTTCAATATCTATAATACTGTAACCGTATAGAAGCCCTCGGATCATTAACTAGAATATCGGATAGTGAAATCCAATGATAGTGTTAAAGAAAACGATCAAGAAATAGCCTCCGTGGTCGAGCGTTAACTTGTTCGGTTTTGGATTAGAAAAACGGTGGCTGATCCTTAGTATCCGTGCTCTGCTCTCTTAGGGTGGTTTCATAGGCGGGCAGCCCCCGCCAGCGCTGGCCAGAGCGCCCGCCGGCGAGATTTATGTACCTTTTGACGTAAAGCGCGCGCGTGTGGCTGTGAAACGATGTTAGGTATCTCTTGTAAGTATAGGCGCGCGCGCGGCCAGCGCTGGCGGCCGGCCCACCCATGAAACTGCCTTTAGCACCCGCAGCACAAGCGCGTTCTTTGGGCTAGTGTATAGGGAGAGTGTAAGGAGTTATACATTTATAGTTTTTTTATTTTATTTTTACTCACGAATTTATATTATGTACTTCGACACACAATCATCCAATAGCTTATAGAGGTGACGGGCTCACTACCTGTCACGCTGAGTGCAGTCACTGCTTTGTGAAGCGTGGACTATGGCAGTGGACTGCTTCTGCAGTGCTTTTGCCTAGTCTCTGACTAACCCTTAGGGGTTGTGGTCGTGATTATATGAATGTATGTAGTTCGTCACACCTCACGTGGAGCGGTCCTCACAGGCACACCCGCATGCGTGTACATGTAAATTGCTTTACGCCGAGACGAGATGGGAATATGTGATAGCCACACAATACATACTGTGGAGGGGAGAATGTTTCGGGTTTACTATGGTCGGAGTCATATTAAGGGTTTATATTTGGATCGATCGGCGTTCTGAGAAGTGACAGGTCAAAAGTACCCGAAATCGGCCAGCAGGCATGAGGACCGCGACGAGAATGGATAAAGCAAAAATCAACTTAATTATCTTTGATTAGCCCATGGGTATTATAGTATATAGGCATAGAATAAGTGTTCAAGATGCCAAGACAATGAGAGAAAACCGGCTATCGCGGTATGGATATATTTTGAGAAGAGAGAATAAGCATGTAACGAGAAGAAGAGAAGAATGAATATGAAAGTGGATGGTAATGCAGAGAGAGGAAGACCTGGGATCTGAGTGGGTAATAGAAAACTCAAACAAATGAACTGTTATTCAATTATTCACCTTGCATAATCCCACGACCTCAGAAATCAGAAATTTTATTTGCTTAATTTTCTGGTTTTTCTGGTCTGGTCTGTACACCGGTCTCAAGGAGTCGCCATCTCGAGAGGTTCTGGGTTCGTTCCCTGGTATGTTTGTGTGATGATATCAGGCATTTGTTTTCCAGTTTTGGATTTTTATATGTGTATTGTATATTTTTTGAATATTTATTTATGTATTTATCTAATAAATATATTTGTCCGTCATCTAGGATCCGTAACACAAGCAGCATTAGTTGCATAAAATGGGGCTAGTTGATAGGTGAGAATGTGTGAAGATATTATAAAAATATGTATAAAAAAAAAAAAAAAAAAAATTTGTACACCTTCAAAAGGTAAGCAAAGCTGGACACAATATCTATGTAACAACTACAAACCTTTGTCTTACAAATAAATAAATTATTATTATTATTATTATTATTATTTATTTATTTACTTAATAAATTGACAAAAAAGACTAAATTACAATTAGAAATGTAAAAAGGAATAGCTAATATTATTTTCTGGACTCTTTTGGATTTAAAATAGGTCATGAATACGGTGCCGTATTTGAGTAGTGCGAAGTCGCCTTTGTCGCGGCGCGGTCTGCGGGCGACGCCGAGCCATGTGGAACTGGCTTCATTCGGATTTCATTACTGCCGCGAGGAAAGTGTAATGTATTTGTGAAATACATGGAATGCTTATAAGACCAGGAAACTTCTGGATTAATAATTTTTATTTGAGTACTTTGACTTCAGTAGTGACTTGTCAGGTTAAACTAACAGAGAATTTTCGGAAAATTATAAGATAAAATGTATGAACGTATATGTAAGTAACACTGCACTCGATAACGGCGAGGTCATTTGATGTGAATTTAAAAATATTTTTTAATACAGTTGCTCAAAAAGTGGCGTATTGCAGGGACGTGTAGCGTTCGGGATCTGGGCTATTTCACACTCGTGCTTTTTTTTTGCCTTTCCCGAACTCGTGCGTTTTCTTTCCCAACTGTCAAAATTATTTCTATTAAAAAAAACAACCATGAAGTTTTAACTAAAAAAAATCATAGAAGTTTTTGCGATTCATGCAAATAGGTTTATTTGTTTTTAAAAAGAAGCTACCTATACTGATTTGTCCAATATCAGAATTAATTAATTGATTGAATGAGTTAGGTAAGGTTTCAGTTCATTTCATATCATTAAATTTCAATTTCATTTCTTATAATAAAAAATACTAAGTACTAAAGACTTGGCTGTATGGGCAGTTCCCTTTGCCTACCAGAATGGGTGAAAAAAAACTGCTTACATTCTACGGTTGGCGCCATTTTCCGAAATTTTCTTTGCGAGTTTAGTTGTTTTTTACACAAAATGAGTAATTTCGACCTAAATTTTTTTGAATTAACTCCACCGGAACTCAGTATAATTGCACAAAATGCTTCGGAGAACATTTTACCGGAAAAGTAAAAAATTCGCTACATATCTACATACGATGAATTTATTGCGTGGAAAGAAGAGAAAAAAGCAAATAGTTTTTCAGAAAATGTTATGTTGGCATACTTTTCCGAACTCTCAGCAAAATTAAAACCTTCTACGTTATGGTCAAGGCACAGATCACTGACAGCCGCTTCGCTTCTTAATAGATTGATAATATAAACAATTTAGTACGGTAACCAGTGTCGCCTCTCGCACACAAATAAGCGTATGCTCTCATTGTCACCACATATAACGCTGGTATGCGATTCGTAGTTCAATACAATAGGTCGACATAGAAAAGAAAGATCTAAGTAAAAAACTTTACATTGAAATATATGCTTTATTATTTGATATTAAGCTTTAGTTCACTTTACCCGTCAATATTTACATAGCACGTAGATATTTTGCCGTTACGATTGACACAATTTTGTGCAGAATATTTGCACAGTGTTGTCAGATGAATAAAAATTTGACAATTAAAATAATCAAAATTAACTTAAAACTTTTGAATAAAAAATAATATAAAAATGTAAAAACAAAAATTTATAATTTATTTTAATAAAAACACGACATCCGTTTTAAAATCTTTATTTATTCTGACTAAAGTGCGTTTTAAAAATTTTTAGTGTTCCTGCTGCATATTCCGGTAGAAGAACCCTTCAGTAAAATGCACTTTTCTTGCTTTTCTTGTATAATATCGTCATCAGCCTATATACGTCCCACTGCTGGGACAGGTCTTTCTCATTGTAACGTTACGCCCCCTCTCTGGAGGAAAAGGGGCAAACGGAGCAGATAAAAGAAAAGGGGAAGAAGTGTAGTGTGTAGGAAATAGGGAGAACTCTAGTTACAAAATTTATACGACGGTGTAAAGGTAAATATAAACTATTTATTATAAAACACGAAGAATAGCGGAGAGGAAAGAGAAAAGGAGGAAAGCTAGGAAACGTACTTAAAGTCCATAAATATTTACACGCGCACAAGGAGAACGGGAACGGAGTCAAAAGGGGACTGATGGTGGGAAGTACTTAGCACCACAGCACCACGATGCCCGACGTGGGGGTAGGTCCACAATGGAGGGTAGAGGCCTCGGAGAGACACGGGGCACGGAGAGACACGAAGCTCGAAGAAACACGAAGCTCGGAGAAAGACACGGAGAGAGTCACGTAGGAGCACAGCTTCGACGAGAGCTACGCGGGCCTCTTCAGTCCCGAGCCAATGTCAAAGGCACGGGAACGTCCAATATTCCGGTACTAAAAGACGCGACTCGAAGAATGAACCACGATGTCTGGAATCATTGCCTTATATAGGAACGATCCCAGACATTTAATTTTGAAATAAAAAGAAACGCCAAACAGAAAAGTAAAATGGTGCGTATTCCCTCGGTAGCTATAAGACGGAAAGAGAAATAAAATATATTAAACCTACGACAACGCAATCTAAGTAAATATGGAAGGATGACAATTGATACGTCATGTCAAATAATTAAAATATTAAATATATTGAAACAATGAAATTAGAAATCGAAAATACTAAATAAAATAATATGAAACGTTAAGAGAAAAGGCATGAAAATACAATCGCCATAGATTAAATATATAAGCCCTACCCCGAAAACCCTTACAAAATGAGATATAAATAAGATATAGCCATAAATAGATAACCAAATAATACAATTACAAAATATTGAAATAACTAACTAAAAGTACAAAATGGAAGGGGAGGCTCTATTCTACATTATGCGCTACAAACTAAAGATATATCAGCTACCGAGAAAACCCTTGCAAACTGAGAATTTTGAAAGTTATAGCCAAAAAAACACCACCCATACAAATAACAAAAACCTTAAAAACTAGCTTAAAAGTAAAGAATGGAGCGGTAGGCTCCATGCTACATCATGGGGAAACACATGAGGAGTATGGGCCGTAACACCACCACGCTGGCCCAATGCGGGTTGGTGGGTAGAAACGGTCACAAATTCGACCTCACAAATTCGACAAAGTCTTGGTCACCCATCCACGGCCTGACCATGGCGAAGGTAGCTTTATTTTCAATTGAAGCCAAAGCGCACTGGCCACTACGCCACCGAGCTCCGATATAATATGTAAGAAACATATTATTGAAAATAAAACTAAATGGGTCTGTAATTAAAAAAATATATTGTCTCAAAAGTAATCATCATTATATTATCTGACATGGTTTAAAATGCGCGTATGTTGTGTTATAGCAGTTTTTCAAGGGTAGGTTTAAAATAAGCAAAATAAGTATTAGTTAATAATTAACTATTAGTTAAATTGTTAACTAATAACATTTTATAGCGCCGCTACTGGTAACATTTAAATTGTGCAGTATTAGTGATGTGAAAATGATCGATAATTATGAAAGTTTACAGCTGACATCTAGTAAAACATAATCACCTGTTTTGATAAGATCATGCTCGATTTATTAGGAAATAGCTATTGCCCGCGACTTCATCTGCGTGGAATAGTCTAGTAGCAGTAGATAGCATTTATTAATTTATTTAAAAAAATATATGACGCAGTAAGTGTGGGACAGGCCGGCCGAGCTTGTTACAATAGTCATTCAAACTAGAATACTAACGCATCAGAATAAAATCACACTAGGATAACGACGCCTATCACTTGTCAGGATCTAGGCCACAAAAGTATCAGTTACGTCATTAAAAATGTAAACACGCTCCCTCAGAATGAGTGCCTTATCCCGTTTAACTAGAAAACACACTCCCTTCCTCCAAACCACCGGAGGTTCCTTGTTGCCCTACCTATCTTACTCTGATCAACCTTCAACTTGGATCACACACGTTAATCCAAGCTGTACCTTCACACACACAATACTGATTCACTCACCAAGCACTCAATCACTATAGTCCTCATCTACAAACTCACTAAACTACCAACGCCTCACTTGCCTATAAACACTGCCACTACACAAACGGATACTAGATAATCAGTTACAGCTGAACAGAACTAGCTTGACGACGAGCAGCATGACGCCACCCGACCTTACTTAACGACGTCTACCCACAGAATGATCGATTCTTTAGTGAATGGATCCTGGATCACCACTGATGCTCTGATACCATTTTTTAATAGTCTGAGGATGAGGTGAGCATGTGTAAAACGTTTCTCGAACATAACTGTATGCTTTTGGCGAATAATAACTAATGGGTAAGGGCAAAACTTCTGAGCGCTGGTGGATATTGTGTTGTTGATTTTATTCCAGAATCATCTTTTTTTATAATACGCGTTACTTGCTCATGAATCTGCAAGAAAAATTTAAAATTATTTTTTTTGTTCAACTAGTAATGCAAATTCTTTTTAAATTGAACATGGTTAATGAAGTATATTTACCGCCGACTGTTGAAATACAAACAATCTATACGCTGTGTTGATTAAAACTATGATTTTTGATCAGACGCCTTAGATAGTTGACAAAACAGGAAAATGCAAAAAAAATGGTGACAATCATACATAAAATTTATATTTTCTAGAGTGTGCACATCTTCGGTACGCATCATAAAGTTGTTTTTGAACTCGTCAAAGACTCAGGAAGATTTTAATTATTTTCTTTTTTAATCTACGATTTTGAGCTTGTATTTTTTATCTGTGTTCTTTGTTGCTTGATTATATTATCTTTGTTTGAAATAATACTTGTAATTTTTCTTTTTCTTGGTGTTGATGTATTCGAAACAAGAATTTTGTACTATAAGATGGATGCCAAACTCCCATACAGTAACATGAGGTAATGTTCTGTCTCGATCAGTAGGTGTTCCCTCTCATTCTATCTATCACTATTTTTGAATGAAGGCTATCCGTGGGACATCCTCTTCCTCTCTTTCTATCCATAGTTTCTGTCTCACCGGTCATATTTACGCCATTTTGATGCCTAGACTGAAAATTGTTAATTTTTTTTTGTAATTTAATATTTTAAATAAAAAATTATGAAACTGGTGATGACGTGCGTTGTTTTATGTTGTGTAAGTGAGTGGTATCCTTGTGTACCTTATCATTTCCCAGGTGAATCAATAATTACATATTAAATGAGAGTATTTGTTTGAGAAATTTGTGTGTATTTTTATGGGACGTCATAAGTTGTCATAGAAAGCTTTACTACGAAATGTCAAACTCATTGTCAACTCATTGAAGTGATCGAATGAGAAGGAACACCTACTGATCGAGACAAAACATTGCCTCATGCTATTGTATGGGAGTTTTGCATCCATCATAAAGTACACAATTCTTGATTCGAATTGACCGGGGAATATGAATCTGTTAACTGAAATGACACTTAGAATTATGTGTGAAACTCGTATAACCTCTATTATGAAGTAATAAAATATTATGATAAATTATTCTATAAGATAATGAATTGCAATGACTGCATAAAAAAATCATGAATTCGGCAATCAAAGAAATTTATTAAATCAGTAACATTTTATTTATTATTGTGAGTAGTTCCATACTCATGGCTATTTCTGACTGCGCAACATATTATTATCCTAACTTGCCATTCTTCGCCTTTTTCGTGTAGTTGGACTTGTAGGTGATGTCAATCGTTTTGATTGTGATGCCTGAAAATAAGAGTTAAATAATAACTAATCAAAGTAAAAAAAACCTTGCAATATTTTTTTATGAAAAAAGGCACTTCTAAAGGTTCAGAATACAATTTAACAATTTCTTTGGATGGTCAAAAATAATGTAACTTTTTTAGGTAATTTTTTTTTATTTCGAATACATCATCTGAGAAATGTTCTGAACAAATCGTGTTCAATATGGTAGGAACCCAATCCGTCCGCCCTGTCCCAGAGATCCATTTAAATTTTTTATTAATTTCCGAGGGAAAACCAAAACGTAATTAATAGTCAATGTTTCTCTATCAATTATTACCAGAATCTAGAAGACTATCGATAAAATGTTGGTACGATAAAATCATGCACTGCACTATAGGTGTTTTACATCTGCACAATTGCACAAAACAATGTACATTGCTTCCTGAAAACGATGTAATTTACATTGACCCTGTTTTTAACAAGCAATGTATATTTTTATATTGACATTTGATATTTTTCAGTTTTTACTTAATAAACTGATAAATACGAACTTACCGATGGAAAGCAATATTTATATTTGTTAAATTAAATGTTTTACTTTGTTTCCTGCAGGTCAAAACAGCACAACAAGGCATATTCACGTAAATAATCCGCAAAATAACAGCTTGATGGTTCGAGAATGACTGAAAAGTGTCAAATCGTGAAACCGACGGATATGATCCTATATCATATGAGTGGCGCGCGGAGACACGCCCACTTACGATTTCTATTTACTCTCATCTATTCTGTGGGTCAAGGTTTTCGATGATAAAAAGTATGCTGAAAATAAGGAACAACGTGGATATAAGTCAATATCCAAAATTAAATTCTTTCTTAAAACGACAATCAGACGGGTTTACCAGTAAAAAGTCGAAAATATTAACATCGAATGACGTGGAAAGGTTTTTGAAAGAAGCTCCCGATGATTGTTATTTAGCAACAAAGGTAATTTATTAATAAGTATACATATCTACATTTTTCTTTAGTGTTCAGTTTACAAAATCGCAAAATACAGTCAATACATTATTTATATGAATCAAATCGTTTTTTTTAGGTTGCTCTGATTTTTGGCGTTGTTGGAGCTTGCCGCAGAGAGGAGTTAGCCAATATTACTTTAAAAGATATTGAAGCCCATGGAGAAATGCTACTTATCAAGATTCCAAACACAAAAAATAAGATACCGCGAAGCTTTGTTGTTGAAGGAGATTTTCTCACAATAGTGAAAAAATATATGAACCAGCGGTCCCAAAAAGGAAAATCCGACCGTTTTTTTCAAAATTTCCAAAAAGTGTACAGCTCAAGTAATCGGCATAAACAAATTTGGTAATATGCCAAAAGAAATAGCTACGTTTCTTGGTCTGCCGGATGCTGAGTGTTATACTGGGCGCAGCTTCAGAAGGACCTCTGCTACATTATTGGCAGATTCAGGAGCCAATTTGACGTCCTTAAAGCGACTAGGTGGTTGGAAATCGGACAAAGTTGCAGAAAGCTATATTGGTGATTCATTAAACAACAAACTAGAAACTGGGAAAAAGATCACACAATCCATTAATTTAAGGTCCAGTCCGTCTCCTTCACATGCTGAAGAGAACGTTCGTCCATCTACGAGTACCTTCGTTGATAATGATAATTCATCAGATCCAATTCCATCAACTAGCAAACGCCATTGTATGACAAATATACATGAACAATCATACGAAATTAATAATAGTTTGTCTCAAACAGTAAATATGCAACGTAAAACTTCCCCAGTTAGTATAAAAAACTGTACCAATTTCAATGTATATGTGAATTATAACTTTTATAAGAAATAAATGATTAGATAATTGAGTTAATTGTGTTTTTATAATTTGATTAAATTGCTTCATTTTTTCGCAACTGTATTAAAAATAGTCGTTCAGTACACGTACGGAACCGTCATTGCAACTCGTTCCGACTGTCAACCCTCGCCTTCGGCTCGGGTAGACATTTGTCGGAACTCTTTGCAATGACAAGCATTCCGTACTAGTAATGAAATATACTATATTTTATAGTTGTCATAATATTGAATCTTACATCAGCTCTCAGTCACTGGAAGATAAATAGTCATTATATGGCCGCTGGCTGTAGTGTTCTCAGGCCGCGGTCTGTACCACGAGTATATGAGAGTCGTGTTCAGGATCATATGAAGGATTGCGTCTGGCGCGCGACCAGCAACTAATGGCCGTGGCATTTTGTGGTCGACTACAAATAGTTGTACCATCATAAGTATTAAAGTTTGGCATGTTCCGTCGGGTGGGGCAGGGCACAGGCGGTGGTGGGAGCGGGCGGGGCCTCACAGGCGGCGGCGGGAGCGGGCGCGCGGCGCATTGTCCCCGTTGGCGGGCTGCCACCACTTATGGACCTAATTTAAAGAATGTTGATGTGCTGCACGATACTATGATTTTCATTACATAATGTGCTGTGTAATTTGCAACATACGCGCTTATTAAGCTTATCCAAAGACATTAAGTTGATTCTTGATGTTTTTGAGTAAAGTTGTATATAATACATAAAATATTTTCAGCCGTCGTAGTTCAGGCTCTAATTTTATAGCAGATGAATAAAAACTTGTTAGATAATTTATTTATAAAATTTTTACTCAGAAATATTCAGATAATAAGACCGACATTATCATACCCAAAAAAATTTTTTGCAAAGTCTATGCTTGGCGTAACCAAGCAATAAAAATGTAAGTACATTCATAAGTCCCAGTTAAGTCACTAAAGTATAAATAATACTATTTTATTCTTTATCTAGAAGACAACGTAGCGCGCCTAAAATATATGTAACAAATATTAATAAAACACAAAAATATGTTTTCCGTCAGCTAAATCTAAGCCCGTTGGGATTTTGAGATTTCCTGCAAGCTCAGCGCCATTATTACATTACACCGGCCGGTGCCGCGCCGCCGACTCGGCTCGAGGGCGCCGCTCAATACACGAGTTACCTGATAGTTGCCGCTGACGTCCGCCGTGATTCATGCTCGGGGCCCCTCGTATAAATCAACAACCGCTCGTCGGAGGGTAGTTAGCAAACTTTTCCGCCCTAGAGAACTCCGATTGTTGATAATTGGTCGGGCGACAGTGACAGGTGCCGTCCCGAAGGGCTATCTGTCTCCGCGAGTCCCCTAAATTGTCCGTGAGTCCCTTCAATTGTTATTCAAGGAGCGCGCATGGGAAGTATCTGGGTGAGCCGTAACTGTGTTAGCGGAGCTCGGTCGCCGGCTGATTGCGCGGCACCCGCCGACCTCACTGAGCTATGTACTATTGGAATTTTTGCGAAAATTGGCTAATTTCAGTTTTCCTTTAGCAGAAAATTCACTATAACAATCTATGTTTGCGATGTCGGCGAATTTCTGGCTCAGAGAACATTATTTCCCAATAAAATTCAGGAAAACTAAAGTCGGGTAGAAAAGTCTCGTGAAAATTTGAGCGCGCTAGTCAGAAAATAGGTGAAATGGGCAGAGAAAACGTTTGGCGGCAAAACATTCCCGTAATAAAAAGAATCGTGTGCGTCGCAACGAGTACGTATAGCGTCGTTCCGCGGCCAGCGAGGCTGTAAAGGTTTACTGTGTAATAATGTACCTGAGGACGCTACAAACTGCGGGCGGCACTGGACGTCCAGTACGGCAATCGACATCGGAATATTACGGTTGTTTTGGGTTTTTAAGCATTAGTCTGTTCGACGGGGAGGACACTCCTGGATGAACTCCGTTCCGGGAAGCTGCGGATTCTGGTCGTGACCAATTAATTCGGTCATGACCATGATTTGTCATTTCTCGAGATAACACTCAAACTGCTGACAAACGTGTTTATTTAGTTCCATATAACTTGTCATCACATCAGTACCTACTTGCCGACCTGGAACTCAAACTCAGAATAAGCTCACAGCTCTGTGACGGGCAACTCCTGATCACGCTCCCCCCGAGCCCTCTGCAGTCCTGCATGTCGGTTATTTAGGTCGCAGTCTCCGCGTGCTCGAGTTATAGACACGGCTCTTTGTTTAATGAATATTATACCGTTTGTTGCGCAGTTACTTAACCACCGTCCTGTGTGGAGTGCGCTTGTTACAATGACCGACAGGAACTAAACTTTGAGTACAATGTAATCTGCACCAGTAGTTAATTTTAGTTGTTAAAAAGTGTATATGGTGGCAGTTGCGTGCGGGGCCGCGGAGTGCCGCACGCGAGGTGAGCCCGTCGTCGTGTGCCGGTGTAGCGGCGCGCTTGTCGCTAGACTCAACGATGCCCCTGCCACGTTTTTTCAGGAGTCGATGAAGCTTAGTTTATTAGAACCAGTTTTATCATTTTGTCACTTGTGTAGCGTAAGTGGAATCAGCCTACTCACCTGAGCGTAGTCTGCTGCAGTCAATATCTGGTTCTTAGCAATAGTTACATCGTCTATTCATTAAATATATCTTGAAACTATTTTATAGAAGCGATCTTTGGCGATGTTGGGTTTAGTGTTTGAATAGATTCCTAGCGGCTTTTTGAGAATTAGCTAAGTAATTTTTCTCAGGAAAATTAATGGATTGAAATAAAATGGCGACCCGAGTAGTTTGTGTGTGCATTGCGAATGCGTGTAATTGAAATAAAATTTTACATGATTTTCGTATCCTCCGTAAGGGGAACATATCGGACCAGTACGAGCGTACTACGTCATGTAACGTTATACAATCGGATCATGAAGCGACGCTGATGGGGTACGAAGATCCTTAAGTGCCCTTGATCGCCGATAGTTGGGGTAACCTCATAACCTGCCGAATCCGTAGATAAGTCCGAACGGGCGTCCTTGTAAGAAAGTTTCTTAGTAGCTCAGCTATAATCTATCGCTGTACTAAATTCTGTTCAGATAGGTTCAGTAATTTCGCGGTCAAGAAGCATGGTTTATTGGTTGAGGTCCACCGGTTATATTCCGGGAGTCCGGAGTTCCGAGAAGAGAAAGTGTCCGGGAGTGTTCCAGGACTCGCCGCAATGAGTTCCAGACGGCGAGTTTATTACCGTTATCAGCGAATTTGCCAAGTCGAGAAATTGAGCGCGACGTTTTTCACTTACAAATTGTATCAAACGGTCGAAAACTTTCAGAGTTTAGGCTAATTGGCGGGAATATTATTAGTTATGGAGCGGCACGATACCTAGTAATATAATATTTTATTCGCTTACAAAACCGTTAGCACCACTAGAAGTAATCAGAACTGAATAATACAAGAATTTTATTATTGTAGAGGAACATTTTGTTTCATTTCTCACCAGAATTGCGGGGACAGACGTCCAATCTTGTTTCGTATTGTAAAGTTATTTGCAGGTCTATTGTTCTGAAATATGTCCTGGTGCGAGCGGGTGCAGGTCATATATATACATTTACATATATAACGCGAGTCTGGCGATGTGTATTGCAACCAAGCGTGTCAACTTTTTAAACGTCAACTGCAACGTCATAGTTTTTGCAGCCATTCGGAATTCGGTCGCGCGCAGACTAGTCAGTCATATCGGTTTCGGTCCTTCTGATATTACGTTATAATTTATACGATTATAATGACCCAGTTATGTATGTTATTTTATAATATTAGGTGAAATAAGTATTTAATGTTTGTCATGGTGTTTCATATAGCTTGCACTGCGAGCATTTGTGCGAAATGTAGTTACACTCTTCTGATCAGACGGTCCTTCTGCCAAAGCTTATATGAAGAAAACTTATCCGACAGTGAGGAAGCCATATTGTTAATATTACTTTTTTCAACAAAGTCCATGCGTATTGTAACGTGTGTATCTAACAAATAAAAGCAAAATATTAATAAAACCATATACCTAATATCATTTCTGCATTCAAAATGAGTTTGACTATGTCGAAGGTTAGATTCACTTTAAAAAGCATCTGAAATAATTTTTTATCATTGTTGAGTGATCGTTAAGTCAGTGTTTATCACGTTAACACGATGGAACAACGTAATTGATTACATTATGTCAAAAGATGTCATCACGCGTGATACCTGGCGCGGCGTGGTCTTGAATACCGTATAAAGTTCATAAATAAGCGAAGATTTTGCTCTGGGCCTTGCGGCATTCCAGTGAACCCAGGCTGGCTCTAGCGACAGCACCCCGAGCTGTGAAGCGATTTCGAAGGCATTGCCTTTATACGTAAAGAAAAATGGATGTCGTTACCACACAGCGATGGCGATGTATCGATAACGGATATTGAAAATATCGATGATATTCCCATACGCGAATATCAAGCTGTCGTTTGTTAAGATTGTTTAAAAGTTATTTTTTATTATGTTTAAAAAAACAACTGCCCTTCCGGAACGCGAGACCAGAATGAAAGATACAACGACAGCAACTCTAGAAGTAGAACCGACGCACGATGCAAACCTTAAGTTTCTAGAGGCTTAGGTAGTATTGCCAAACTGATAACTATATTATACGATATTACACGACATGGCATCACAGCCGAGCGCTCGCGGCTGCTGCGCTTGGAAGACATTAAATCTACGAGTACTCTTGGAGCTTGGTCCCCTCTCCGCGCCGTGGCCGGCTCAATACAATAACAATATACAAGAAAATCATAGTAGATGTATTAATTTTGAATGCTGATTGATAACAGAACTTCGCAGAATAAAAATTCAGTATAATTCCTGATTTCAGTAATCAGCTACTGTCATAACTCATGACAAATCAGGAGTGTCACTCCCGGAATTACATAAAAACTCATTAAATTACATAAAAAAATTACATACTTAATGACCTTAAGGTCAAAAAACTTCATCAATGTAATTAATACCTACACTAACTATTAAATTGGGTAGTGATAACTTGTAGCGGCTTCGTCTTAGCGCGCCACAATATCAAGTAACCCAGAAATGGTTGATCAGCGAAAAGTACGATTGTGAATAATACATTGGAGTCAAGTTGATACTAGACCTACTGGCTACAGCAATAACGAATATAGAAGATTAGCAAGCCTGCATAACGATGGCAGAGTTTCCAAGATAGATTAATATTTAAACAAGTTCCGACGAATAACTGTCGGACCGCGGTCCCCGAGCGTACACCTGACTCGGCGGAAGATCTTGTGTGCGGTATGCCTTTACGCACCCCACAAACTATTTCGTGCACGGATAGTCTGAGTAAACTCGTTCTTTTCTGAATTTTTCGCCATCAGCCCAAATGTCCCATTTCATGTGTCAATAAGCCGGAGGTTGCTGGAGCTGGAGCTCGGTGGCGTGGTGGTCAGTGCGCTTTGGCTTCGATCGAAAACAAAGCCACCTTCGGCATGGTCAGGCCGTGGATGGGCGACCAAGACTTTGTGATCTCGAGCTCCTCCGTGTTTCGGAAGGCACGTTAAGTCGTTGGTCCCAGTCGCATTTGTGACCGTTTCTACCCACCAACCCGCATTGGGCCAGCGTGGTGGTGTTACGGCCCATACTCCTCATGTGTTTCTCCATGAGGAAGACCTGTCCCAGCAGTGGGACGTATATAGGCTGATGATGAAGCTGGAGGTTGCTAGCTTTGTTTCTTTCGGTTACCCTAGTCATCTTCATACATGGTTTTATCTACCTGACGATCATCAGGAGCTGATGTGTCATTTGATGTTTTTATTAAAAGAAGTTATATGTAAACAATCAGCCTATCAGCTTAGGTGTCCCTCGTTTATGCGTTTATTCACCGCAGGCGCAATTACCAGTTATTGCCTCGTAATGGACGTTAATAAACAACGATCTCATATTTTAATGACGGCGCAACAGCCCCGCAGTTGCCGCAAGGATCGCCATTTTACAAGTCTGTTTCATTTTTAATTCAATGGATTTACAACGATACTTGAAACTCATAAAGCTATTACAATGTGGTTTACTAGGTACAGCGAATGGTGCTTGAATTGCAATAAAGGCAATTGCAACATTAGTATAATGTACAGAAAGTGGAATTCAATGTAGCAGAAGGCAACGTGTTTAGGTTTATTGTTATGAGGTAATAATTAAAATGAACTCAACAACTAACTAGGATACTTACCAAAAAGTAAAATGTATCTATATAAAATGACATCTCACACAATAATCAAAACGGAGCCGTGTCTTGCGTCCACTAGTTCGCTCGCATGATATTACCGGCGAATCGTTAATAGAACGCAAATATTGCTTCAGCACTTTGTAACGTTATGGAGCGGTCGCGGTCTAGTGACCTATTTCAATTCTGGTGAGTTTATTAAGTTTTCCGTGATAATAAAACCTTGAGCAATTCAAATGAACAAAAACGGCTATAAATCTGACGTAGTTAGTGAGGGTCTGTTTGTCGAGCTCGAGATAAATTGATCGCGCTGCGGGCGGTCGTTAATGAAGAAATGTTTGGGATGCGTCCGACATGTGGCCGCGAGGAGCTGCTGCGTAATCAGCACACGACCTTCGGCTTGAGAATTAATTGTGTTAAATATAAACGGTCATGCTTGGCTGTAGCTGCGATGGAAGCCTGTCGAAAGAACGGAAACTTTCTTTAAAAAAGAAGTACGATTGCCATTTGAAAATCTGTATGTCGTAATGGTTCATTTATACTGGCTCAACAACAGTGTCTCGACATGCGAAACTTTTTTAAGAAATGTGACATCATCTACATAATTAGTACGGTTGCGAACTCTTCGTCCACATTTTATGTACAATAATAGCATTAAAAGTCCGTCTAGAGGACATTTAGTGTATAGCAGCAGTGATAAGAATGCGCACTCGAGTGTGAGCCGTGCGCGGGACAGCGGGTAGTAGCGCTGGCCGTGATATATGAACTAGCGAGCAGAGCGGCCGCCCACTCGCTCCAAATAAATATCCATATTTCAGCCAACTTCAATGGCAAAACCAATGAAATTGGTGCCTCATTCGGCAGGCGCCTTCTCCGGCATTAAATTATATTTCTTTATAGCTCGCCAATAGCTAACTCCTTTTATTTTGGTGCAAATAGGAATCACAAGCTGTTTCCGAGTCGCCAGATGATTTAAACAGGTCGTAAATTGAAGTACTCCCATTGGCGGGCAGATAAGGCAATTGTTTTCCGGTGGAGGTGCTGCGTCATGAGAATTTGTGATTCTGCGTCTGTTTGTGAAATCAATACGTATTTGATCACTGCGATTCGTGTCAGATCGTAACTACAGGATGCTTTAGCTTCCATCTGCATAATTTTGACGCAACAAGGAAAAGCTCTTGCGGTGATTTTGTTTCACTAGAAACTATCTTTATGGGATCTGCTGCCCTTCTCTGTACCGTAATGTTGACAAATCAATATGATTGCAACGTCATATGTCATCATATCCTTTGATAATTTAATAAAAGTGTTTGAAATGTTAGAGAGATTAAAATGTAGTATATTTAAATGAATTGGATAAGATGTAATTGGATACGTTGAAATGAAGAAATACTTGTGTTCAACTTATTATTTGTGTTAGTCGGGGCTGCTTCGCATCACTGCGACCTAATAAGATCTATTGTGACCAGCCTCCTATGTAAGTTCTATTGAGGCTCTACAGTAGCTCCATCAACTGGGCACTGTCTAAGAATGATAAGATATTCCCAGTTTGGATTTTTTTTATTTCATCTGGGTCAAGGGTGTGATTCCCCAGGTGTCTGCTTCTTTTGTGAATCAGCGGTTCACAGTAGCACAAGTGGTGCATTGGTGTTTCACGCTCTTGTTCGCAGAATCTGCAAGAGTCAGTGTCCTTGACGACCTCCGTGGTCGAGTGGTCTGAATGCCGGTCTCAAGGCGTCGCCATCTCGAGAGGTTCTGGGTTCGATCCCCAGTGGGTGCAAATGTTTGGGTGATGAATTTTCAGGCATTTTGTTCTCCAGTCTTGGATGTTATTATTTATTATATATATTCAGGATATTTATATGTATATATCTATTAAATATATTTATCCGTCATCTAGTGTCCGTAACACAACCACCATTAGTTGCTTAAAATGGGGCTAGTTGATAACTGTGAATGTTTGAAGAATCAGATATTTTATTATTTATTCATTCATAATGTCAAGGTTGTTTATCTTGCAGTGACCGATCAAAGTCCTAATCATCACGCTCAGGTTACTCCTGTTGAGCTTTAATAGCTCGTCAGTGCTTTTTTTACTATTTTTTATTATTTTCTTAGCAAGATTGTTATTAAAAATCAAACTTTATTCTATTCGACGCTTGTGATAGGATGTAAATTTCTTCGTATAATTCATTTATGAAAAGCTTTTAAAGTAGGTAATAACTTGCTTCTTGTAAAGATTTAATATTATTTGCTTTTTGTCATATGTCTGTACACACACACACACACACACGCGCGCGCGCGCGCACACACACACGCACGCACGCACACACACACGCGCACGCACACACGCACACACGCGCACGCACACACACGCACGCACGCACGCACGCACGCACACACACACACACACACACACACACACACACACACACACAAAATTTTATTCCTAGCGTTACCCAATAGGGCGTAGTTCACAAATCGCTAAATAAAGCTGGGCTTCGTGGGAACACAATATGATATTCTTTCGATACAATAAAACGGTTATAAACTGCTGAAGCAACAGTTTCCTACGTTTGCTCCCACAGTTTACGATTTGAATTATAACTGTTATAACATTGTAGAAGTTATGATTACCGCCGCAGGTCGCGCACTCCGGCCTGAGCAAACGGCGAGTGCTTAATTTGCTCTCGGAATTGTAATCTCAATTATAAAACACTCTGAAAAAATACACTTCAGAACGCTTTGGAAGCGAACCTAATGTTTAATTTGAAAATTAATATTTATATAGCATCTTATTAAGGTCAGCTAGAACAAAAAGTAGCCGAGTTTAAATTTTTCTGGAACGTGAAAATTGGAATATGTGAGGTTCGGTCGGTGATTGTAAGTAGGCACTTAATTTTGTAATAATCGCCTTAAAATGCTTGTTAAGTTTAAAAGTCTCTAATTTTTATAGCTACACTATTGAGTGTTGGTGAGCCCAAGATCGATGTGTCATTTAGGACGTATCTAGTCGCAAGTGAGGGTCGTACACTTTGCTCGTGTTCGCTAACTCAATACGGACTGAAAGCGGAAATTGTTGAGATTGCTACCGAACAAAAAGCTTAACGTGCCTCTTGAATCAAAAAGTATTGATCACCCATCCAAGGTTGAACCATGGCGAAGGTTGCGAAGGAATCTTGACGCTAACATGTTCAGCCTGGTTTAATTCTACTTGCCGCTACAAAGGAGCCCTTTTTTTGTGTGCTCGACACAGGCGGACATCAGCGTCGAAAGTATTTAGTGTGGTATAAGAAATTAGTGTAAGACTGTACAATTAACGGCCATGTATAAATATGAGTGTGGCGTGGAGTGCGTGCCGCGCGCTGGTTGACGCGTTACCGCGTCTATTGAACAAAACTTGTGACCTAAATTCTTGTGGACTTATCGACTTTTATTATGCACGAATATCCGTATTTTATCGTGTGCTTATTGTTATCACAATGAGCTAAATTGCTTCTATTAACCTACTATTAGTTTATGAGGAACTTTCATATGTTGGCCGTTGAAGCTTTTCAACGACAAATAGATCTTCGTCATGAAAACACAAATCTTATAAAGCATTTTTTGCAGATTAAATGGAAAGATTATCATCCAAGGCAAAATATGCCCCCTGAAGCTCATGAACTCTTCCAGGATCTCCACAGTGATCAGTTCTGCGGTTTTTGCACGACTTCCCGCGACCTTCACCACGTCGTACGAACGCAGTTCTTTACATGTCCGCTACTCGAGACCAATCCTGCGAGCAATACCCACCTCTGCCACTCTCCACTCAGGAGAATATTTATATTTGGTAACTACCTCCATAATACATAATTTTCCGCGGCGTCGCTCTGTACTGTAATATGCATTTGTTTGCGAATAATCAAGAAATGAGTTTATCAGCCGCGACAGACACGTCACAGATACACAACATAATAACTATTATGTATTTCTCTGCGGGGCCAGGATTCAGGGACAAGACGTAAATTAAATTTTATTGTTACCGTCAAGTTTCTAGGAAACACGGCGTAGTTCGATCTCATAAGGGATAATGAGTAGAGATTTCAGAAATAAAAGGCTTAGGAAACAGTAGACGATTTATTCTAGGAAGGTTGTAAGCAGACACTTGACTTTTGTTCAAACGTTTTACTTTTTCTATTTAAGTCGACTTGAGATATTGATTCTAGGTATAACTTGACTAAGGAAAAATAGAAAAAAGAAATCATAATAAGAAGGACCGCACCCGCACACGTCCTTAATTACTAAGATTACCCAATCCGATTACCCTCCTTTACTTTAGATCTCATAACATAAGACTCCCAGTTCTCTGGCCAGGCTTTTGGCTTTTTCTTATTTAGTGTGACTATGAGAGATATTTATTTTATTTTATTTTATTCGGATAGCTAACAGCAATATTCAAAAACATAACAACACAACACACAAGTAAAACACTTAGGCCAGTATTCCAGAGCCAACCCCACGCGTGTACCCTAACCTCTGCTTGAGCACAGCTAGAAAGAGATATCATCAGGTAGAGTGGAGTCATTTGCTGAGTTTTTAAGCTATTGCATAGCTTCTATCGCGGGCCTTGAGCGCGGGGACCGAATCCAGAAATTCCGTAACGAAAAAACCTCACGCTCCCCACTCCGATGCGCAAGGAGGTGTGGCTTGAAGGCCGTGCATGTTAAAACCCAAGGTGGTTACCAAAATGAAACACCGTGTCCAAGGCGAATACAAATTTTAATTAACATCGGTTTGACCATATAAGTCTATGAGAGTAAACAATAGTGCGTTTTAAAGGATAGGTGGCGCCATCTAGTGATACAACAAAGAACTAATTTTAACAAAGACGCCACTTTGGTTTTATTTATAAGCTAACTATTACACATTGTTTATTATGATTTTTGTTATTTTATTAATTAGTTTATTAACATTTATTTTAGATAATTATTTTATGATTTAATTTACTTATAAGTGATCCGAACGAAATAATGTATATGCAAACTACCAACAGTTTATATAATTTGTTTTCTTATCGGTCACCACGCTCAAAAAGTGTAACTTAAATTAATATCAAAGAAAAAGAAATACTGCATGAATAAAATAAATAAATAAAATTATAATTGCATAAGTTGATACAAAATGCTATGCAATAGCTTTACCGCGGCAGTCCCCGAGTGCCACACGTCTTTTTTTTATATAAAAAAATATGGCGTTTTGTGGGGATGAATAGCGTCATTTCTTTCTAACGATACTCACGTTGAGATCTACGCCTGAGTTTGGTTCTGTGCTACGGGCTTTAGAACCTATTAGAACCTTGCATCTGTATATTTCACTTCCAAAAAGAGAGCAAGCATTACGTATAAAGCTCAGCAGTCCGCCGCCGGCGCGCCCCCGGCGGACGCTCAATGTTCCGCGAATGCGCTTCGCCAGTGATCTGATGCGAGCCGCTCCCGTTCTGTTCCATTAGCTCGGCGGCGGACGCGGGCAGCTTAGCGGTATTATTAAAATTAGCACTCAGCTACAGGGAGTTTAGTTTAGCAAGCTGTCACGAACTATGGATCTATTTAACGTTTAATGGGTAATTTATACGTTGAAACTGAATTTCTGCAAATGCGACAACGAATTGCCATACATAAATTAGATTCTCTATCAACGAATGTTTCCACAACCTCGGATCTTTGTAAAGAAGCGTGAAAAGGTAAAGTAAGAATGGATGCTGCGTCTATGCTGCTCCGCATCTGGACTGTCAATAACTTTAGATAAGTAAAGTTGATTCGTTTGTTTGATTGCCTAGAACCGCCTAGCAAAAACTCTGCAAATGAATCGCTTTTATCGTTTCAACTGCATTAGTTCCCACGTTGACTTTCATTCAAGGATCGTGTTTTGCTTAATATGGAGCGTATTAAGTCTCACTTTGATGTTCACCTCGCAAATTAAATTGCTAAAATATACGTTCAAGTCAGGCCAGAACCCGCCGCCCCGCCGCAGGCCGCATCGCCGTCGCCCCGAATATTAAGAATGTCGTAATTGGCATTTCAAAAGTGCCAGAAGTGAGTTAAGGCTTCTCGCAAGAGTTAATAAAACTGGGCCCTGTTCCCGCGCCCCATTCTTCTATAAACACAATTCCCCCCCCAGTGTTGTAGCCGCTAGCCGCTTCTGGGATACTTTCTGTTAAACAGAGTGACTTCCAGAATTATAAACGAAAAATTTCGTCCTTCCGGAGTAGCCGTCAGAATATCAACAGATGCCTTAACCAATTTTTCGTTTATATTCCGTGAGCCTTAGATATCTCGCGTGGTGTCGCAACTGGCGCTAGTAGCAGCACGCTCTGCACGCCGCTCGTCGAGTGCTCGCTGAGAATGAATTAACCGCCGCGAGGTCCCGAGGCGACTGACGCAACAATCGCTTGACGTTCTTTGTTAGATTTGCTCCAAGTGCCCACTTACACAGATATTATTCGTCGAGTGTCCCTCCGTTTGCCCGCCGCCGCCGCGCCGTCGACTGTTCAAAATGATAAAAAAACACGCCGAGTGGTTTGCGTAAACGTACCGTCGTAAGAAGCAGCAATTCTCTGAAGAAAGTCAACACAATTACTCAACGAAACTTCACTTGTAAGATTTATATAGTACTAAAGAACAGATTTTTGACTTGAAATCTGAATCAAGGTTATGAGAGCGAAAACTCTTAAATCAGGTCGTCGGATCAGTTCCCATCTGTAGTACATTTTGTTTTGAACGTCACACCTTGGCCTAGGCTCGCCTTCAGTTAATATAAGACAGAATGTGGGTTTTGACTAATTCGTTTTTATGCAAAACATGTGATGAATTATCGCCATAGTGAATTAATCATAACGGAGAAGGTAAGAAGGGTCTAATGGTGTAGATTTATAATCATGCAGATGTAGTGAGCGACTTACGAAGCTTACTAGATTTATCTACAACCTGGTAACAATAGATTTGCAGCAGCCATTTCCTTACAACAAATCTGTAACATAAATCGCCAACATTTACAGTTTAGGGCGCGTAAGAACTATACATTACTTTTGTTCGATTCGGACCCTGCTAAGGGTCACCGCACACGTTTTATCGCTGCTCTTCGGAAAACGAGCTCATTCTTGCGGCTAAATCAATTCAGAAGAGCTACACGAGCCTCGTGGATGATACTGCGGTGCTGTTAAGGGGCGAGGGGGGGGGGGGGGGGGGGGGTTAGCCGGTGACGCCGACACACTGGCTCACGTAACTTGAACACCTGACATAGCGGTATCGGCCCGTTTCTGTTTGACGTCCGACAATAAAACTACACAATAGTTCAATAGTGTCGCCGATAACAGTGGACATGTTTTTGGCGTCGACTTTTATAGACTCCCAATTATTTGGAAATGTCGGCTCGTGGATGACGTTAAATTCGTGGAAGTAACTCCTATTAGGTACGTTCATTCTTTACAAAAGTTGATTACCAAATAAATATTAGAAGTAATTGCAGTATCTCTGTCTCAAACAAATTACTGTCACTTTATTATTAACTCTGCACTATTTCTTCTTTATTTTTCTCTTTTTAGTCATAAATGTTTGGTTTGAAAAGTTCGTTGGCGTAGGTGTGAAACATTGAACGTTTGGTTTCGATATTTAAAACAAAGCAACATTCGCCCGCGCCTTCGGGTGGGGCAAGATTCACAGGGACATAAACTCAATAATTTACGAAACCAATAACAGCGATGAACCAGTTACTGGACCAACATTGTGATGTAACTCAAAACGAAGCGCTATAGCAGTACTAGCAACTCTTTGCTCTTATTGTGCTTTTCCGTGGCCATTTTCTCTTTGATTCTGTTTTTAATTTAAGCAATTCCTTTTTTTTATTGTTTTGGTCTCCAATTCTTCATTGTTATCAGAGTCAGTGTCTGAAGCGATTGTTTCGACGCCAAACGTCTATTTTATATTATATTATCTGTTGACTGTATTAAAAAGTCAATACTAATAATATGTACTGAATAATAATAATTCTTTACCAAGCCAACATTGTAAGGAGCCCCACCTTTTATCATAGTCTTAGTTTTGTGTTCAGTTATTTGTGTATTTACCTTTTTAAAAATAGTTCCAGTTGTTCCTTTTTTGATTTACAATAAACGAATAGTAACAAGCTGTCCAATTATTTCTACTTTGGCATCCCCTTCGTCACAACAGTCACCGCTCGGTCTGGCATGACGTGGCACGTGAATATGCTAGAATAAGATTATCATGTTTGTGGAGGATATTACGGTTACACAAGAGTACTAGGAAGGTTCTCAGCCTATATACGTCCCACTGCTAGGCCCAGGTCTTTCCCATGGAGAAACATATGAGGAGTATGGGCCATAACACCACCACGCTGGCCCAATGCGGATTGGTGGGAAGGTTATGGACACTAGATGACGGATAAATATATTTATTAGATAAATACATATAAATATCCTGAATATTATATAAATATTTATAAACATCCAAGACTGGAGAACAAGTGCCTGAAAATTCATCACCCAAATATATACCCCCATCGAACCCAGAACCTCTCAAGATGGCGACGCCTTGAGACTGGCGTACAGACCACTCGACCACCGAGGTCGTCAAAAAAATAAATTAATAAATATCTTCTGACATTCACACTTATCAATTGCTTATTTTATGGACATTATCCATGCACCCAGCCCAGCCATCGTCCTATAGATGTCCAAAACGATGGACACTATAATAGAAAAAAAAATAGTTATTTGTATGTTGCCAAACCAAACAAAGGCTATTAAAAGAACTATTAATTAGAAAATGTTATTACACTTTAAATGATTACATGATTAATATTTAAATAAATATAGATAAACCAAACAATTAAATACATATATTTAATATTAAATATAAATTCTTAATGAATAATTAAATTACAAACTATCACAGTGTGAACCTCTCCACTGTTGTTGTGCCCGACAGGGTTCATGGTGATCCAAATTATATTTTGTAAGACCTTGTACACACTATGAAATGCAATAAATGATGATTGAGTATTGAGCCAAGTAGATAATTCAATAGCAGTGCAATAAATCTGTGGGTACGGACAATTCGCACCGTAATTCGTCCATGTAAGCGAAATATAACTCGACTGGCGAGATCGCCGCCGCATCCACGCACTGAATTACAGCAATAACGCCGTCGGGAGCCGCCCGCTCCCAACGGCCATTCCCGTAATTCGTTCGCAGTCCCAACGATGACTCGCCATGAATTTGCATGCATCCGGCGTCATTACGCGAACATTTCCATAGTCACAAGATCGCACCTGTACGCGATAATACGCTCGTTTTTATCCGATCTCCCGCGGCCATCATCATTACCTCTTGTCTGTTCCAGACGATTTATTGAGCGCGCCGACATTTTGGGAGCATGTGTTATATGTAACGCCTAACACTCGTCCACTTGACGACTCTTGGCGTTTTTACGATGATTGAACGATAACAGTATAGATGACCGGATTTTTTGGGCGCGAATTAGGTGGCCCGGAGCAAGGCCGATTTTGCTAAATAGAATTATAGCTATAGTAGATTCCAATCTACTAGTAAGTTGTGGAGCTTAACTTCATAATTGAATTTACCCACCCCTTAAAATTTCTGGAAAATAATTACGTGATATAAGCGGTAAAATTTCCCGCCCCAAATGTAATCTTCAAAAGGAAAAACTTATTTCCTAAACATATCGTAGAAAGTTTAATAAACCTAAAATAAACTGGTAATAACCAATCCAAAACTTACAGTACGATCAAAATTATAATTTTCCCTTCAAGGAGATTTCATGTTTCACAAATTCGTTCCTAGGAACTTCAGATAAATTATCATAATAATAAGGGGTTGATTGATTGACAGTGACTTTAAACAAGTGATGGGCTCATTGAGCCTGTAAACATCGCGGGGCCTCGTTAGCGCGGATTGATCACTGTCAGCGCTGTCGGTGCCGGCGGGAGCACTCGTGGATCTACTTCTGTACCTTCAATGTCGATTATTGTAATCTTAAAGTTGACGGGTGTTTGCTGCTGGGCCTTGTGTAGTCTTTTAGATGTGGCTGTGTTTTGGCAATTCGAGTCAAGATTTCAATATTGTTGGTTTTTTAACCTCTCACTTGTCACAAAACGAGGCACAATAGAGACATTATTATAATGTTCGCAAAAACGGCGTTCGCTTGAGCTTTATATATAACAATGTAGTCAAATCAACAGAAGATCAAATGTCTATAGAACGCTTACAGAAACGCCTTAGCGAGACTCGAGTATATCAAGATAGCAAAGTTTCCAGTACAAATTCGAATTTACACAAGATCACCTGAACGCGCTCGCTCTGGCTAGATCTAAGATGCGGCGCATCTTATCAACGTATCCTAGGTTGGTCCAGAGCTGGGAAAATGGCAGAGTAGGCTGGAAAGTGTCGGTTTAAGGATAAGTAGGACTGAAACCGAGCACTTGTTCTGCTCTTTTGGGGAGGCATCCAGTTTCACGAACATGACCTTAGGTGGTGTATCCCTACCTGTTTGCTCCGATTTCCGGTACCTCGGATCATTAATTCCATGGGTGACCAAGACTTTGTGATCTCGAGCTCCTCCGTGCTTCGGAAGGCACGTTAAGTCGTTGGTCCCAGCATTTGTGACCGTTTCTACCCACCAACCCGCATTAGGCCAGCGTGGTGGTGTTTCGGCCCATACTCCTCATGTGTTTCTCCATGAGGAAGGCCTGATGACGAATGGTATTTACAAATGTGTCAGGCGGCGCCAGTAACGGTGCGCGGGCGACTGTTGATAACTGTAATAGTAATGAGTGTAGCACGTGGCGGCCGCACGAGTGCCGATGCGTGGAGGAGGCTCGCTGTCAGCAGCTTTTGAGACACCTATTTGTACAAAAGCAAGCACAGGTATTCTGAACCTGCTGAATCAAATTTTTGGTGTATCCAAACACACAATCGGCCACAACAATATCGGCGTAATTCAATTTGGATAGGACCAAGTTTTCGCATAGCCGGGCTCTAACATTTACGTCCAGAAAGTCTCGATATAGTGCAACGACGTCAAACGTCATGCCCATTGATAATCTAAAAAAAAGGGAACGCAATGACAGGAATCCAATCTATATCCATTGAAATTTATTGCAGAGTCAGCAATCATGTTATGTGTGGGTATGTAGTGGAGTTTAATGTTGTGATGTGTTAGTGTGTCGCGAACGAAGTGGTGTCTGATGTCGATGTGTTTTGTGCGTGAATGGTAAGTGTTATTTTGTGCTAGTTTGAGTGAGCTTTGATTGTCTGTGAATTTGTCGATAGGATGTGAGTTGGAGTGAGTCCTTGCAAGCATCAGCGAGAGCCATCTACTCGGCCTCTGTGGTAGAAAGCGCGACTGTCCGCTGCTTCCCAAGAAGTTGGTGAGCCGCTCATTAGGAAGACGAATCCTGTGAATTAACGTCGGTCCACAAGATTGTTTACATAGTCCGCGTCAACATATCCGAATGGACAATACTGGGCAGTAGGACGAAAAACCAACTTGAGGGTTTTGGTACCTTTTAGGTACCTCAGGACTTGCTTAGCGGCCTTCCAGTGTACCCTCTGTTGAAACTACTTGCTGTCAATGTGGGCACACCTGAATTCAAATATAGAGAACACTCCGTGAGTCAGTGTGACACTGTAATTTATTCTCTTATCGCGCCTGTGTAAATATATAGACAAAAGTCTAATAAATAATTATATACCCAGTTGCTCGTGGTACTCACTGCTGACTCTGCAATAAAATTTGTTTGGAGAGCAGGGCAGTTGTACATTTTCATTTCCATCGGTAACTGTTATAAAGCATGATATTGCAGGTATTAAAATTGGCTAAGGTGAATAGTAAAATATGCTAATAAGTTCAATAGAATATGCTGAAATAGCAGTAATTCGCTTCTGGAGCCCGTCATTAAGCGTGATCGCAAAAATGTGAGGCGACGCCGGCGGCCTTTGTCGGCGGGAGCTTTGATAAGGTATTTAAATGAAATATGGACGCCGCCATTCGTTGAACAGATCGTATCTATTTGAGCGGAAAATTAAAGGGGTTTTTAGTGAAATCAGCTGGGCGGCGACTGCGCTGAGCACTTGGACGGAGCGGTTCCGGTTACATTTAATGAATTAAATGTAGCTGCAAAATTTTTTGGAAATTTAAATGGAATCTCTTTGAAAACCCGCTTTCACGACTTCCTCGATAAGTGGCTAGTGGCTTTGACTAAAAAAACAAGAGTTTTTTAGTTTGAATTCCCGGTGGGTGTAAATTATTATTGAATACTTATCATTTCTAAGGACCATTTGCAGGACATTTAAACCTTGTTAATCTTGATTTTGTCAATTTTTGACATAAGAGCCATAGTTAAATTGTCAAAAAATTACTAAATCTAGTTTTAAATCTCGATTTAAATTTCCTGCAAGACGCTCTAAGAGTGGTAAGACGCAAATGCAGTTCTAATAAGCAGCCGATAGACACTCATCGCAGCATTAACACGTCACGCAACGTATATTGCGATTCACACGACTCCGTACCGTACACGGTTCGCACGGAATATCAAGTGCTCCATTCTATTTCCTCAACAAGGGTAATATCAGGCACTCGGATATCTTGAAAGAAATCTGTGCGTGTCCCCCCGCGGCCCGCCGCTCCCCGCCCCTATTATGATTAGATTGGCTGCGTGCGCTGGTGGCTGTGTTGCCCGCTCTGGATATTCCCAGGGTGCTCGTGTTGGATCGCAACGATGGCTTTAACCACGTTGTGGGCTGGCATGGGACGAAGCAACCTTAATAGACGAGTTGGTCAAAGGTTCTACTCTATACTCTAACGTATATTTTGTTTTTCACTGTGATGTTTGATAGTGAAAATTATTATAATTAGTATTCATTTAATCATCCAGCTCTTACATTATTGAAATACCTGTAAAGCTTAAGTGGACGCCAAGTTTTCTATGATTTCGCTCTCTTCCGTGGTTTCTGACTTCTCGATAATGACCTACACAAACACATATCATCACGCTTCAATCCCCGAAGAGGTAGGCAGAGATGTTGAACACCCACATTTCACCTTATAGGTCCCCATCTAACAGCAAGCAAGTATTATTTTAAATCAGCTGTACTTAGATTTAATTTGATTTGAACTCGATGTTGATGATCAGTTTGGATGATTGACTTTTCTGTGTGAGTGTATGTAATTCGGTTTATAGTAATATAGCACACATGTTTGCCGTGGTCTGCTGTGGTGCCGGTGAGCGCTCGCGAGTGCCGCCGCGTCTCATAACTCATCGCGCCTGTTGCTCGCCGGTAATTTACTGCGTTACTTGAATGTTTGCGATTTACGAATTAATCTTGCAATGAATTTAATTACAATACTGCGATCCGGGCCCTCCGGCCTGTAATGGAGCGCGTAATGGAGCCAAATTGACTTGTTTAAAATTAATGCTATTACTTTTTAATCGCAATTAGAAAGGGACAGAAATTCATTATAGGCAGTCCTGCCTGACGCGATAATAAAAATGCTAAATTTAAAGGGTAAGACAGGCAGCATAGAAATTTAAATTTCTGTGTACTGTGGACATTACCTCATGATTTTTGTCACAGATCTGAAACTCAAAATAAACACACAAAAGACAACAATTTTGGCTTCTAACCATTAACAGTCAGTTTGCCACTGAACTCAGTAAAAAAACCGGCCAAGAGCGTGTCGGGCCATGCTCAGTATATAGGCTTCCGTAGTTTTCCATATGATATAAAAGAATGGTTCAACCCATCAAGTTCAAAATAATTTTCCTAGAAAATACTTATGATGTTCTACTTTTGAGAATTTTTTCATATTTTTTGAAGTTATGGTTCAAAAGTTAAAAGGGGGGGACACATATTTATTTACTATCGGAGCGATTATTTCAGAAAATATAAATTTTATCGTAAAATGATGTTATAAAACCCCTATTCATTTTCGAATAGCTATCCAACGATATATCACACGTTTAGGTCCAGAGGAAAAAAACGTCAGTCCCTACATTACGTGTATGGGCACCCCTTATTTAATATTTTATTTCACTTTTGATTTGTGCACTTTGTCGGTGTTATTAATATACAAATTTATTCAAAATTTCAGCTCTCTAGTGCTAACGATTACTGAGATTATCTGCGGACGGACAGACAGACAGACATGGTAAAACTAAAGGTGATGGGATAAAGGTGATTTTGTGGAAATAAAATCGTGAAAAAGAAATGGCGGGCGGCCGGCAGGTCAAGTGATTCCACACCAGAACCTAATATATGTAAAGATTATAGGAAAATGGGAAAAAACTCACTTATAGCTGCAGTACCACAAACACCAAAAAAAAGACAATTCTCTTCTTCACACTTTGATAGTCCTTAATATTATTTGGTTCGCACTAGCAAATCCCGCGCAGCTTGCTTATATCGAGGTAGGTACGTTACTGTCCTCAAGCCGGGCGGATACGAATGTACGACGCGCGTTCAGAGTGAGTGGGATGGGGAACGAACGGATTTACACAGATTAAAAAACTAATGCAAATCACAATAACCTTGGCTCAAACAAAAGGGGTTCCTAGTTTTCTACGGAACCCTAAAAAGAATGCAAGAGAAAGCTGTATGTATAGGGTGGTACGAACATAAAATTTGGAAGTGTTCAGGATTTGGTAGATAATAATAATGTTGGAAACCTATTACTGAAGAAGATACATGTTTTTTTCCTCAACACGATTTCCACTAATTTGTGGACGCACTCATACAGGTGTAAACACCTACAACAACACCTTGCTATGTTCCAGTTTAAGACTTGTGTGGTTCTATGTAAAACGTATGAAGCAACCCCCCCTCGAAAGGTCATCGTCCTTTAACAGCAAACGACCGGGTCCAGCCTCACTCAAACTTAACTGATTTACAGTTAAAAGGTTCTCAAAGTTGTCGCTACAGTTTGAAAAGCAAACATTAACTCCTTCCCCCGCAGGGAGGGTGCGGATGTCTATGGAAGGAACTTATTCAATAGCTCTACTCAGGATGAAACTCAGAGGTAGGAAATAATTTTGTTAAGCGATGCATGAGTTACTTAGGCGGACCGACGACATTGCCTTTTCTACAGAGCTTTCTAACACATTTAAGGTAAACATTGAAATATTTTTGGTAATGACATTACTTTTATGTCCTCGGCCTGTATCACGTGAACACGTGAACACTGTAACACGTAAGGAGTATGGGCCGCAACATCACCGCGCTGGCCCAGTGCGGGTCGGCTGGTAGGAACAGTCACGATAGCGACCGGCACCAACGCCCTTCCGAAGCTCGGAGGAGCTCGAGATCACAATGTTTTGGTCACTCATCCACGGGTTGACCATGGCGAAGGTAGCTTTGCTTTCGATCGACAGCTGAAACGTACGAAGCACTACGCCACCGAGCTCCTCTGCAAACGTAATCCTAATGTTTCATCATCAGGAGTCGGCGCAGCATCTTCTGCTGCCAATCTCTTCTATCGCTCTATAATATCAACACTCACAGCCTTAAATTTTTTCTAGTACAACTTATATAATTATTCTCGTAACAAATAAAATTAGCTTTGAGTAAAATTTTATTTCAGATTTAAGTAAATATTGAGAAGGCAACCCTTCGCTCACGCTCTGTACCCGCAATTTTTTATACTCCAAAAAACTCAACATCAATTACCTTAAAAAGATAGTCGTTTTGTTTTTCCTAGTTTTAAGTAAATTATATTAAAAAACAACGACTTATATATTTTACAAAAAACAGCAATACGCTTTGGGTTTTGATATCAAAAACAAAACTATCTTCGCCGTGGTTAGGCCGTGGATGGGTGATCAAAAATTTGTAATCTCGAGCTAGGTGCCAGGTGCCAGCGTGGTGGTATTACGGCCCACGCTCGTCAGCATAGATCGCAGCGTCAGCACCCGCCCAGCTGTCGAAGGACCCAGGGTTGTAGGAGGATCATATTTTCTAACAGAATTTATTTTAATCCCTTTGGGGTCAAGCAAACACCGGTTTTCGCAAGCAATACATATTTCTAATGTGGCTGGTTTTCTGACCATTGACAGGTGTATCGTGTGATAAACAAATGATAATGTAAAGTAAACGTCTCACTTAATTTGAATTAACTTTAAAACTTCATTTTCAATATCGGGTATGCACGTTTGCTTACAATGAGCTAGATACAGTCGAATACAAAAATATTTATACACATTTTAGAGATGACTTTCTTTATTTCCTTCTATTAAGAGTCATTTACTGTTGAAAGTGGTTAAATTTGTTAGAGTCGACTGTACACGGTGACAGGCTCGTCCTTGTTACTAAAGACCCTCAGGTAATTATGTGGGTGTATATCTCTGTGCCTACTCTCCAGAAATACAAGCATAGCTTGGACATAGCTTGTGCGGATTTCAACATTTGCCGGCAGCGTTTCAAGAATAAGGATGGTGATATTATTATTATGTTATTTATCATGAATCTAGTGTTGTTTGTAGTGGATGTCCAACAAACAATCAGTATTATACGTTGCGTGGGTCGGATCAGATTAAGCTTTAATACCGTTAATACTGTACGTACCACGAGTACAGAACCGACAATCGGCTTTTGCTTGATCCGACCCCGTGTTAGTTAAATTTAGTATTACTAATATTAACAATCTATTCGCTTCGGTTATATGCATATTTTTATTGAGTTCTTGAAGGTACCCACGGTCGCGCAGCTTGCGGTCGATCTGTGCAGTTTGGTTTTTAGTAATGTTATTCCTCAACAAAAACAAAAAAAAAACATTTCCCTTTTATTTTCCTAACCTAACCTCATACAATAAATGAGAAGCGAAGCGGCTCTCAGTGATCTGTGCCTAACCTATTTCCTGCGTATATTTATATTGCTTTCGTGTTATGTTATTACAGCTGTCATAAATAGTCTCTTAGGAGATCAGCATAGCGTGATTTATTACGTCTTGTATTACTTACCCATTTTATATTAGGTCACGCTGAGTGCAGTCACTGCTTGGAGAAGCGTGGACTATGGCAATGGACTGTTTTGCGGTGCTTTTGCCTAGTCTCTGACCCTTAGGGGATAAAAGTTGTGATTATACGTATGTTAAGTTAGGCAGCCCCTTATATTTTCGAAGACAAGACAATAAAGTACTCCACTTATACTAGGTATGTGACTTACATTAGTATTACGTTAGTACTGCATGTAAGTGGGTCTGTAAGCGTAATAGTGTCTGAAGCGTCTCTAGACGCGCGCTCATAAAGTAATGGCTGACAAAACGTTAAGAAATAAACTCTTTCACTCGTTTATTTCTCTTCTCTGAGAACAAAAATGTATCGCTCCATAGGTTTTATCAAGTCAAATTACAGGTTTTGAACAATGTTATTGTTATAATGACCACCTTCCACATCCTCATCACACTGACATGAATACACACACACGTCCGTCCGCGTCAGAACCCCTGTATATGCCTGTCCGAGGCTTAGACACAACAATGGCCGGCCCTTAGATAACGCTGTAGGTAATTGATGTGATTGTGAAGGAACCGTGATGCGGAGCGTCTGAACTCCCAGCAAATTATCTTTGTAAAGTGGGAATTTGAATACAGAAGCAAGCTTCAAGTTTTAGTTTTGTTTAGAACAATATTGATGGTGCCTAGATATGAAACTAAAACATTATTGTGCTAAATTGTTCTTGTTTCGTATTATCTTGGTCGGTATAATAACTTCGTGTTGATAGTCTCTGGGTGAACGAAAACTTTGAGATTCACAATATCTTATAACCTTCATCAAATATTTTTCTAATAAGAACTCTAATCATTCCTAATGCTATTAACATTATTATCTAATATCATAATTACTTCTTTGGTATTTTCGTGATTTGGTAACAATATTCCTAGAAATTCTCAGATCAGTCGCTGAGCGGCTTTCGAATGGTAACTCGTTAAGTAACAATGTAAATAATAACATAAATGTTTATGAGAGAAATAACAACTGGTTACGGACGAACCAATTCAAAGACTGAGATCTGCCGCCCTCGGAGGCATTAGCAATCAAATATTTATATTTTGTGTGCGTTCGGCTCGCCCCAGACACAAAGCTCGGATTACTCGTTATATTTCTTAGAATATAATATAAAAAATATTCATTGACACATATAACTCCAAACGTTATAGATAGTCTTTTCTGAATACAAATAATTAGGATTTAAATAAAAGTGTAAACAATAATGATGTGTTTGTTTAGTTAAAACAAAGACTAATTAGGAATTTATAAAGTGGTCATACCTGTCTTCTGTCATAAATCCCCGCCACTCGCACTGCTCGAACTTTCAATCGTACTTCATCATGGAAATGGAAATTATTTAGAAGTCAATACACCCACCCTAGTCCGACCCGAAATTCTATGTCAAGACAAAGTAGTAGTAGTAGTACTGCCCATTCTAAAGATTAATCGCAATTTTATTTTTATTAATAAATTAGTTTTCGTTTTCGTTTCGTAATTTTAAGACTCGTTGCCTGTAGTAAGTAAGTGTTGTAAGTGGTTGCCGGTTGGATCCCCATCGCTTGTACGAATCAGATTTATAAAAAACTTCAATACAGTTGTGAATATCTCTTGCCTCAAAAACTGTGCCTGGTGCATGGCAACATGCCCGCCCCCTGCTATAATTATGTAGATGATATCACCTCTGCCTACCTCATCAGGGCTAGAGGCAGGCGTGATGCTCATCATCTATGTTGTACATTCAGATAAATTAGTCAGTGAAATTGTATTCTGCACTGCCTCGCTGCCGGCGTCTGTTGACGTGACTCAGCTCGCAGCAATCAGCGCGTCTGCAGAACAAGCTTATTTACATGCCGTTAAGGCCCGCGGTGTGTGTACCGTAAATTATATGCAAACGAAGTTACACAACAAATGTAGTTAAACAACTACAAGTTTGTGTAAACAACGGCGGCATACGGCGACAACGCGCCGCGGCAAGGTTAGTTACACCGACTGTTTGATCAGTGCGATGCCGGCGCCGGGCTGTGGACGCTCGGTAATTTGTTATTCACCCCTGTTGCTGGTAGTTGACGACCCCCGTGGAGTGGTTGGGCGCTGATTTTGATGGTGTCTCCATCTCTGAGGTGGTGAGCATTTTATTGTTCTAAATTTTTCATTAGGGTTTTCTTACTTACATCATCCTTTAGTGATGTGCAATCATTAAAAACCATCATGCAAAATGGGCCTTTTAGGGTTCCGTAGTAAACTAGGAACCCTTATAGTTTCACCATGTCTGTCTGTCTGTCTGTCCGTCCGCGGATAATCTCAGTGACCGTTAGCACTAAAGAGTTGAAATTTTGAATAAATATGTATATTACGCCGACAAAGTGCACAAATAAAAGTGGAATAAAATATTAAATTAGGGGGGGTGCCCATACACGTAATGCAGGGACTGATTTTTTTTTCCTCTGGACCCTAACTTGTGATAAATCTTTGGATAGCTGTTCAAAAATGAATAGGGGTTTTCTAACTAAGTTAAAAAAAATGTGCCCCCCCCCCCTTTAACTTTTGAACCATAAGTTCAAAAAATATGAAAAAATTCTCAAAAGTAGAACTTTATAAGTACTTTCTAGAAAAATTATTTTGAAGTTGATGGGTTGAACAGTTTTTGAAAAATTTTACAAAATGGAAAACTACGGAACCCTATACTGAGCGTGGCCCGACCCGCTATTGGCCGGTTTTATTTATGTACAAAGGGGGCAAACGGGCAGACGGCTCACCTGATGGTAAGTGATTACCGCCGCCCACAGACATCTACAGCACCGGAGGCGTCCCTTAAGGAGGGAATACATTCTTCATTTTAAAATTTTGAAGGTCGTATTGATCTGAGAATACTTCTGGTGACAGTTGATTCCATAGCTTCGATGTGCGCGGCAAAAAAAGTCACGAAAAACGAAGGGTCGTGCACAGACAACCATCCAAACTATGGGGATGAATTTGCCGTCGCGAAGCCCGGCGACGGGAGGCAGCGGCCGGTGTGAGCTGGGACACTTCCTCTGAACACTCCCCGTGGTAGTACCGGTAGAAGATGCAGAGTGATGCTATATCTCTATTTTAAATTCATTTTTTCCCTATTAGGGAGGTAAAGAGAACTGATATAGTTTTCTTTTCTGATACAGTGATGACATTAACAGTGTTGGCATTAATTGTGTGGGCCGATGAAACCTTACATAGAAATTAAGCCTAGTGCCTATTTTACTAACATAGTTCTAAGAATATTGTTACTAACAATATGGACTGTGAAATTGTCTAAAAATAAATGATTATTATTATTATTACATTTTACTCTTACTTTAGTTTCACTTTTTTCAAAGCTAATAAAGTTTATGGAGTTTATTTTTTTAAATAGTTTTAGAAAACCATAGAACAACATACATTAGAAAAGTACATGCCCAAAAAGTTGTAAGCCAGGCCAGCGTTCCATACGGTTGATATATTGATCTCCACTAATTGATGTTTTTATGTTTCTTTTGTCTATTATTAATATTCACAGTGAGAGTTATTGTTAATGATTGGGCGTCAATGTTTCTCATCGTAAAAGTTTCAGTCCTGGCGAGAAGCCGCCAACAAACATTCCCCACTCATGTGTTGGCGCGTGTTCGCTGCACCGTGAAAAATATTAAGACAGCTCCACCGACTTATTGTCGATAGTTTGAACATTACCAACTTTCCGTTCCGTACTTTAAAGTTAAGCCTTTACACGACTGTTTCAATAGAATGTTCCAGGGATCCGTAAGGCAATGTTCAGTATAAATAATTCATATGTATGAGTTGACGCTGTTCAACAAAAGTTGCATAACGAGCGGCCGCGGCACCACTCGCGATTTTAATTACGGCGCGGAATCTATTTACTAATGAGAGCGGCGCAGACGAGCGCAGCGCAGATCTTCTATTACACTCACTGAGATAAAAAGTAGTGGGGAATTTTCAACATTAGCTAACAACAAGACTTCTCACGTAATGGAAAGCAGCTACACAGTCTCCGATAAGTTCAACAGCGACCACAGCGTACGTTCCCAATGTTTCCAAATGTCTGGTGCCCATCAAGACGACTCCGGTGGATGTCGTTATGAATAATCATACTTACCGTTTCTTCTTTAAAGACCAAACTCAAGAAGCATTTTCTAGCGCTTTCTTCCTAAAATGATATCTACGCATTTCTTCATTTCTCTTCTTTTCAATACAGACATAGTGTATATAGCATGTATCATATACTATATTTTTTTTTCTTTCCTCTGTTGTTTTTATATAGACATATAATATTATTGTTTGAATTTTAGTTTTTATTATCTCTATATTTTTTTCTCTTTTGCACTGGTGTCTCTTCCCTCTCCTTACTAAATCTCACACACTTGTGATAGGTTGGCTGGCAGAGATCTCTATTAAAGATAAGTCCTCATTTGCATACTTTTTTATTTACTGTAATTTTGTTTATTGGTGCAATAAAGAGTTTAATTAAAAGCTTGTGAAAAAAGATACACTGTGGTGTGTGTTGTTCAGCGTTACATGCATTCATCATCATCGTCAGCCTATCCCCGTCCAGCGCTGGACGCAGGTCTCCCAGATGCACGCCCCCCCTCTTTATTCTCGGCCCCGTCATCCATCCATCCGAATATCATCATTCCATCTCGTCGCAGGGCATCCCAAACTACGTTTTTCACGACTCGCTCTCCACTCAAGAACTTTACGACTGCAACTGTTTCGGCCGTTAGTTCTACGGTTAATATGACCAGCACACTGCCACTTCAATTTGCTGATTCGGTGGGCTATGTCGGTGACTATATTTCTCTGACTGATAACATAATTTGTGATACAGTACTTTGGAGAATATAGTTCGCTGAGCGCCCTTGGACTGGTGGACTAGTCCAGCCGTGAGTGTCCACGCCTCGGCACCGTAGCTCATGACTCGAAGGACGCACTGGTTGAAAACTATTGACCTGAGACATTGAGGGATGGATGATAAAAAACACAACGAAGCTTACAATGTATTACAAATTCGATAATTTTATGAAATATTTTTTTTAAGAAATCTTTTAAAAAAACAATACGCATCAGGTTAGTCTGTGACGTAACGTCATAGGAAGTTGTCGTCACACAAGTGCGTGGGGTGCGAGGGCGCGGGCGGGGTGAAGGAAGGGGTGTCACTAATTACCTCGCCTCATAATGAACCCGCCGCGGCCGAACACTTAATTAAATGAATAAATCACGCCGGACAGCGATTAGCAGAGCATTTACTTTGGCCCAGTAGCAGTGGGTCAGTGCCAAGGTTGCGTCACACGTGAAATACATATAGCTAGGTGCCTAACGGGTTGGCTTCAGAGGTGCAACAACGTGGAGCCGTCCCTCACGTATACCACAGTGAGTGTTCTGATCACCGTGTTGGCCGCCACTTGTTTTACCGCTCTACAGCTTGGGGGTTGAAAGATCAAAGAAGTTTCATCATTATGATGAATACAGATTTATGCTATGAGACTAACTTTTAACATGACAAATTAATAAAATCTGCGCCCCAATTCTACTACAAACTTACACTAGCGTAACCAATGCGTTTGAATGCTAAGCATTCTTTCTTCAAACGCATTGGTTACGCAATTGTAAGTTTGTAGTAGAATTGGGGCGCTGATATTCCATAATAATTGACAATTCTGCCAAAATGAACTTTGGTTTTGATCTTACTGGAACACCAGTTTGTTTACATATCAAAATAATTGAATTTATTTTTTATTCGTGTTATAAATAGCTCGATTAATCTACAACTCATTAAAATAATGTACTTAAGTATATGGTAAAAGCAAAGTAAAAAAACGCAATCCGCTGGTGCGTGGTCCGGCGCGGTCCAGCGCGCGAGTCGCCGGGTGTTCATTAACAGCCGTTCATTTGGCGATATTCTACTGGTTCCGATTCAAATCTGCGCTGACGACTTACGACACAGTTTGCATTATTCGAATGGAGTTATCCGTGGGTTCTTACGAGTGTGGTGAAAATACTCGCGCGAATTTATGTTGATTACGGCCGATCGGCGGCGCACGTGACGAAGGGATGTGAATTGTGAGCTTAAAAAACCTTTATGATAAGGGTTAGAATTACTTGAAAGAACCAGCCACTTTATTCAATTGAAAAATTCTTGAAGTCATGAAATATTGACGCATTGATAATGTGCACGGGAATGTTGAACAAGTTTTAGAAGATATTTCTCTTCTATTCTTAACGTTAAAAAGGACCAGATGATATATTGAAATGTAGATTATGCACATGTTGAGTCATTGTTTAATTCATTCATCACTATCGGTCTTAAAACGTCCCACTACCGGGCATGAGCCTTCCTACATAGAGACACACATGACGTTGACCCAATGCGAGTTGATGGGTAGAAACGGTTGCAAACCCCTGGGGCCAACGGCTTGATGCCGGTTCTCCGTCGGTACTACTGAGTTTGAATAGTAATACAGGGTGCTAATATCGATTACCTTAGACTGTTCCTAGTGGATGGTATGGTAAATAAAGTGTTAAACGTCTGCCTTTGATATAGGCATAATGATAATTTCGTTTTAATTATAGAGGCAATTCTCCAGGAATAATTGATAACAGCACTATTTCCAATTAAATTCAACTTTAATTGCGTTCAAAAATCCTTTTTAAATTAATGTAAATGAAATATTCCGCTGTAATTACGCGGTTTGAGTTCGCAAATTAGAGCATCGCCGTTTATCTCGAGACGATCCAAAGTTGTAACGTTTAAATAAATACTGGAGCGGGCAATTAGAGGCCACTTTGAAGCATCGTTTGTGAGTCGGCGCATTGTTGAGTGAACTAATACCAACAATTATATGCAATATAAACACTTAATTTTAAGTGTGTTTTGTGAGATAACAGCTTTGTGTTCTGTTTCAGAGGAAATCCAAAGGAACTGTGAGGGAGTGGACTGTAAATAATGTTAATTGGGAGCCAATATTGGGAAAAACTAGGCAATGAAAAAGACCGTGACAAGTTCAAGAGCTGTAATAATAATAACGTCAAAAGACACAAAGTCATTAATAAAAAAAGTATAAAAACATAAATAGTATCAAAAAGGTGTGCACTCCTGCACATGGTCCCCTTTCAAAGAGGCAGAGGAACCAGCTTCTTCAGGGGTCTGCGTAGCACTCCGGCGCAAGTAGAAACGTCGGCCACTCGTACGACACCATCTTTCCCCGGGAATAAAACGGCAATCCGACCTCTTGGCCAGGTGGATCGGGGTAAATTTCCGTCCGCAATTAGCACCAAATCTCCCGTTTTGATAGATGGTGCTTGCCCGGGTAATCTTCGAGGGCCAAGGGTCGGAAGGTATTCTCTGACCCAGCGGCGCCAAAAACAATCAGCCATCGCGAGCGCTCTTCGCCAGCCGGCTCTACTGCAATGGTCAGAGGCGTTTGAGGTCCCAGGGATCGGCCTCCCAGATGAAGAGCCCAGAATAAAATGGAGGGGAGTGAGCGCTTCTTGATCTTCGGCATCAGCAGGGACGTGTGTCAAAGGGCGCGAGTTAACTATGCCCTCTACTTCGCACAGGAGCGTGGCCAACACCTCTTCTGACGGGTTCTTCTCAATGAGTGAAACCTTGAGGGCGGACTTCACTGACTTAACCAGTCTCTCCCACGCTCCTCCCATGAATGGCGCTGATGGTGGTATAAACTTCCACTGCACCATTTCTGATGAGGCAAAGTTGCGGACTTCTTCGCCATAGAGTGCTCTTAACTCTCGGCTTGCACCCACGAAAGCGGTCCCATTATCCGAGTAGACCTCTGAAGGCGTTCCACGGCGAGCGACAAATCTCCTAAGGGACATGATGGCAGCGTCCGTTGACAAAGAGTGGACTATCTCCAAATGTATGGCTCGAATGGTTAAGCAGGTATAAAGAGCCACATACCTCTTCTCCTTTCTGCGGCCGATTGTGATTGTAATGGGACCGAAGTAATCCAATCCAACATATGAGAATGGTCGGCGATGATGGGCAAGTCTAGCTTCGGGTAGGTTACCCATTGTTGGTTGAAAGGTAGAGGCTTTCCGGATTCGGCAGACTTGGCAGCTGTGTGCTACGGCACGGACGGTGTTTCTGAGGCTGAGAATCCAATACGATTGCCGTAATTCGTTAATAACAGTCTCGTTATTGGCATGTGCTACCTTTCGGTGATGATGTAGAACCAACAGACGAACGGCATGATTTTTGCCGTCTAGCAAGATCGGGGACTTCATTGTATCTTCAACACCCGAAACAGCGATAATCCGCGATGACAGACGGAGCAGACCATCTTGGTTTAAAGTGGCGGGAAGCTTAGCCAAACGACTCCGGCGAGGTAAAGGTTGGCCATTAGAAATGCATCTGATCTCTTCTGGAAAGGCATCTAATTGGCTTTGTCGGAGAATATGTGCTTCCGCCAGTCTTAGATCATCAGCAGTCAGTGCGTTCGATGTGTTTTGATGGCGAGAAGGTGATGAAATTGATGGAGTGAATTCTAAAATGGAGTTGCCTACCCTACATGAATAATCTACAGAGATACCCTTACGCTTTAATGATCTGAGACGTAATAACGAAAGGTAACGATGAGCTTGTCCTGTAGAGCGGAGCAAGCGTGACCAACTACTGAACCTAGTTGATATGGCAGAAAGCGGTACTGATCGACTAGTCTCTATGATGAGATGATTTAAAATTTTAGCAGATTTCAGCTCTAAGGAAGGCGAGACTGTTGCTGGCTCATCGGGCCAATCAGAGGACAATAGGAAATCTGGACCTTTGAGCCATCGAGAGTCTTGCCGTAGGGCTCCCTGCTTGAGGCGCGTTGCATCGTCAGCAACGTTGAGCTCGGAAGGCACCCATCGCCACTCAGAAACGTTAGTGAGTTCGATGATCTCACCAACTCTATGTGCTACAAAAGGTTTGTAGCAACGCGCGTCATTGCGGAGCCAGCCCAGCACGTTCATGGAATCACACCAAAATACACGTTTAACAAATTTAAACCTAGTAGCTTTTCCTACAGTGCTAGCTAGACGGGCTGCTATTAAAGCCGCCTGAAGCTCTAGTCTAGGAATACTGGACGGCTTTAAAGGAGCTACGCGTGATTTGCTACACACCAATGCGAGCTGTATGTATTCGTTGGGGTAGATAAAACGATAATAGATAACAGTTGTGTATGCTTGTTCACTGGCATCCGCGAATACATGCAACTCGATTGACTGTGGCTCCAAAGGAGCCAGCTTGTAGCAGCGTGGAATGCGTAACTGAGACGTTTCTATAAGGTCGAGATACCAGTTGCTCCACGATGTTACATCTGGTTGGGAAAGTGCGTCGTCCCAATTGATGTTCTTCCGCCAAACATTCTGGAACATGATTCGTCCACAAATGACGACAGGAGCCAGAATGCCCAGGGGATCGAAAACGCGCATCAACAAGGATAAAACAATGCGTTTGGTAAGACGCTCGGGAAGTTTCGTTGCCTTAGTAACTGGCGCATTAAAATGAATCGTGTCAGAAAATGGCTGCCAAATTATGCCAAGTGTCCTGACAGGAAGCGAATAATTGGATGAGCTACAGAGATCTATGGATTCACTTTTCATTCGCTCTTCAATGAGGTCACTGGGCAATAGTTTGAGAGCTGAGAGGTTGTTCGATACCCAACCTCGCATCTCTAAGCCAGCACGCGAGTGAATTTCGACAATTTCATAGGCCAGAACTGCAGCATGATCAGGTGAATCCAAGGATCCTATATAATCGTCCATATAAACATCATTTACTATCGCGTGTGCTGCCTCGGGATACTGGTCTTTTACTCCCAAGGCGTTTTTATTTTTCATATAAATAGCAGTGAACGGGCTAGACACGGCACCAAAGATCATTGAGGACATCCTATATATACCTAAGGGCTCATTAGGACTATCCCTCCACAGAAACCGTTGCGCGTCTCTATCGCGCTCGATTATTTTGAAACGTGGAAACATTTCCTTAATGTCCGCCGTCATGGCTACCCTACCTTCCCTAAAACGCAGTAAAATATCAAAGAGAGACTGCAATAAGTCAGGACCAGTAAGTAAAAGATCGTTCAGGCTAGTACCCTTGCTCTTTGCTGCCGCGTCATGAACGACGCGCAACTTATTTGGCTTGTTGGGATTTACCACTCCAAAATGTGGCAAATACCAACAAACCGAATTGGGAGAAGGTTCATTATTGCACTTCTCCGCATAGTCTTTTGCCAGAACGTCATGAATATTCTGTTTATAACGTTCCGCATATGCAGGGTCCTTTAAGAATTTCTTCTCTAAGCCTAAAAAACGAGACAGTGCGAGAGGATAGCTATTAGGAATTACCTGGTTGTCCGATTTCCACAAAAGACCGACTTCAAATCTTCCATCAGGCAACCGGTTAGCTGTGCGTTCTAAAATATTTATAGCGCGCTCGTCCTGTGCACTACGCGGCTCTCGTTTAGTAATGCCTATGGATTCCAACGTGTACTGACTTTTAATCATAATTTCTAAGTTGTTGTCCGAAACTAAATTGTGATTTATAAAATCGATAGGCTTTGTTCGACTGCTACCAGACCCAAAGAGAACCCATCCAAGGGAAGTTTTAATGGCGACGGGATCATGTTTCGAGCCCTTTCGAACATCCTGTGGGTATGAAAGTGCCCAGTTGTCGATGCCTATGATAATCTTAGGTTGAACGTTATCATAACATAAAGAAGAAGCCAACTCCGACAAATGTAAAAATTTTGAAATTTTGGCATAACAGGCCGTCTGGTGACCTAGGTCTAAAGATTTGATAGCTCGGGCCCTCTTGACAGAGTGTACGGCATCACTATGACGACCCTTGATATCAAAATCTATATACTCGACTCGAGTATGTTTAGTGAGACCCCCTATACAGTTGACCTGAAGTTGCGAAACCGGCCCCTTAGCTCCTATCTGACATGCTAGCTCTGCGTCAATGAAAGTCGCTGTCGAGCCATCATCGAGCAGCGCGTAAGTGTCAACACTACTTGATGGACCTACCACCGTGACGGCAACAATTTTTAATAGAGGCCGCATGTCAAAGAGAGAGCCGGAGCGGGAAGGTTCAGAGACACTGGTAGCATGTGCTACGGTGTCTGAAGACTCTTTTTGTGTAATGTGTGAAGAAGTCTCAGACTGTGAGTGACTCTGACCAGATGTCCCAGGTTGGACGGTATCGCTATTTTCGGTAGTGTAAGTGACTGCAGCGTTTGGGTCGTGTAAGAGGTTGTTATGCCTAGAGTTACAATTTTTAGATTTGCAAACTTCTTTTGAAAATTTACAATGTCTATAGCTATGGAAACCTTTTTTAAAACATTTGTGACAGAGTTTATTTTCTCTGACAAAAATCCATCTGTCAGGTATTGACAATGACAGGAAATCGTCACATTTTGATAAATTGTGTTGTTGTTTACAAAATGGACATTTTAATTTTGTTTCAGAATTTTGAATAGAAACCGTATATTGTTTTGATGAAGATGTGTGTAGTAGTGTATCATGTGGGTGATTCTGCACGGTGTCGGATGATAAAATTGTATGAGTCCTTTCAGGTTTTTTAAAGTGTACCGAGGGTTCCACTATAAGACCGAACTTGAGCTGCAAGTCTACCTCGCGTGACAAGAACTGCGCTAGTAGCTCAAGCTTCGTCTTTTCCTGGTCCAAACTATTGACCGAAGCAAAATCTGCCCACCTACTTCGCAATAAGGGTGTCAGTTTCCCTAAAACAATTTGGAAAATTTCCGGAGACTGTAAGTAGCATTTCTGGTCGAGGAGCTTAATTATCTCCACACAATTACGGACCTTACATGCAAACTTATTTAAATCCGTAGAGTCAGAACTAAGTTTCGGTAATAACTTTACAATAGAAATTTCTTGTAAAACAATAAATTCTGACCTACCGAATCGCAATTCTAACGCATCCATCACTTCGGCAGGGTCTCGAGCAGACACCAGGAGGACGGCAACCGCCTCTCGTGCCGCTCCACGTAGACTCAGCCCAATGCGTGCTACGTTCTCGGAAGGGGTGAACGCAGGGATTTTTGGCGAATAAAAAAAAGAACTTTCGATGTAAATTTTGTGTATTAATAATTTTGAAGTAAATTTGAATTGACAAACAGTACAGAGATTTTTATAAAAACAATAGAAAAACATAGACAACAAACAGAGGAGGAGTTCTCAACATCCTCCCAAGCCAAAAGGAATATTGGGGACAAATAATACTAGACTAATTAAAAAGTTATCCACTTAATAATAAAACAACAATATTATTCTAAGTCACCTTGTATTTCAAGGGGGTACAATTTTTGTATCGGTCGTACTATAACTGAACCTCGGTCGGTCCTTAGTCTTACAGATCGTACATTACCATCCCTACCCTTGATGCAATCTAATACCCTAGCTATTGGCCAAAGATGTCGTTTGTTGTCTGTATCCAACAATACAACGTCTCCCTGCTTCAAAGTATTCACAAAACATTTTAATGGTTTTTGATACAGACTACCTAAATACTCACTCCGGAATCGAGACCTGAAGTCCGCTCGCAACTTCTGTAAATACCGATGTCTTGAATTAATCTCAGTGGCATCTATCTGATCTAGATCAGGTACACCGGACTCTGATAGGTCTTTCATAAAACAATTGGGAGTAAGTGGTTGAAGACACTCTGTGTCATTGGCCATGAACGTTAATGGCCTAGAATTTATAGTGGCCTCGCAATCACAGAGCAGTGTTTCGAGTTCTACGTAGTTAAGGGTTGATCTTCCTAGCATCCGACGAAGCATTTCTTTGAGTGTACGCACGAGTCTTTCCCAAAAGCCTCCCCACCAGGGACTGCTAGGCGCATTAAATTTCCACTCGATGCCCTTAACTGTAGAGAATTTTTGAATTTGGTCCCAACTCACTGCTTTCAATAAATTGTTGGCACCAACAAAATTTGTGCCGTTATCGGTGTAGATGACGCTGACGAGCTCACAGAACGGACGTTCGGGGCTGGAGTAGCCGCCGATGTTGTAGCCACTGGATCACTCATACTGTCACGAACTTCTCTTTCTCTAGCTTTTCTTTGGCTCCGAGTTTCGACCATATGTCACTATTGAGAAAAAAATTATAATGGACGAAATTTTGTGAAAATAATTAGCGTGATTCAAAGAAAAGGGGAGAAGGACCAAAATGTGAGGGAGTGGACTGTAAATAATGTTAATTGGGAGCCAATATTGGGAAAAACTAGGCAATGAAAAAGACCGTGACAAGTTCAAGAGCTGTAATAATAATAACGTCAAAAGACACAAAGTCATTAATAAAAAAAAGTATAAAAACATAAATAGTATCAAAAAGGTGTGCACTCCTGCACAGGAACGGTTCATAGAAAGCGCGAAGAATTATATTAGAATGATAGAGAACAGAGGAGCGTGGAACAAGAGATGTTGTGCTAACCCCTTCAAGAGTGGGAAAACGGCAAGAAGAAGGAAAATTTTATATTTTATACACTTGAATAGATATAATAATAGACAGTACCGCCCCCCCCACACACACACACACACCAGACACAGCACCCCGAGTGCTAGTTATCATTGTAAAAAAACTTTACTTTTTTAGTTGCGTTAAGAAGCTCAATTTCGTTCAGTGGGAAACGTGATTTAAGCTACGTTCCGCCATAGAAATTTAAAACATATAAATGTAAAACGTTGTGAATATTGTATAGAATGATGAACAGTGAATATTTTCATTGCAAAAACATGAATATTTTCATTTGGGAAACAATTGGTTTGTTAATAATATTAGGTTCTTACCTATGAAATTGGCGTTTTGTATGGAGATTTTGGGGAATTCTGCATTTTTCATTCTAAATTTTTTTCAGTTTTCTTCACAACGACAAATCCAAAGATAATAATATTTGGCATCTATCATTAGACAAGCTTTAGTAATATGTGTAATATCACACTTCATAAAAATTATTTATCGTTTTTAAGTGAATGCAAATAAAATGATGTATTCGGGAGGCACTTAAAAAGAGTTGTCTCCGTGTCCAATTTTAACACAATAACTTACAAAAAATCATCAAACAATTAAAAGAGCTCAAAAATATAGTCTATTTTTATACGAGGTAATTTTTTTTTAGGAATACTCTGAATCTTAATAGTTACAGACAAAATACTAAGAGAGAGAAAAAACACCAATTTCATAGGTAAGGACCCAATATATTAGGTCTTAACTAGTTGGCTTAATTTATCAGATCCTAAAAAAACTTGAAAGAGGACAGTATAACTGACAGTCAAACTGTAAATGTCAAAGCAAGCATCGTGAATATTCTTCAATATACATATTCTATCAAGACTGATATTTTCTTTTAAGCAAAATACAAGTTCGATTTTTTATTCGGATTCACAAAAGGAAATTTTGAAACTAACATTTTTCACATTCAATATTTACGAGGTCAAGTACCTTCAGAACTCCAACTGATTTATTCAATAGACCCTTCCAAATTTTTTAATAAGTTCTCAGAAGCAAATAGCAAGAATAAATACGACTATGAAAAGGTAAAGTTCAGTGACTCTTGCAATTTGCACAGACTAATGAGGCGGCGGCGGCGGCGGCGGCGGCAGCGGCGCTGCGAGCGGCGGCCGCGACGTGTTATAGCTTAATTAGAAATCACGAGGCACAGGTGTGCTATTAAAGAATGTCTATAGATGATAGAAGAATATCTATAGATAGAGTCGTGTAGTAGCGGCTCATTAAAATAATACTACCAACCCATTTATTCCCTTGGGTGTCGTAAAATGCTACAAATGGAGAACTGCACAACCATCCAATAGCTTATAGCAGCGACGGGCTCACCACCTGTCACGCTGAGTGCAGTCACTGCTTGGTGAAGCGCGGACTATGGCAATGGACTGCTTTTGCGGTGATTTTGCCTAGTCTCTGACTAACCCTTAGGGGATAGTAGTCGTGATTATATATATGTATGTATAGAACATTCTGAAAGGAGTCTCGATGATAGTCGTATCTTAGCTTTTCCTATCGCCAAGCAACAGGGTCACCCCGGTCACGTCGGGACTTAAACATATCAGACTTAAGCGACACTGATGTGGTGTATGCATCGGGTCACTACGATCCTAAAATTTGGTTGAGCGAAGCGATGGCAGATCCATGCGACATGCCTGTGAACAGGTGCCTCTGCGGGGTCTGGTCAGCTCATGCTTTCCTAACTTCTTTGTTACAAGTGGTATGAACACTTTCTTTGTGAATTGCAAGTATATTCTTTCTAGATCTTAAGACAAAATTAATGTAAAGGAAGGATAAAACCTTGGCGAGTTTCTTGCCCATTCTTCTCAGAATGGGGCCTCCTGGTAGTTTTACGAATTATGTTCTTGTTGTTCATAAATGTATATTGTTAATAATATAGTTAAATGAATAAATTATATTTGATTTGAGACGAACTTGGGTCTTAACATGTCTGCCTACTCCTTCGGGAATAGAGGCGTGATGCTGTGTGATTACTGAGTACTGGGACTATTTATGTCACAAGTTCGCTAAGTGCACTGTGGTTCCTGCAGTATTTGCACACAAATATGATTCTTATAAGTTCTAGGGGATTGTAGCTATTTGTCATCAAGTTAGTAATCTGTTTGTTTACCCTTGATGGAAGTGGCTGCAACCACCCACTACAGGAATAATAGTACTTATACAATGTTTACTTGTGAGTGACTTACTCTCAAGTCAAATTCACTGGTAATCTAGCAATATTAATTACTAGCGGTTTCCCGCGGTTTCACCCACGCAGTACCCGTTCCCATGGGAATATCGGGATAAAAATAGTTTATGTCCTTTCTTAGGCTCTAGACTATATGTAGACCAAATTTCAATTAAATCGGTTCAGTAGTTTTGTAAAAGCGAGACCGACAGACAGACAGAGTTACTTTCGCATTTAAAATATTTGTATTGATAATTATAGTAGAATTATATAGTATGGATTACCAAAACACAGCAGTTCAAACACGTTCAAGTTCAAATCGAGCCCCCCTGGTGGCTGAAACTAAATAAATTGCCTTTATTTCTTTTAATAAAGACAATTTCGACTTTGCTGAATTTCTTCACGATAGTATTGCGGAGTAAGCCTCGGTGTTTTTGCGCCGTAACGGACGTAACTTGATGAAGCAGCCCTAATAAACGGGATGACGTCACAGGCAAAAGAAGTTAATTTTTGCGGTCCAATCTCCCAATTGGTCGGGCGATTCTGCCCCGCTATAAATACACAGACGTCCGGACACTTCCCAGGCACAAAGCTTGGGCTGAATTGGAAATGGCTGTTTGTGATCAACGGAAATAGGATCCGGGTACATGTATTTGAGTTACACTATGTAAGAATTCCGGCTTAATGCATGAGGGCGGAGACGATGTTCTGCATATAGAAAGCTATAGACTATTGACTATAGAGTCTATAGATTTCTTAAATCCGAAGGTAAACAATCATGTTGTTATGGCATGACATAAATTGATATTATCTATTATATTGATGGTGAGGCAGAGGTAGCCGAGTTGGGACAGACGGGGCACTACTCGTTCGAGAGGCCACGGGACTCGCGGGTTCAATCCCACCGACTGTACCACTGAGTTTGAATTAAACTTTAACTGCCTCTCTGGTCTAGTGGTTCACACCACCGGGTGTTGATCGGGAGGTCTGGGTTCGATTCCCCATGGGGGCAGAAGTTTTTCTGCTCGGTTTGGTTGGTGGTAGGGCTTCTAAGCCCGCCTGGCTAGCTCCCACCGTCTTATCTAAATTTGTCGCCTTAATAACGATGTTTTAAGCATTGTTGTGTTCCGGCAATCAGAGGTAAGACAGCCAGTTCCTCAGTTGTTGAGGATTACAGGTGAAGCTCGTTTCCACCTTTGGCCTTATCGTCATTTACCATCAGGTGAGATGAAGGCCAAGAGCATACCTGTCATATGTGAAAAAAAACATATGTACAGTTCATTGTGAATATCGCTTGCCTCACATTGTGCCCGGTGCATAGTAACAGGCTCGCCACCTGTTACATGGGGACCTAGAATATCTGGCGAAATGTGGCTTTGGGGAAAGAGGCGTGCTGATATGTATGATTTGATGGATGAAAGAAAACTACACGCACCAGAAAAGCGAATGTTGAGATGAATGTGTGGGGTCACTAGAATAGACAGGATTAGAAACGAGTGTGTCAGAGAAACCTTGACAGTGGCACCAGTGACAGAAATGATAAGGAGCAAGAAGAATGTTCAGCGTGGATGTAGGCGGACCTAGAATGAGAGGTAGACAAAAGAAGCGATGGATTCAATGCGTTAAGAATGATATAGAATAAATGAAGTGGATGCTGAGCTGACGAGTGATAGAGGCGAATGGAAGAGGATAAGATACTGTGCCGGGAAACGGGCAGGAAGAAGAGAGATCTACTCGTATTGTATGTATTTCACTACAGTTATGCAATATAGTATAATCAGTTTATTATAAAAAAATGATTTGTCTTCAGTATCATCTTAGTGGTAAAGGCGGCGATTGATTTTTGACGTTGAACGAGCATTGTTGTTTGTTTATTCTTCAAGAATAAGTTGCAAGCTTCGTAACTAGACCGATGTCTTTAGTAAATAAATGGACCTTGCTAAACTTAAAATAAACTGTTGTGAATTTATTCAAACTCTATGGTAGGGATTGTAGTGGCGTTCTGAACTTATATTTTTTTCTCACATGCTCTCTACAAAGGCCTTAATTTTATGTAAAAAAAACATCCAACATTTTTAAAGATTCCTGATAAATATAGAAAGCTTTAGTATACGAATATTATCCGCTAGCGGCACTGCCTGATCGCGTCAATCTCGACAGCACATCTCCCACACGCGCCTCCGACACTCGTTTGTCGCATTCTCCCGCCAGTAATCTTAGGGATTCGGGCTGTCACATTACGACGTGTATCACGATCATTAGCCTATAGCCAGAAACCATGTGGAAAGACGCACGATAATGTTAATATTCATCCATATGACGTTCAAAATATGATTGATATTTCAAAATTGGGTTAGAAAAAAACAATGGGCCTTGGAGGGACCTTAAATATTTAAAATCGCTTAATTTACTTAAAGGAAACATTCTTTTATTTTTAAAAAGAAACAAAATTTAAGAATATATATCTTTTAAAATCTTTACCCAAACTAGGAATCAAACCAGGGAAAAATAAAAAAAAGTTGCCATTTAATACGGAGTGTATTAACCACTCCAAAAACTTAAATATCTCCACCACATAAAAATAATAGACTATCACTGAGTGTCCAGGTACGAGGCGCGGGCACGAAAGGTCAACTGTTCCGTCATTCTACAAAATAATTCTTAGCGGCTGGTCAAATACCTATTGAAATGCCCTCAGTACATAGTATTGTAGATTTTCAACCTGAGCACCCAAATTATTGGTCGTTCGAGCCGGATAAACTTGTCCCTTGAAACACGAAGCAATAACCCCAGCAATATCGCTCAACACGAGGTCTCAAGCACCACTGGTCACTTGTCCGCACGGCCATTAAGATAGCAACACTATCTTAATAGACATGGCAATAGAAATTCCTAGTCAAGCGCTCTAGAAAGCTTTGTTCAGTAATATAAACGCCATGCTATGGAACAAGTAAGTTTGTCACAGCTCCGGGTAGGGACAGTAAAACTTATAAATGTTCGGTCTAGATCGTTAACATGCTGTAATTACAAATAGTCTGTGCCGACACGCCCGGAGTTTGGAGCTGAACGAAAGTTTTGTTGAACTGATGTCAATGTGTAACAATTGAAATACTACTAACTAACATACTATACAGTTTCACAAAATGTTATTTCGAAGTACCTAGTACGTTTAAATTATTATCTTAATCGTGAAGTTTAATATCTAGTTTTGAGTATGTTGTTGAAATGACAGAAGAACATTAGTTGTAGTAGATTTGATAATCATTTCTGGTATAAGACAACTTCCGCGGTCAAGTATAAAGATACTAACTGTCGTCAACTATTGATTTTAATTATTGATTTTAACGATGCTCAATATGAGCTAAGTTTATTGTTAACACTTCCTTACATCTAGCAAATTCGAATGTCTAGCCAAGAATGCCGTGAAAATGGTCATGTCTCCCCAATCCCTCCGTTTTAAATAAAAGCGTGTTAAAAACGCTCCGATTGGTTAATGCTAAACTACGGTTGACCAATCGCACTGAAGCACGCTCCCGGAAGTTGAATAGAATTTATTAATTTGGAAACGTAAAGTGTTGCCATATGATAAAAAGAATAGTATAAATTAAATAAGAATATGTTTATTGTTTACATTAAAATAAACACAAAAATTTCGGACCCTAACCACAAGTGGTTTGTTCGTCAATTTCATAGAGTTCGGATGGCCTGGGCTTGATTTCCAACAGAGAGGGTGAAAAGCTACACCCCTCTGTTTCTATCTGTAGGTAGAAGAATCTTTTAACAGGTAGTACGAGTAGTGAGACGCCTGGCGCTGACAGCAGTGGACCCCTTGGCCTCAAAGAGCTGTCGGGCCGAGAGCTGACACTGTTCTTGTGTTGCTGAGTAAGCTCTCCTTTAATCACGCGTGCATGAACCTTAACCCTCCGTAGACGAGGTGGGGTGTGACCCCAGTCTTTCAAAAATCGCAATAATTTTAAAGCTAAGAAAGCTTCGAAGTTAGAGTTCTCAGTATTGTGAAGTCTCCCTGTTGAGAAGTCAGACCGGCCGCGACCACAAACTGAGCTACACGTTTTCAAAGTGTCCCCACCCCAACTAGTATGTACTGAATGTCCATTAAGAGTTATAATATATTATTGTTTTATTTTATGTATTTTTGTATATTATATAGATTAAAAGTCATTGATAATAATATTTCATTACACAAAATGGTCATGTTTTAATATTGTATGTAGTCTGGGCTATGTATTGTACATAGCTTGTGAGTTATGTAAATAAAATTATAAATTGTTTTCTGTCCTGTAGTATTCATAATTTTGGTTTATTTCGTGTCAGAAAGCATTTTATTTTAATAAACGGCGAACTCTTGATCAAAGTCAGTTTGACTTTTATTGTTATAAGCAAACAAACATTGTGAACAACTCGGTGAGCACTAGTTAGTATTATTTATGGGTTAAATCTACGATTTACGGTTTAGACTGACAGTCATTCAAATACAAAATATTCAAAGCATTTGCAGAGTTTCACAAGCTGAACGTATTTTTCAAATTAAACACAATACTTTGAATGACCTACCTAACACCTCTAGACATTGAGAGCCTGTGTCGGACACTAACTTTTAGTCACCAAAGAATACGAAGAGTTAAATAAGTGAAGACTTAATATGCGCCTGATAGTTCTTAAAATAGGGTGACCTCACAAAAAAAGATGAATTTACAGAAATAAAAACACATTTATATTTCATTTATATTAAAATCACCTGAAAACAAAAGAGTACTGACAGGACACTTGCCAGAAGCGTTTCACAGACCAAAGGTACACAAAATGCATCTGACTGTACTTCATTAAAGTTTTGTATGTATGTTATTACGCGAGCGTCTCGACAGCGTACTGCTTGGTATAAAACACAGTTTACGATATAGAATGCAAAAACAACTTCGATATGGTTCATAAATTACCAAATTTTTATAATTTTGACTTCCAACGTGCTTTACATGTTAAATTACTAATCTCGATTGATCTTACAAGCTTCTCTACTTTCATATGCCTTTTTAAGTGCACCACCGAGCACGCTCAGCGTTTCTATCTATCAGCCAATTGTCGTCCACTGCTGTAGATAGGCCTCCCCCAATGATCGCCACATCTCGCGGTCCTGAGCCGCTTGCATCCAGCGACTTCCTGCGACATTCGTCAGATCGTCGGTCCACCTTGTTGGGGCGTCCCTACGTTGCGCCTCCCAGTACGTGGTCGCCACTCGAGAACCTTTCCGCCCCAACGGCCGTCAGTTCTACGAGCAATGTGGCCTGCCCACCGCCACATAATATCCGCAATTCTGATTCGATCACAAATCAAAAAAACCAAATCAAATTATTTATTGCATTCCTTATGTACATTATAGTTGACATGGTTTACTTAGTTCTGAAACAATAAGGACCTTGTAAGGCACACCAATATGAGAGTAACATTGTTACACAATTATGAACTTAAAATACTAATAATCTATATATAATAATTATTTATGAATAATTTAGAATAAAAAAATTTATATATTATTTTTCTGGACATCAATAATTATTATGGTAAACGCAGAGAGTTTTCAAGCATAGCCCTCTCCATTGCCCTTTGAGTGACCTTGAGCCTTCTTATGAGGCCACGTCTCAGTACCGCAAGTCATCACTGGTAACACGCACGAGTTGAAGACTTTTTCTTGAGGCACTGCGGTAGATGAGCTAAGAATGCGCTGCGAGCTTTCCGAACGCTGCCCAGCCGAGTTGGATTCGTCGATTGACCTCTTTGAGGCCCACTCGTTGAGAAGCTCTACATAGGTCGGTTGCTCTAATGCTTTATGACTTATAAGAAAATTTTGTTTACAATAAATAGTTATATAAATAAATAAGTAGTACACACGCATACATGATAATAAGGGCATAGCGAAAATAAATAATAAATCAATATGATTTAACAGACACCAGTAAAATCAATGCGGTGACAGTTACACCGATAGAAAAATCAATCAATTATTTTGGTTCAACACGCATGGTCACCCTATCGGCAGGCTTGCCAGGTAAATACAGCCGCGGTGCGTTCGCGAACTAAACAAACATTTGTTTTCTATCCACGAACGCGCCATTTCGTTTCAGATCAAAATTGCTTTTCTCCTCGTTTTCGTGCGAGCGCTCGGTGTCGCGAATGTGGGATTATAATGAGCTTCCACGCACTTACACGTCGCTGAAATTAAGCAAAGCTTTCACTGTATAGAGAGGAGCTTACACGGATAGAAGTCTATTTACAATATTTGAAAATCAATTTTTTCTTCAGGCGTAGAATAAAAATATTTAAGGAAAATATATATTTTAGATTGTCTCATGTCTGGATGTTTTGGGATGATGTCTCTGGTTAGAAGTTATCATCTGGTGCTCATATTACAATGAAAATAACAAAACTTCGTTTCATTTTTTTCATATTGCGTCTGACGCAACAACAGAGACATGACCTCAGGCGCAACGCAGTATTTATATCAGAGCAACTTCAAGCGGCGTGTGAAAAAGACATAAGAAAATAATGTTTGTTGGTTGGGCTGTAATGAAATTAATTTATAAATCTGCGTCAGTCGGCAATATCACTGACCGTGGGAAGCCAGCTTAAAGCTTAGGTATTTACTTAGGTAGTTCATCATGAATATCGCTTGCATCACGCTGTGCCCGGTGCATGGCAGACTCACCACATGTTGCATAGGATGATTACATAGGTTAGTTAACACATCAAGCGAAATGTGGCCATAAACACTCTGCCTTCCTCTTCGAGGATAAAGGTGTAATGTGATAATATTATAAGCTACTAGCTTTTGCCCGCGACTTCGTCCACGTGGAATAGTTACTTTGAGATAGTGTGATGGTATGTAGCCTATCGCCTTCCTCAATAAATAGGCTATTCAACACTGAAAGATTTATTCAAATTGGAACAGTAGTCTCAATTGGTGGAATTGAAAAACTTCTACTCTATTATTAGAAACAAAGTTCATAGTGGCGTTAATTTCCTTCATTTTTCTGGGAGGCGTTATTAAACTTGCGCTGGCTGTAACTTGCGTTGGCGATCCTCAAAATAAATAAATAAATAAATAAATAAATAAATAAATAAAAAATTTTAACATTCACCCGCATGGCACCTGTTCCTATGGGAATATCGGGACAAAATGATAGCCTGATAGATGTCCATTCTCAGGCTCTAGATTATCTGTGTACCAAATTTTGGTTAAATTGGTTCAGTAGTTTTGATGTGAAAGTGAGACGGACAGACAGAGAGAGTTACTTTCGCATTTACAATATTAATATGGATTTTGTATTTGACCTTTTTTTGTTGACGAGTATGAATACATAACGAACCGTAAGTACCGCTGATTTTTGTAGAAATAACTTCGAGTTCCTAATTGCGAATTTCTCTTGTAAATCACTGTAAGATTTCTTATTGCAAATAATAAGTAGTCTTTAAACAGGTTAATTAGGTCGCAATAGCCTTTGGGTCGAGGAATCGGTTCCCGGCTGACCACTGCCCCCCACCCCTTCCCCCTCCCCCCTAATTAGCGCGACTGCGGTTGCGGCCGCCCGCCGGTAGGTACTCGTCGCCGTTACACTACTGCTGTTTGAGTTTTTAATTAGCGGACACTGGTATCGCAGGTTTATGTGGGTCGGGTATTTCATACTAATGAACTGACTGCCATAGCGAATACTGGAAATTGATAAACGAAAACTTAATTATATTTCATTTGCGCAAGGCATTATATATTTCTCTCGCAAAGTCACAAGACTAAACTGATAACTATAACTTTTAGCATTTTGACTTACAGTACAAGTAACAGACAAAAGTACACATTATTATTGAATATAACCAACAGTAATTATTGGAAAAGCCTTACAAATTATATATAATGTTACTGTAAAATTAGGAACAGACGTTGCGAGGGCAGCGACGCGCGCCTAACAACGAGCCCGCTCCAAGCCACAGCTCCGAAGCCAAACCACAATAATGTTTTTCCTTTGATAATTAAAATTTCTATCATTCCTCTAACAACCGCCACTCGAATAAACTGGAATATTTGTACGTGAAATTCTAAAACCTTTCTAGGTTAAATTACATGCGTATATCAATTAATATACGCGCACTCGTATGGTAACCAGATATCACTGGATTTAAAAAAAAATCGATTGTAAGTTTGATAAGACTAAATAGTTTTATCTCATGCCACGTGTGCGAAAAAAGCCAAATTATTGCTCGTAGACGCTACGAAGCTACGGCTCGTATATGATACATCGTAGCTAGCATTTGCTACGACATAACTGTACTTTGGTTTTTATTACTTTAGATTTTTGCTTTGGTTTCTGGTTACTGTACTGTTGTTTTTCTACTGATGTTTGGTAAAACTTTCTTGCTTAATATACTTATTCTTATTTAAATGACCCAAGGTAGGAGGTATATGCTAGAAGCAGCTGGCAACGAACTATTGGTACACAAAAACGAAATTATCTAGTATATGACTATTACAAAACAAAGTGTATACCACTTTACCCTTCGGCCAACACTAAACTACCAAATCGAGGCAAAATAACAACTGGTAATAAACCGCTAGTTTTATACAAGAGAGCTGAAGGCGCCGCCGGCCCGCACCCGGCCGGAACGAGCCCGCATTGTGGTATTGTATGTTAATACGAGCCGGCCGGCAAATTCATGTCGATGCGGATATATTTGTAGGTACGGGCGTTATGGATTACCTGCTCAGTAGCTAATTAAGTAATTGGCTTATTTTGTGTAATGTGCTGACTGATGCGGCGGCCTCAAATTAGATTGGTCTTCAATGTACCGATCTAATTTGATGTTTTGTAATCTGTATAGTAATCTGGTTAAGTGTGTATATTTCTACGAAGATATTATTCCTAAAAGTTTGATATAAGATGACGCTCTGATGCACCTTTTAGATTGGCAAGGAAGTTCTGATTGCTCCGAGGAAAAGCATAAGACGGAGCAGGGAAATGGCGAATGAACTAGTAAATGACAATAACGCCAGATGAGTAATCTGGTTATGTTTGTTCATGGGAAATGTATTTGTTTCTTTTTCCAAAATATTTTATGTAAATGATGTCCTCAGCCTATATACGTCCCACTGCTGGGCATAGCCCACTCTCATGAAGAAACACATGAGGAGTATTGGCGGTAACACCACCACGCTGGTCCAATGCCGATGGGTGGGTAGAAACGACTGCAAAGCAACCGGAACCCTGCACTTCGCGTACCAGAACCTTATTATGTTTGATGCCTTTGTATTGTGTGCTTTATTTGTCCTTCAAACTGAGTTTGCTTTTTGTGGTCAATTCAATGTTTTCTTTCAGTCGTTCGTTCCTTGCCTCAGCCGGGGCTTTGTTTCAATATCGATATCAAGGCACACGAACGTTGCCACTGATGATCTAAGATATTGAGAAGGAATACTGGTTAGATTATAAAGAACGCTATCAAACATAAAAAATATATCTAAATATAGGTTACCAATAAGCAGTAGCTGTAAACAATCCGTTGTTTTCGTAAATCCAATAAACAACTAAAAATAACTACAAAAGACATAATTAGGCCTCAGTGATCATGGTGATCGGTGGTTTACGTCTCTATTGACATGAAGAGGTGAACATTTATCGAGATATTATGAATAAGTGAAACGTAATGAACTAAAAAAAATATTATGACCAGGTTTTGTGCGAGATATCATTTGATTTTTGCCAGAATTCAGAATCACGTGCTTTTAAAATCGAATGTAAATTTAGCTGGAGTTATTAATTTTTAAATAGCTGGTAAAATATTAATTTTTAAATCATTTGTCATTATATATTTTTATGTTATCTCACCTATATAAACTCAAACACAAACATTTAGCATTTTTTTGAGTCCCACTGTAACAGAGGGCGAGCCTGTTGTTATGTATGTATAGGCCCAGGCGCAGCGTGCCACAAGCGATATTAAAATTCAACTGTACTTAAGATCTATTCACACTCATTGTTGATTTTGTGTTTGTTAGGGCAGTCCCCGGCTACTTTGAGTGTCGCTGCGTGTTGCTCGACTGATTGGCGCGATGTTGACACTGCGCTGCTCAGCGGACGCCGGTCAATCATATATTATTATATCCTCGCCTCACCACTACGTTACCGGGTTCCAAACACAAACAATACCAGCAAATATCGGGTGTTTTTTTGGAACATTAACAAATAAACGGTTGGATTTATCAAATTGTTACTCCAATTTACAATTTTCAAATGTAAGAACAACAAATTGTAATTTGCTACACTAACAAAATTCTTGATTAGCGCTATTTTGACGTGTAACGACTTTTTTTGGTTTTCGGTTGGTTCAACCAATAATTTCTCTCTGTGTACGCCCATTTTACGTTCGATATAATCGTTCACCCGAGCAAGTTAATCTGTAAAAAGTTAATGTGAAAATTTTGTTTATTTTTCTTATTATGTCCAGCAATTGACGTCGCCGGGTTGATGGATGGAAGGATGGAAGGATGGAACTGTCTTTGTAGAGAAGTAGGACGGCGCTTATTAAGTTTAATCATTAAATAATGAGTGAAGCGCTGACTATAGCAATGGAATGCTTTTGCGGTGCTTTTACCTAGTCTCTGACTCACCCTTAGGCGATAATAGTCGCGATTAAATGTATGTATTAAATAACAACACCAACTTATCAACAGAGTTTACGAGGTGTTTTGAGAACTAACAAGTAGGAAGAGACCTACCGGCGAAACTAACAAACAAGCAGGCTTAGACGCGGCATTAACATTAACGTCGAGTACTGTGATGAATTCACAGCAAAATATGATTGGCAGTTTGGTGATTTAGTCATTATTATATTCGTATAGTTTCGCTTCAATCCGTCGCGCGGCATCGCTATTGTGCCGCGTAAATTGTAATCAAACGTTATAACCGCTGTGTACTGGGCCGGGAGCGCCTCCAAACAACGGCCTAATTACCTGAACTATGCCTCACGTCATCAATTACGGCAGCTTATTCATTATTAGTTCGTAGGCAAACTAACAACTGGATTATAAGCAATCTGCGAGGATATGAATATACTAATCTCCATCTTGGCTAGAGAAAAATGATCGCGTCATATATCCTTCATATACTCGAACTATTGAATACACACAAAATCACACTCGAGTCCTTAAAGGTCCTTAAAAAATAATTCAAGCCGATATAATGAGTGAACGGTTGGAATAATTTGGCATTCATAAAGGTATGTAAATACCTACACTGAATTTTACTGAAATTGACAAGGATGGTTGTAATTGTTGTCGCACCAGATTAGGACCCTTGCATTAGGAGCTTAGGACACTCTTACTAACACCAGCTAAGCCTGCGTCATTTGTCTTGTTTTTATTTAAGAAAGATCTTTATATACATGATTTCTATTAACCAAGGTTTGTCTAAGTTGTTAAATTGCCTACAACATAAGTTCCCAATGAAAGAAAAACAATTATGACATTTAATGGTTTTTTGAGACACGTATTTGAGATATTTTCAATTTTGACAAAAGAGATTAGAGATTGGAGACTAGATTCTCTACTTAAACTATCTCAGTAAGGAAAAAATTCTCTAAATAGTCGATGTGCGCGTCGGTCCGGCGTCGGCTATCGTCGGCACCTGCGTCACGCCCCAATAAAATATTCTATTAGATTTCCACGTATGTACATTAGGACGAGAGGTGAGCTTCAGAGGTGCCCTTCTTGCGGCCACGAGAGCGAGCGCCCGGCACGCCGCTCTCTTTTCCTTACTCGATACGGGCAGACAGTCGGATATGTGCGACGAATGTCTTGAAGATGAAGTAAAATGAAAATTCGCTTGTTGCGCCGCCTGCCGCCCGTAGTCGTGGCCGCACCGTTAGGCAGCGGGCCGAGCAGCCGCGCGCGGGCCATAAAACATGATGTCCGTTTTTATTTGCGGCCTACAATTTGGATTATTAAACGCCTTTAGACCAAATGTTGGTAGCGTGAAATATTGCTTGGAGGCAGGGTAGCGTGGGAATTACCTTTTACTGTAATAGTGGTAGGTATTTTCTTTTTTATTCAATTCAAGCGGCCTGTAACACCCTACTAGACTGTGACGCGGTGAACCCAGAGATAAATAAAAGGCGCAGGTCGTCATTTATGTAAAACTAAGGCACTAATAGTGCCTTTGAAATATTCTCTTCAAATACAATACAAATACAAAAATATTTATTCAACGACAACAAGTCTGCTTTCAATCTAATAGATATAGATTTAAATTTATAAATATGGAAATAAAGAGGGAAATGGCCAGGGAAGAGCACAATAACAGCAAAGAGTCGCTAATACTGGTATCGCGCCTCGTTACAAGATGACTAGATACTACATGACTAAATGACCTTTACGTAAAATAAATAAATTACCTTTCATTTTTATCTTTTGAAGGATGGCAGTGATTAAAATGAAATTATACGTTAATTACGCAGTTATTAATTGGGAGCTGTATTTGTTGTGAGCAACTTGACACCGGACCTGGCTAGATTGGGTCGCTTGATAAGTTATATATTAAGATCGATCCCTATGATATCTCTTTGCGGGTATAATTACTCGTAAGCACATTACACACACATTAATATGAGAATAAAATATGAGTATAAACGTGAAAATAAATAATACGTAAAATTTATTATTTTTATTATTTCTTTAGCGCAGAATAGATTGCTATAGAAATTTTATAACTGATGTCTAGTGAAAGAATATACTCGTAATGTTAATATTAGTATAAGCGTATGAGCTGTGAGGAAGCGGCTTATTTAAAGAATACTACCAACCCATCTCTTCCTTAGGTGACGTAAAAGGCGACTGATGGACTTTGAAACGGCACACCCGTCCAATAGCTTATAAACGGCGACGGGCTCACCACCTTGTCACGCTGAGTGCAGTCACTGCTTGGTGAAGCGTGGACTATGGCAATAGACTCTGACTAACTCTTAGGGGATATTAGTCGTGATTATATGAAGATATAATCATCAAATTAGGTACCTTGTAATCGTGTACAAAGTCCAACCTCCAAAAAATATTTCTTTTGGGTTCTGTTAGTCTAAAAATCTTTAAAAATACATTAAAGTACCTAGCAACAATATCCAGGCATCGATACGTTATGACTGTGTTATATGAACAGCACAAATCACCAGGCCTGGCGCTACACGTCCTGCCACAGCCGCGTGTCTGCGGCCGCACGCGGCGAGGACACCCACTTGTATAAATAACATTTTAGGAACACAGCACAGATATTCCTTTACTTAGATAACACAATTATACCGATTTGTGTTGTAACCAATCGTGACAACTTTTAAACGTTTATTATGACGTCACAGCCGTTATTTTAAGACGGGAGATCCAAACTGATTGAAAGATACCGATGAAGCCGATGCCCTTCCGCCAATTATCACCCAATAAGGCATTTTTTCAGTTTTTGTAGCCAGTCGGACGCGCGCAGATTAGTTAGCAGCGGCCAAGTATTCAGTTATTGGACACGCGCAGTACAATGTATTTGCGTCATCAATGTCATTCTGTGGAACGCAGCGATAGCTGGGCTATGAAATGGTATAGCTCACTCTATCCTGCACGTTTAACCCTTCTGCTGTCATCAGAAACAACCGCGAGTGATTTATATCATTTTATGTGGTAAACGCAAGTAGATCTATAAAATTTTATTAAGAAAAATTACTCAGTAACTCCTCAACCTTTAAAAAAAAAATGCAAAAACAGCGGAGAATATATTTTTGCAGAGAGGATGTAATACGAACTACATTTTCAAGCCAACGAAGATGCACAAAATGTAAAAAGTTTTTCCTTTAGCCAAAAGTTACAAGGTCGCTCCACACTCGAGCTGAGAGTACTATCGGAGAGTTATGTCGTCCTCACATCACGCAGTAATGTACATGACGCGCCCGAGCCAAGGCCGGGTAAATAACTGTAGGCGTGCGCCGCAGGACACATCGCGATAACGGATGGGTTCGCAAAGAGGCTCACTTTGGGAAAGTCGGTTATTTTAGGAAATGTAACCTTGTTATAAAATAAACAGGCTTATTTGTGTATTATGATTATTGGGGAGAAGACTTTTAAGAGCATTTCTTAATGTGGAAAAATAACGAATGTCGTAGTTATGGACTTTTGAGAACATCATCGAATTTAAACACAACACGATGTTGCGCTTAATGAAATGGCAGCTGCGGCACAGCTGATGTACGAGTATATTTGAATTCTCATTGCAAATGTAACCAGTGGTCAAGTTTACGTCACTCAATTTGGTATTTCCGTTGCGCCGTTGGTCTAGATTCTAACTATTGGGTTCACTATTGCTATGGATCGAAACACTGGCCCTAAGCCATTAAAAACATTGTTAAATTAAAATGATATTGCACAATCTTTCGCTACGATATTCAAAACAAAGTAACCCTCGACATGGTTAGACGCAGGACAGGTGACCAAAACTTTGTGGTCATCAACCAAGCGTGCTCATTGTTATTGAAATAGGATTTTCCTGCTAATCGGCATTAGCACAGATGCTGTGCTGTTCTGTGTTAAAATTCGAATTTAGTCCGGAAGACCTGTGCCCAGCTGTGGGACTTTTGAAGGCTGAATGTTGACTAAGATACGACTCACTAGTCATGATGTGTGAATATAATCAATTATTAAACGAACGTTATTAAGCCCTATTGAATTATTCGCTAGTTTAAGTAATTGGATATTAATTGATTCATCGGATCATCACTTCAGACCGATTGATCAAGCCGCTGTGGTTTTTGGATGACGGACAATGCGTTTTCTGTTTACCATACATTTTTGACGTTACAATAAATTGCGGGTTTTGCGGAAATCAAACAAGTTATTTCAGCAAGTCGGCTGTGAAAGTAACAGCCGATCAATTGGTAAGATCTGTCGTTTGGGATTACATAACTTGTAATTTGTGCGTAAAATTTCCTTGTCAGGAAACTCTTTGAGTCGCTTGGCAGTCACCGAGAGGTTGATTTAATTTATTAATGCCAAAGTTCCTGTTTGTCTTCAAGGTCTGACGACACCCGCGGCCTGGGGCTGCTAAAAATTCGTTTAAATTTGGACCTTTTGATTAAAAAATTAATTGGCAGTTCGAGTTTGATGAAAAATTTATTATGAGAATTTTGTTTGAAATAAGACTGCTGGAGAATATTCCACGGGCTTGGCTACACAAGACAAACTTCTGATCAAGATGATTCTGATACATTGTGCTGAAAGTTTCGTTAACTTTATTATCTAAACCTTTCGCAAAAAAAAAATGGTCTCTCCACTAAATGGCAAGTGGCTGCAAGCGCCCAGAACGCATAGGATACCTGCTCATTCCTGTATGTTTGTTGTATATTCTGCTACGTTTTTGGGTATCAAACCTAGTACACGTTCAAAACTTTTCAAGATTGCTCCTTTAGCACCGTGTAACAAATTGGCAAAAAAAATATTTGGAAAGTAGCACCACGTCCACAGAGGCTGGGACACTGGCGCATTAACTCAAAGCGATGGCGGACTCAAAGCGACCTAATGGGGACACACGGCGGGCGACGGGGACAAAGGGGAAAAGAGCACAACGCAGCGGAGGCACGCTGGGCTGCGGGCTCCAAACACTTGGAATTCAATTTATTTCCTAAGTGGCGCACACGATGTTGGCAAATCTGACTGGCTGCCGAAATTTTAAGTAATTAAAAGGAAAGACGAACATACACGGAGAGCAACCATGATTGTATTAGATTGAAGTCAACGTTCTTGCATCTTTATTCTTATGCGCTATTTCCAATTCCTTATGGAGTAGACGCAAAATATACAAATCTTTTGTATGTAACAACTATCTGCGAATAATTTAAACATAATAAAATAATCCAGAATACCTTTTGGAAATTCTGAGTATAAGGTACGCTACCCTATTCGACACACTACCGATCTGTACCACGTTGTTCACATGAGATTTGTGGACAATAAACCCAATACCACCTTCAGACAGGACAGATCTTTGACATCCACGAAATAAAACAGGTTGCCGGATTTTAGGACTATTGAGTCCTCGCCCTCTCGTCGGACTTCGGATAGTCCCACTACACGCCAGTCCTCCAGTTCCAGCAGCTTCTCCGCAGTCCGCAGTGTGCGTGCATTGTAGGTTGCCAGGGCCAAGGTCGCTTGACGGGGAATCATCGCTGCCGAGGGATTCTTCACACCCCTGGTGCCGGCGCCTCGCCGACGTCCGTCACAGTCGGCACGGCCTCTGGTACTTGTGCCGTCTATTGTTGTGTAGAATCATCATTGGGCGGGTTTGGGCCTTCTACCACCACTTTGGCCCAGTACAGGTTGGTGGGGAGCGCTAGAGCCCCGTTAGTTATGCAGCAGGGTGCACCGCGTGCAGGTGAGGTCGACTTGAGTCTCGTAAGATGATTTTTGGGACCCCTAGCACCTCTACCTGAAAACCTAAAAATGAACCTCCTCCAGCTGTAGCCGGCCGCCGGGCCCCGCCGGGCCGGGGAGCCCCGCACGGCGAAGAGGTACATATTTCTTTTGTGGTCGCCCACATTACTTTGGCAGTTCGAAACCTCATCAACAAACGCTTGTTGTTGTTTGAGATATTTCTCTCCAGCGGAGCTGTAATTACGAAGTTAAAAGTGTAAGAAACTTGTTTCGGCGTGTGCTGTAAAATAAATAACAATGTAAAACACATTAGAGTTAGTTTCAATACATAATTGTACGTTTTGAGATCGTCTGTAGATAAGAACAATTCCTATTTGATATGGCTCAGAAGCATACCTGATTGACTCAGTCATATGATTTATTCACGTAAGGCGCGAGTGCGCGGCAGTCCGCACGGCTTGTGAACGCGTTGGCAGACCGATGGGACTCCCCACTGCTGCGCCGCTGACTACAGCTACACGCTCCAGTTACCGTCTGTGTGTGTATAAAGTGCATGGTTAAATCGGTGAAAAGTTTTACCAACACTAGAATAATATCTTTATGTTACTAACACTTTTACTAACACTAGAATAAGATCTTTATGTTACTAACACTTATAGACCTAGAATCCGAAATAAAATGTTTCTTATTATTATAATTTTAGTCACAAAAGTTAAATTACCGCATCACTGCCCCCTACATGTTTAATATTGATACAGTGTACTGTTAAATAGAAATTAAACAATTCTGATAATTTAGTAGGGGAATCGGGTTTATAAGGTTTGATTTTGGTTTATGTCATATAAACCAAAATCAAGTTTCAATCGGCAGGGCCGTAACACAAACACCCAGCCGCTAAGGAAGGAGGCTCGTACCCCTGCGAGTTTCGATAGTTTCCGAAAACGATTGTAGTTTTGCAGGATCGCTCATTACGTACGTACATTGGTGCTAGCAATTTGCCCTTCGGGTTTAGGATTACTTGACACACATTTACTATCAGTCCCTATCGGAAATTACAACAATAACGGGTTGAGCGAAGTGACGGTTTGAGTTGTTTTAGGCCTCTCGGTACTGAATTCGTCAAAAAATAGTGAAATGAGCAACCCCACCTAAAATTATTTTAACATATAAGTGTGAAATTAATGAATGAGGGCTATGTTCGGCTGCAATCGAAATCGCCGAGCATGCATAAAGAGAGTAAAGCCTCGGCCAGACAGACGCGGTGGCGGTGGCGATGGCGGCCTGCGTGCGGTAGACCGCCACCGCCACCGTGTCTGTCTGGCCGAGGCCTAATGTAAGTCGATGAAGCGAAAGAAGTGGAAACAAGTAAACTCAGCTTGTAGGGTGATGATGACATAAAAACATAACACTGTCACAACGCCTCTATCCTTGAAGGTATGCACGAAGAAAAGTTTACATTCACATATCGCCTGACGGCTATCTCCTCATGTAGCAGGAAGCGAGCTTGATGATGACAATGATAAAGGTTATATTTCTTTTGACCTACTTTATTTAATAGAACCATAGTTTTTGTGAATAACACTGTTTTTCATATCTTATGTACAGAGAAGACGAAGCGTCGTTAAGAACGGTGTCCGGCATTGTATAGCGTGAAGTGAGCGGGTCAAGTGTCCGCATTCAGCGGACGCGCCATTGTCCGCTCTGGCACTACTAAATAATGTATTTGCTTGCAATCTATGCGAGGATATCAACACTAGGGACGGGACATGTACATGGTATCGATATTGGCAAACGAATTATTAATATACGCCATTTATTGTGATACTGGACCAGTCTGCAAAAGACCCTGAGGAAGGATCAAAAACTCCTGAGGAAGCAGTAATAACACTCTAGAGATTATTCTCGTAGATGATATGACATCATAACACAACATGACATATCATCACGCCTCTTTCCCCGAAGGGGTAGGCAGAGGTGTTAAATATCCACATTTCGCCAGATATGTTAGGTCCCCATGTAACAGGTGGCTAGCCTGTTGCCACGCACCGGGCACAATGTGAGGCAAGGGGAATGGTCTTAGTATCATGGTCATGATACTAAGATACTGATTGTTGTCCAGGCAAGCGTAGACTGTAAATGGAAACAGGTAATGTTTGCAAATAACTGTAATGTAAACACAAAGTGGCTATTCAAATGAGAAAGACAAATACCGTGATTTCTATTTGTCGCTTGAAATGACTAAAATAATGATCACCAAAAAATATTCAATTTTGACGACCAGAAATTTCCTAACTGTAATAGTAATCATTATGTAAATTTTGACCAATGTAAATCTGACACAGTTATGTTGTATTTAAAATTCTGCGTTCCGTTAAATCAGAATGCGTGTTTATCAATGAACAAAAAGTTATTTTACTTATTGTAATGTTAATATGACATTGTTCATAAATACCGTCATCACAGAGTTACTGGACCGTCAGGACGTCTGCCATTGTTTTTCTGCAAACAGCACACAATCATTTTATTTATAAAAAATGTAATTCACTGAAACTGCCAGTCTTTGTAAGTTCCTCTTCCTTTTAAGAGAAATCCATTCCTTCTGGGACAGCGGCATGTTGAAATGTAATATTTCGTAATAAGACTTGCAGCATGTATTTTTATCGATATGTTTACAACCCTATTTCTTCTCAACTACAAGAATAACAGAATTAGGTACATTAGTTTGCAAAATGTACCTTCTTGTTTGTTCTTATTGATGCGAGGGATCCAAAGGGCCCTCAACAGTTATATAAGGTCCGTAACAAGTCGAGCGGCAGTTCGTGCCTCGAAATTGTGTAGTTTGTTACCAGCATTCCGCGATGAGCGACCAGCCTTAATTAAATATTTTTGCCGACGCGTGAGCGCCGACGTCGGACAACGTTCGACATGTAGTAATTAAATCTGGATCGCGATTAGACAGTTGAAGTGTGTAGCTGCTGCCGCTTATGGAATCCGTTCACGTATGTTTTTGCCATTTTCTGGTGAAAATATGCGGGCCGGGTTTTTATACGTTTTAAAAACGTTTATCTCAGTTCTCTCTGGATAATATTACCAGCGAAAGTATTTTCTACCATATAAATAAATATCCTCAGACATTCACACCTAACAACTAGTCCCATTTTAAGCAACTAAAACGCTGCCTGTGTTATGGATACTAGATGACGGACAAATATATTTAATAGATAAATACATATAATTATTATTCAGAATATACATAATATAATACATATATAATGAACATCCAAGACCAGTCTTGGATGGAACAAATGTCTGAAAATTCATCACCCAAACACTTGCCTCCACTGGGGATCGAACCCAGGACCTGTCGAGATGGCGACGCCTTGAGACCGGCGTACAGGCCACTCGACCATGGAGGTTATTTATAAAATATATAAAATATATTGCCTTTGCTACACGCTTTTTTGATATAGTATAACTTTATTGATAACGTAATAACTTAAAGAGCTTTGCCCCTATGTGCTTTTAAATGATTTTAATATTTGAAGAAACTTCGATTTCTTTTTATTTTGATGACGAATACAGGGCGAAGTACCGATTTTAGATTAAAATTTTATAATACCTTTTGGTGTACTTTTAATAACTAAGGAAAAATATTGAGAGGTATATAATTCGTCAATATCAGCTGTCTACACGTAATAATATTGTATCAAACATTTTTTTATACTATCGATATTTGAAAAGTAATAGAATTTTAATAACATACTCTATAGTGCTTCTCCCCATTAGTGGGGTGATGACTTCCTACATACAACAATGTCGAGTAGTTAGCCATCAAAGCAATCAATTTAGAGCTTTCATCAACGTTCTAATTATTGATTGTAGTAATTTTATTAAAGCTGCAAGGTTCGTGCTTGGTAATTATTATTTAGGTACAAACATTTTATTGTTAAAATAGAGATATTTAAAAACAACCTTATTTAACCTTTTTTGTACAACGTAACCGCAATGTTACATTGACAATGTACGTCAAATCGCAAAATAATGATAAGTAAAATGGGAGTTTTTGGCGGCTTTCAACTATGGCGGACGTGATTTTTATTTCAGTGATTGTAATATTGTTTCGGAGTGGATCTTGTTGCGTAAAATCAGTGTAGTTTTGTGTAATAAGTGTCAATAATGATGAGCCATATGGAGGATCATTGAAATAATCGTCAAGAGGTGTGAAAAGTGATGAGTTTTTTATCGTGGTAATCCACCTCATAGAAGTAACACCACAGTGTCTGCCATCAATCGTTTGACGCCAAACTCTTCCAAGATGCATTGAAATGCATTACACTTGCATTTCAATGCAAATACTGAAGACATTAAAATACCGAAGACTTGTCTGTATGGGCTCCGTTCCCTTTGCTTTCCCTACATGCGAGAATTCAAGAAAATAAGGAGTTTGGCGGTATTTGACTAATGGCGGACGTGATTTTTATTTCGATGATTGTAATATTGTACGGAGTGGATATTGTTACGTAAAATCAGTGTACTTTTGTGTAATAAGTGTCTGTGATGATGTGCAATGTGGAGGATAATCGAAATAAACGTCAAGTGGTGTGAAAAGTGATGAGTTTTTTATCGTGGTAATCCACCTCATCCAAGTAGCACCACAGTGTCTGCCATCGATCGTTTGACGCCAAACTCTCCCAAGATGCATTGAAATGCATTACACTAGCATTTCAATGCAGACTACTGAAGAAATATATACTGAAGACTTGGCTGTATGGGTTCCGTTCCCTTTGCCTTCCCTACATGGGAGAATTTTACAACAAAAAAAAAAGTCTAGAGAGTTTGGCGGCATTTGACTAATGGCGGACGTGATTTTTATTTCGATGATTGTAATATTGTACGGAGTGGATATTGTTACGTAAAATCAGTGTAGTTTTGTGTAATAAGTGTCTGTGATGATGTGCAATGTGGAGGATAATCGAAATAAACGTCAAGTGGTGTGAAAAGTGATGAGTTTTTTATCGTGGTAATCCACCTCATCCAAGTAGCACCACAGTGTCTGCCATCGATCGTTTGACGCCAAACTCTCCCAAGATGCATTGAAATGCATTACACTAGCATTTCAATGCAAACTACTGAAGAAATATATACTGAAGACTTGGCTGTATGGGCTCCGTTCCCTTTGCCTTCCCTACATGGGAGAATTTTACAACAACAAAAAAAAGTCTAAATGTCAGCAATAAAACAAATTAATATTCATGGAATTATTATGTTACCAATACGGTGTAACGAAACAAGAGCAAATGCAAACCGTGCACAGTTTTGATAAGGACTTGTCGTTAGTATTACACATAGTGTGTCGACGTGGAGCTAGGAGTAATTGTGTTCTATGATATGGAATCAAAGGAAGAACAGACCGTATAATTGTAATCGTGCTAATACAATAAAAAAAAGTTTCAAGTTCCAGTTCGTGTTTACCCTGTAAGATAAGCATAAGTTTTATCAGTGACTAGTGCACTATTTGATGAAACTGATTAATAAACCTGTTGTAATATGAATGTATCTATCATAGAAATATAATCTGTAAGGAATGTGACAACTAGGATAATCTGTGGACGGATATACGTACGGAGTCCTTGGGGCTCTCTGGCATTCATTCTATTTTATTCGTGATTTGATTGTGATCAAGTAATAAACCAATTATTGATTTAACATACAACTTGGGTATTATTTCAAAAATAAAACATGGTGACAGCGGGGTAGAACAGCCTCTTGTATATAAATAATAAATAAAGCAATTTGTATTGAAGTTTGAAGAGAAAAACCTGGATGAAAATTGGTATTTGGTAAGATGGACGGAAATTATGTACATGCAAACTCTTTGAGGCTCTTAGATTCCGGAGATATGAATATAAATTGGCTAAAATTCAAAAGACAGCTAATTAGTTACTTGGATGCATATGCTTTCACAAGTGCAGATAAGCAAAAGATTGGTATACTACTTCATCATGGCGGAGATGTATGCCAAGACATATATGAAAGTTTTGATGAAAATGATAGGAAGGCAGATTTCAACACAATTTTAAAAAAATTTGATGAACATTTTGTACCAGTAAGAAACATTACATATGAGAGATACATATTATTTACAAGAAAACAAAAGGATAACGAAACCTCTGAGAATTATTTGACTGTGTTGAGAAATATGGGAAAAACTTGTGGATTGGGTCAATTACATGACGAGTTGATTAGAGATCTTTTCATTTGTGGCATAAAAGATGTGAAACTGAGAAAACTATTACTAAGTTCTACAAATTTAACAATGACAAAAGCTCTGGATATATGCAGAACACATGCTGTGATTGTTGCACAAGTTTCCACTATGGAAAAGTATACTGAACAAGTTAAAATTAAAGAAGAACCTCCAGAAATAGATCAAATTATAAAACAAAATGGAAAGCATAAAAATTATAACCAAAAATCTAATTGTCAATATTGTGGCTTTAATCATGTCTACGGTCGTTGTCCAGCTTTTGGGAAGCTATGTGCTATATGCAAGAAGACCAATCACTTCGCAAGACAGTGTCGATCTAAACAAAGTATCCATGAATTAAATAATGATAAAATTAACAATAGTGACGAAGAATTACAGGTAAAAGATTTATGTATACATTCAATATTTAAAACAAAATGTAATAAATGGTATACTGCCTTATTAAAAATTAATGGTTATGATATACAGATGAAAGTTGATACTGGTGCTCAATGTAATGTTCTCAGTCAATCTCAATTATTACAAATAGGTTATCATTTGTCAGATATTGTGCCAACTAACATAAAAATTACCTCCTTTACTAATCAATTAGTCCCAGTGATAGGGAACATCACACTCAATTGTTTATTTAGAAATCAGTTATTTAAATTAGATTTTTTTATTGTCAATCAAAATTGTTCTAACATTTTAGGATTATATGCTTCAGAACAATTAGGTCTTATTAAAAGAATTGAACAGATTAATATTATTCCAATAGCATATGAGCACTTATTTGATGGAGAAGTTGGATGTATACCGGAGAAAGTTAAATTAGAAATTGATCATAATGTGAAACCTATTATTTTGCCTGCTCGTAGATTACCCTATGCTCTGCTGCCAAAAATTAAAATGGAATTGGACTCCATGGTTCAAAAAGGTATTATTGAACCTGTAACGGAACCAACTGATTGGGTAAGTCAAATGGTGATTGTTCTTAAAAAAGATGGTACCTTGAGGATTTGTTTGGATCCTAGACCGTTGAATAAAGCGCTAAAACGTGCTCATTATCCTTTCCCTACTGTAGATGAGATATCAGCTAAATTATATGGTGCAAAGTGGTTCTGTAAATTGGATGCACAATCGGGTTTTTGGAACATACCTCTTGATCATGCTAGTTCTAGGTTATGTACATTTCAGACTATATGGGGCCGTTATTGTTTTCTTAGATTACCATTTGGTATTAGTCCTGCAGCTGAAATATTTCATAGGATTATTTATGAAACATTTTCTAACTTACAAAATGTAGCTACATTTCAAGATGATTTAATTTTATGGGCTAGCACAAAGGAAGAATTACAGTCAATATTAGTAAAAGTTCTTGAAAAGGCATCTAAGGCCAATATCAAGTTTAATCCTAAAAAGTGTTTATTTTTCGTTAACCATGTTACTTTTTTAGGGCATAAGTTTGGGGAAAATGGCATAAGTGTTGATGATGAGAAAACTAAAGCTATTCGAGAATTAAAGCAACCTACTGATAAAAAGTCTTTACAGAGATTTCTTGGTATGGCAAATTATGTATCTAAATTTATTCAAAATTTTTCAGATCTGTGCTCACCACTTAGAGACTTATTAAAAGATCAAAATGAATTTATTTGGGAAAATCATCATACAAGGTGCTTTGAAAAATTGAAGTCGTGTATAACTAATGCACCAGTCTTAACATTTTATGATCAAAATAAAGACTTAACTCTAAGTGTTGATGCAAGTTCAATTGGTTTGGGAGCAGTTTTAATTCAAAACGGACGTCCAGTGGCGTTTGCATCTAGAGTATTAACAGAAGTACAAACAAGATATTCACAAATAGAAAAAGAACTTTTGGCTATTTGTTTTGGAGTGGAAAAATTCAGACAATACATTCTAGGTAGAAATTTAGTAAAAGTTGAGACTGATCACAAGCCAATTATAGGTCTTATTAACAAACCATTGCATAAAATTCCAATCAGGCTCCAAAGAATGATCTTAAAATTGCAACCATATTCATTGAATATTGTACATACCCCTGGTAAATACTTATATATTGCAGATACCTTGTCAAGAGACTTTTCACTTTTAGGGTGTGATACAGACACCGAGTTTGATAATGATTTAGAGTTACATGTTTCTATGTTAATAAAGGACCTACCTGTAACCAAGGAAGTTTGGTGTAAAGTAAAAGAGTATCTTGATAGTGATCCAATTATGTCTAAATTAAAAAATTTTACTTTAAATGGCTGGCCTAAAAGTTATAAAGATATAGATGAAAATTTGAAACCATACTATGACTATAAAGATGAAATTGTTGTAATTAAAGATTTATTATTTAGAGGTAATAGAATTTTGGTACCAAAGTTATTAAGATTAGAGATGCTAAAAAGTTTACATACAGGACACCCAGGTATATCTAGAACAATTTCTAGAGCTGAGCTAACTATGTTTTGGCCTGGAATTTTACAGGATATTAAAAAATATGTAAAGTCTTGTGCAATATGTTTGAAATATCAGAATAATAAGCAAAAAATATGTTTACAATATAAAAAAATTACCAAGCTTCCTTGGCAAGAAATAGGGTGTGATATATTTGAATTGTATCAGAAATATTATATAGTAGTAGTTGATTCCTTCTCTAATTTTATTGAAGTATGTTCACTAGATAATTTACGAAGTGTCACGGTTATACAAAAATTAAAATCCATATTTTCAAGGCATGGCATACCTTTGGTGCTTTATACTGATGGAGCATTGTGCTTTGATTCGGACTTATTTAGGAATTTTACAAAAGATTGGTGTTTTGTGCATATTATGTCTAGTCCCCATTATCCTCAATCAAATGGATTAGCCGAAAGTGCTGTAAAAACTGTAAAAACTATCTTTAAAAAAGCTTTAGAGTCTGGAGAAGATCCTTACCTTGCGCTATTAAATCACAGAACAACTCCAAGGGGTACCATACACTCACCTGCATCAAATTTGATGAGTCGTCAATTAAGAACAAACATACCATGTTCATTTCAGTCATTGGTTCCCAAAATTACATGTTTCAATGATGCCAAAAAGTTAAAAAATTTGAGACTAAGAAGTAAATTTTATTATGATAATAATGTTAGAAAAATAATAAATTTCAAACCAGGTCAGTCAATAAGATTTCAAAAGGGCAGTAAAGATGACAAACACTGGTATCCAGGTAAAATAATTAAAAAACATGATAATCCAAGGTCTTATGTTCTTGATGGTAAAAATGGTAGGAGATATGTCAGAAATGAAATTCATATTAGATTGGCTTCAGAAAATCCTGATGCTGGAACTATTTTAAATGAACCGGAAAATGTAACATCCATGTTTCAATCAAGTCCTATGTCTCATTTTGATAAAAATATCACTTTGCCTGTGACTCATACAGATGAAACATCAACTTTGCCTATAATACATTCTAATATAGATTTGAGTTCTGACACATCATCTAATTATGATAATCCTAGTAATAAGAGAAATATTAAACGGCCAATTCGATTTGATGATTATGTACTAGAATAAGATGTTCAGTATTATGATTGTTCTATATACAAGATATATTTTTATTTGTTTTTAAAGGGTAAGATGTTGTAATATGAATGTATCTATCATAGAAATATAATCTGTAAGGAATGTGACAACTAGGATAATCTGTGGACGGATATACGTACGGAGTCCTTGGGGCTCTCTGGCATTCATTCTATTTTATTCGTGATTTGATTGTGATCAAGTAATAAACCAATTATTGATTTAACATACAACTTGGGTATTATTTCAAAAATAAAACAAAACCATTAAAAGGTTTTTAGCTTTTTACATATACTCTTACTAAACTTTCTCGGTGCAATTTATTTTGTAAAAAAAAATATATGTATTCTTCGGTATATTAAATAAAACCATGTAATTCATTTCTGATGGTATAAGGAGTATCTGTTTTAATTTATTGCTCATAATACAGGCTACTCCCTGTGTATCAATCTCTAATAAAACTGTGTAATTTAAAAAGATATGCAACTGAATCTCTTATTAAAATTTTGAACGGAAGTGGGCTTCATTGTCAATTAGGTAGGGGAGAGGTGGTCATGAAAGGGACATGTTATAAAAAAACAAAACATAAAGAAGTCTTAAAGAAGAGATACCTTTAAAAACGAATGTTGCTTTTATATAGAAAAAACGTACATCCCAACACACTGAAAACGCGTCCACGCGAGCTCATGCGGGTCACGCACCTATGCGCGGGAGTGCGGCAGACGCAAGGTCGTGCGTGATTTTCGAACAGCTTGTATGAAATTAATCAGAGCCGTCAAAATGCATCTGCGCGCGAAGGTGCATTCAAACACGCACGCTCCGTTGTCGCGCGGCTCGCCTCTTTGTGTGTTGAGCAGTATTTCAGGTAAGTAAATCGGTTTGGTACTTTTCCGCCAACTTAAATAAATAGTGAATAAGAAGATTATTATAACCGTCGTTAGCTGAATTGATGTACTCAGACGAAATTTAAAAATAGTTTACACGATTTAAAATATGGCTTTTTAAATGTTTTATCATAAGTTAAATATCTGTGATTAAAGTGATATTTGATTGTGAATGGTGTCGTGGTATGTAAGACTAGTTAGTGAGTTGCCGCCTCGGCTGCGAGTTCGAATTCAAAAGTAAAATTTTTAATGACCATCCGATTCGCTGCGATTCGTACATTTATACAAGTTCTTCAACTCCGAATAGCGATGTAACCATTATCTTAGTTCTCTAGCTTACAGTAGAAATGTGATGCTCCCGGGAATTTATTTTGTCATTATTGTATTGTGATAACAGTGATGAGGTTAGGTAAGTACTTCATTTGTTTATGATGCATACGAAAATTACTATTGTTCTCGTTAAAAAATTGAAAAATTCTTAGTTAAAAATAACCGTGATTTACAAGACAGGTAATAATGTGACTATAACAATAAAGTTTCAATAAATTTTAAAATATCTAATTTTTTATCTAGGTTGTGAGTGTAAATACTTAAAAAAATACACATAACTATGTTTATCCGTTACATAAATGCCATAGGACAATCTTATTGCCTACTTTGGGATATGCTATTTGGTGTAAGAGAAAGAAATAATTATCATTTATTACACCTTACTTTTGTAATAGGTTAAAAGAATATCGAATCCTACACATTCGATATACTTAAAGAAATGCTCGTAAACAAAATAAGCGCGCATAGTTCCCACAGACATATAAGCACGACTATTATCCCCTAAGGGTGAGTCGGAGACTAGGCAAAAGCACCGCAAAAGCAGTCCATTGCCATGGTCCGCGTTTCACCAAGCAGTGACTGCACTCAGCGTGACAGATGGTGCGCCCGTCGCCGCTATAAGCTATTGGATGATTGTGCAGTTCTAAGGTCATTAGTCGCCTTTTGCGACACCGAAGGGAAAAGAACGGTTTGTAGTATTCTTTTAATGAGCCGCTACCACACGACATCGTTCCCAATTTATGTTAATGACATTTCTAATACATGCGTATTTAGCTGTGCGTCTAGATTGACACAATCTACGCACATTAAGTGCCGTTAACTAGTCAAGGGGCACAAGGCACACTAGAAACATCTATTATTTGCGAACACTGGAGTTCGCGGTGCACTCCAAGGAGTTAAATAAATTGGCAGCGAGCGGTTATATAAAAAACATAATACAAAAATTTAGTTTTAACACGTCTGCTTATATCTTTGGGCAGGCGTGATTATGTGTATATGTATGTATGTGTTAAATTACAAATATTTCCGTAATATGAACATTTATGCCATCTACTACGGGTTTGGAGTAGGTAGCATGCATATACAGCACCTAAGTTATATGAAATATGTCAGCCAGCTCCCCCTCCCCTCCCCCGGCAGCTGACGAGTGCCCCGATTTGTTCGCACCATTCTAAAAACCGAGCTGCAGAATATTTTCTTGCATTTTATCCACGCGAACGTATAATTGAAGTTCGGCCAGTGCTGCGTATTTACTAAGTCTACAGGTTGTTTTAAATCGTTGATAAGGAAATAAATAAAAGGACTTTACTTGATGCTGCCTTAGAAAATGGCTTAATAAAAAGAAAATGACCCACTGTTATTCGAGTACTTCCCATATTTCGTTTATTCAGCCCTTTTTTTATAAAATAGTAGATAGAAACAGTACGTTGAAGGAGGGACCTAAAAATTAAAGAATTAATTATTTTTGTATATTACAGAAAATTTACATTTAGATACACCTCGCTGGAGCGCGGCCGCAGCCAGCCTCCCGTTTATTTAATTAGTAAGAATTACTTTGTGACATCAAAATAATGTCTTGTAAAATATATTTTCACTAACTTAATTATTCCTACACTCACCAATTATCTCGACTCTGCTTAACAATGATGACATGGCTACAAAATTAAGGAAAGTTCAAGAAAATTAGCATTATAAAATATACAAGTAAAAAATGTACAAATGAGAGAAAGTATTTAGAATAATACTCAGTTTGAGAACGTTATGATCTCTGTAGAATTTGTAGATTTATATCTCATATATTCTAGGCGACTGTAGACAATAGCCACTAGTCTGTTTGCCAACAGGTTTTCGAATCCTCCTCGATCCTTGGCCTGAAAATCCCTCGGTTGTTGTTTCTGAAAAACAAGAGATGCGCGCGGATCCTTAGACTGCACGTACCGCACACATATACGCACACCCGATTGGGCTACAAATGTATGTATACTCGCCCCATTTGGGCTTTTACTCACATTGCATTGGATAAAATGTCTTCAATATTTCACCAACACGCCGCTGACTCAGCAAGCAAAGAAAGAAACGCGGGCTGCAGCTAATTGAGGCCGAATAGTAAAAACTAACGAGCTTCATCGCGATCCGCCGCTAATTGCTCGCCGACCCTCGTTACCATCTCCTCCACTCACCCTTAAATACCTCAAATACCTGATTCTGCATAAATAACGTGACCTTTTACTTCTGTCTCTATAAAGGCATATTCTGACATTTTCCAGTTATGATTGTTGACTTGAATATTATTTAATTGCTTGTAACGTTTCGTGGCGACGGAAATACAAAATTGGATTGGTGGCAGCCCTGGGGCAGCCGGCTGCGTCCGCCGATGGCGGTGTTTGCACGCTCACAAAGGACTCGGTATTGTGTAAAGACTCGTTTGTTATGAAACGCTATAAAATTATCGTTTAAATAAATTTAACGGGTTTATTTTAAATTTAACGATATGAAATCTGTCAACGTTTATCATTATTATGAAAAAAGATACCTGCTTCGATTTCAAGCCGTTGAAGCATGATGCATGATTAGTTTCCAGTTTTCGCTGGTTGTATCTTGGGTGACCAAACTTTACGACGAAGTACAATAAGGGTAATCGTTTATGAGTTAAAATTGGTATTGGGGCACTGTGTTGATGAAAGACCATACTCATCGTGTTTCTTTTTTAGCGTACTTACAATAGACTGGTAATAATATCTCACCGTGACCTTTCAAGCCCCTGCTAATGAGATGCGAGTCCTAATTCCGTGATGGATTGGACTCCTTAAGACGAGATAAAACAAGTGCGGGCACTTGGAAGTAGAGGAGTAACTGGACATCTTAAATATTATTTATCTAGGCTAGCTAGACCGGCTCACGGTTCAATAAATGTAAAATATAAAGGCTGAAAAAAATTTTTGGGACCTGGAGGGGTACCTTAAATATTTAAAATAGCTTAATTATCATAAAGGAAACATACTTTTATTTTTAAAAAGAAACATAAATGCATTCTCAGTTTTCTCAAAAAGCTTACCCAAGCCGGGAATTGATTGAGAAACAAAAAATAAAGTTCGCGATTTCATTCCACTAATCGAATTGAGTCTTAACTGGGCATTATTATTTGGGTTGTCTTAACCTTGTTAATTATAAAATTTATCTATGAAACATTAAGTCCTAGACATGAAAAACGTAATGAAATCTAACATTTATTTTATTTATCCCAAACCAAAAAAAACTGAAAATACAGTTTTGTTTATTTAAAAAAAATTAAGTTAGTTTCCTTTATGTAAATTAAGCAATTTTAAATATTTAAGGCCCTTCCTCTCCAGGGTCCCTGAAAAATTTCCACCTGTATAATATTAGGTACATTTAATCTCACCTCTTTCCCCAAAGGACTACGCAAAGGTGTACTAAAAATTATGCACTATCTTCTGACCCAGTTAAACTCGACTGAACTCGACAGTCTCTTGTACCTCTAATATAATTCACACGTCACGTCACCTAACTGTCAAACTGTACACCTTTATAAAATTGTATGTTATATGTCTTTACAGTCGAGTTCAATAATATGTGCACATTTGACAGGTTGGTTGTTTTTATTTCCTTTCAATAAGAGACATTTATTACTGCCAAATGTGCATTGCATACATATTATTGAACGAGATTGTACATGTACGAAGTACAATTTAATAATAGTACGAGTAGAACACTAAGCTATTGAATGAACTGGTCGGTACCAATCGCCCGCAGATGTGTTCCTCACAATAAATTGCATCAATGAATGGCCGCCGTAGTCCAAGTTGAGCAATATCTCAGCTCGTCGTCCAACTCGCCAACTTGAGACATCGCGGCCATTCCACAACTGCGCCAAACAAGTTCTCGACTCTATTTGACGGTGGTGGCGGAGGACAGCCGGAGGTTAACATGTAATAAGAGGCAAGCCGCCTGTAAGACACCGGGTACAGTGTCGCAGGACGGCTACTGACAAACTATTGTAACACGTCGTTAATGTTGTAGTCGGGTCGAATTAAGTTCCTTCCTTTTTCCAATACTGTATTTATTAAATAATAATAATATTATGTATGTATTTAATTTCCCATGTTGGTCCGGGACACCAAGAGAATCTACCAACTGCTTTTCTTGCCTAGCATGTCGTAAAAGCCGACTAAGGGCGTATTGGGTACTGGGTCTGTGGTTGTGTAGGCGATGAGCTAGCCACTGTTTACTACTCTTTCACGATTTTTCATCTGACCAAACCAAATTTTTGTATGGCTAAATGTGGTCTTAAGGAACACAGTGCTCCTTTGACTCTGCCTAACCTTTCGGGGATTGCAGGCGTGATTTTATGTATGTATGTTTATTTCGGCTACAAAATATAGATAGGTCGCTTTCGCATAATGCCACTTTCGCATAATGTTACAATGGGAACTTAGAATAAAACTTCGTGTTTTTCATAACAAAACATAATTAACATTACACCTCCATCCCCGAAGGTGTAGGTAGAGGTATTAAACACCCACTAGATATGTATAAGTCCCAGGTGGCGAGCCTGGTGCCATGCATCGGGCACAATGTGAGGCAAGCGATGTTCACAATCAGCTGTAAGAATTTAAGATTTATTCTAACTCAGTGTTATAGAGTTTATTTAGTTTTCAAAATAACTCGCATCAATCATTAATTTAATCCATCATTACGCAGGGTCAGTATATTGTTATATCATAAACACACATCAAAATTTATAGACTGATTACAGTAAATACTTGACGAGTAAGCTAAATTCATAATAAACTGTGAGTGCCATAAAGTTGTGAAATTTTATTCCAATAACGGCTCGAATTTATCCACTTTATTACCTAAAATACTACATACTGAGGGAAGTATTAATATAATATACACACCTTAACATTAATATAAACGTTTTGTGTAGACGCGGCCCAGAAACTTCACACTCGTGGCCTTAATTAATATGTTATGCTCATTGTCCTAATTCAAAATGAAGGGGCAGCAACCCTTCTGTCGACGGCGCGGCGCGCTGAAAAACTTTATACTGAAATAATTAAGTTGAGCTACACATTAATAGGTCTTTTATATTAAAATTAAAGGTAAATTTCTCACAATGAACTAAGCGAGTTCATTAGCTGTGAAAGTTAACAAAGCTTGAAGTCTGTAATTATAAGAAACGGGGCCGACTTAACGTGCCTTCCAAAGCACGGAGGAGTTCTACTTTACAAAGTTTTGGTCACCCATTCAACGTGTGGCCATGGTGAAGCTCTGTTTTCGATATCGAAAGCCAAAACGTCCTATCCACTACGCCACCGAGCTCCTCTCTATGTATGATTAGATCTTTTAAACTTCGAAATGGATTTTGTAAGGTTTGTTTAATATATTAGGTTGGGGAAAAAGTCTTTTCGCATTATAGTATGTATAAACTTGTAATAAAATCTCTTTGGCTATACTATTTGTATCTGGCTGGTTTTGGTATCATTGAAAGTTTAAATTTTAAAGAACATAATTCCAAATTCAAATTAGGAAAATGTGTGATTTTCATTTGTTTTTCGTACCGCCAAGGTGAGTGAATCTAATGAAGAAAGTCGATACATTTTAAAATTTTACTACAAAAAAGGTAAAAATGCAACGCAAGCCGCGAAAAAAATTTGCGATGTTTATGGACCTAGTGCAGTGTCTGTGAGAGTAGCACAAATTTAGTTTAAGCGTTTTCAATCCGGAAATTTTGATGTCAAAGATGCACGTCGCTCTGGTCGCCCTATTACAGATAAAATGGATGCCATTTTTGAAAAAGTGGAGCAAGATCGGCATGTCAGTTGTTACGACGTCGCTGAAGAACTGGGAATTGACCACAAAACAGTTTTGGCGCATTTGAAAAAAACTGGGTACACAAAAAAGCTCGACATTTGGGTACCTCACGAGCTCACTGAAAGAAACCTAATGAACCGTGTACTCATTTGTGATTCTTTATTACGACGTAATGAAACCGAACCATTTTTGAAGAAGCTGATAACTGGTGATGAAAAGTGGATCACGTACGACAAGAACGTGCGAAAAAGGTCGTGGTCAAAGGCCGGTCAGGCTTCACAGACTGTGACGAAACCCGGGTTAACTCGCATCACGGTGATGCTGTGTGTGTGGTGGGATTGGAACTACTGCGAACAACTGATGAGATTAAAGCAAGAAGTTGAGAGAAAGCGGCCGGAATTAATCAACAGAAGGGGTGTGGTTTTTCATCATGATAACGCTAGACCTCACACATCTTTAGCCACTCAGCAAAAATTAAGAGAGTTTGGCTGGGAGGTGTTAATGCATCCGCCGTATAGTCCTGACCTTGCACCTTCGGATTTCCACCTGTTTCGGTCTCTTCAGAATTCTTTAGGCAGTGTCAGGTTAACATCACGAGAGGATTGCCAAAACCACTTGTCGCGGTATTTTGACCAGAAGTCCCAAAATTTCTATAGCAATGGGATCATGTCCCTACCTACAAGATGGCAAAAAGTTATCGAACAAAATGGTACCTACATACTTTAGTTGAATGTAAATAAACTATATTAAAAAATGTTTTGAATTTTCTTAAAAAATGCGAAGAAACTTTTTCCTCAACCTATTATAATGTGTCTTACATTTCCACCATGTAACTAAAAGTAAGCAATGCAAAGCTTGTGCTCTGGGATTTGGGTTAAAATCAATATCGTGGTGTGTTATATAGTGATTAACTTATAGATCCTACAATTAATGGTAGTCGTGTGGTAACCCATCTCTGACTAACCCTTAGGGGATGAACTTGGTGATTGTATGTATGTATGTATGTTTTTTTTGGTAAAATTTCCCTTTCTGGGAAGGCAAGGGGAACTTAGCTCATACAGCCACTGTAGGCTGTAGGTATGTTGTCATTCAAACATTTGAGAAAGTCCGTCAATGTGTTGCACAAGGAGGGCGTCACTTAGAGCAACTACTGTACACAAACATGTACAATCACAAAAATAAATATTGGATTTCAAAAGCTATAACCAAACCGTTTAATAAAAAACCTCAAGCAGTTTTATTCCTTACGTTCTTTGAGGCTGTAGGTATGTTGTCATACAAAATATATGGGAGCCTTTCAACAAATTTTTAAAAATAATACTGCATTTATTTTAAAAATGTAATGAATGTGACTTTACTTACTGGGTGACGGTCTTTCGATATCAATTTGAAGTTTTCGGCTATCTTAAATATTAACGGAATAATCTCCTGGCCACCCTTAACGTTCACACTCTGTATGAGACCTGTATAGATGTAAATATAAAATGTTTCCTAAATTTGCACCATTTGACCCAAAGTAAGCAATGTAACGTTTGTGTAATGACAACATACCTACAGCGTATTTGGGCTAACGTAGGTGGGTAATTTTTGTAAGGCTAAGTGTGGTCTCAAAGGACACAGTGCTCCTTGGACTCTGGCTACCCCTTCGGGGATTATAGGCGTGATTTTATGTATGTATGTGGGTGGGTAATAAAATGCATTATTGTGTTTTTTTAGCAAGCGATTTATCTTCTAGATCCTATAATTCTATTCTACATGAGAATATTCATCATTATTTGTCTGCCCTATTCCCAATTTAATTTGGAGAGAATATTAGAGAAATAGAGATAGTTATTGGAGAATATTATGATCTAAACAAACTAAAAACTAAACAAAATAGTCTGATATAACCTATTTTAGTTGACCACGCATGACGGATGAGGGACGGTGGCCGCCACGCCGCGGCCCCGCAGAGCCTCGTGTGGGCCCATTAGGCCTCTCGCCGGGTAAACAGCTGTCACCAACTTTGCATAATTTATCTTAATATAGTTTGACTCAGAAAATCTCTGTGCCTACAGGCAGTGGGGTGTTAATGAATTTATTTTTAATTTTGTTTGTTGAAATAACAGGGTGTAGTCAATTATTGCAATAGATAGATTCCTAAGTAATACTTTATTGAGCAATCTTACAAGATCTTCAAAGTTCCAATCGTTAAAACCTGGAAGAAATAAGTTGTATTATATCAATCATTAGCCTACATTAACTCTTTAAATCCCACATGGCATCTCGAAACGCTACGAACAATAGATTAAGCTACCGTTCAGATACCAGACACTCTGTCTCGTGGTAATTAGTCTAGTGAAGGACATTGACCATCCACACACATTACGAGCACATGAACAACTTCGATGCTCGTCAATCCATTTTAAAAGCAGAGCGAATTTTTGTTTGGCGTTCCAGCCAGTCGTAATCCGACATTAAGCCCGGTGTACACTGAGCATACCGGCCGAGGTGACCCGCGCGCCGCCGCCGCCGACGCGACGCTACAAATAACGCAAAAAACAATTACCAGTCTGTCGTCATCAGAGCTTATTAGATAAACTTGGAGTGAAAAAAACTCCTTCTACGCCGTACGCCGAAGTATCGAATCACGGTCCCCGAGAGCTCCTCTTAGGCGTCTAAGAGGAGGATACTAAAAAACTGCTCACATATTAAAATAAACGTAGGATTTGTCAAAAATAAAAACATCTACGACTAGCAACGAGCTACGACGTTACGACAGGATAAAGCTACGAGCACAATACTACGAGCTACGAAAACATTTTAAACGTACTAAGCGTCTGCTCAGCGAGCAAAAAGACAGCGATCGATGCTGTTTTAGTAAAATATTGTTTTAGCGCGTTTTCATTGAATGTCGAATGATGTATAGAGTGACGGCGCAGCGTCGTGCGCCCGCATTCAAATGTACCGCAATATAAATCATCGGACTCGAACAAAACGCCGCTGGTTTGCGGACGAATTGTCTTTTAAACGTTGTGTCGACGGTAATATATATTGTTTTAAAAAAAGCGACATATATCACTTGTTGTCAAGCGCTGCAGCGTCATCGCACAAATTTCTTTATTTTGAATTTTAATAATAATACAGTTATATGGATGGGAAATAAGTTACTCGCAGGTAATGTGGTGCACTTGTAATCAATTTCAATTAACAATGGAAGAGGTTAATAATTATTAATATAAGTACTTATTGACATTTTGTGTGGGTGTAACAACTCTTCCGTGGGTTGATAAAGGTGTGATGTTTTATAACAAAGATTTTTTTGTTATTAAAACAAAAGAAGATATCTATGGCAGCCGAGAATAGTCGATTAGTCTATTTTTTGATCTGCCTGATTTGTATAATAGCTATGTAACAAGGGACAAGTCTGCTGCTCTGCACCGAGCCTAGTGCGACGCAAGCGACATTCACAATAAACTGTAAGTACTTATCTAAGCTGTCCAAACTAAGTGTGACAGACAAGAATTGAACCCGCGACCTCTTGTACGAGCAGTCCCGTTTTCCCTCTGCTATCACTATATTTGTACCGACAATCATTGTGCTGTGTTAACCTATATTTTCTACATAACATATAATACATCTCGCAATAACATGCTCATCCGCTCACCGCGTGAGTAATATAAATATCATTTGCTTATTTCATTTGCGTCCGCTTGGGCGCTCAGCGCGCTCGCTTTTTTGCTCATTCCGCTCACTGGCTCGGCCGATACATCTCAACCAAATGATATTATCTCAGTTCAATGTTCCTGACATTTAGTATGTTGTGATGATGCCGCAATTTATTCGTGGCAATATTTTTGTTTATAGAATTTTCTGCGTGTATTTTGTATACGTATTGTATTATATATATACGTATGTATGTAATTGATGTCAGGTATAATGAAGATGTTTGTACTTAAGGGTAGTCCACAGAGCATAAGAGTTGTTTCATTCTTGTGTGCAAATAGACGAATTCCTGGCTGTGTGGTCTACCCCTTAGTGATAATACTTGGACTTTGGAATACATTTTTCGTTCTCATGCCATGTCTCTGACACAAAACATACTTGCCAATGGAGCCCTCAAAAGAAGCCTCAATGCCACCTAAAGGACAATGGTAAGGGCTGTGCATGAAGTTTATCTACATGGTCAATAAGGAGGACATCCGCTAAGATATAGAGTTTATTAAGAGGCAAAGCACATTGCAGCCAACACCTCACCATTCGTGGAAAAAACAGATGCAATAGCAATCAGAACAGCAAAACCCACATTCCACAACACGGGGCACTCAAAATCACAAGACATTTGGTCACCGGGACCCAAACATATAGCGAGAAACACTTCGTTTTCAATATTCAAACCAAAACATAAGTTTATAATAGGAACATAGTAAAGATTTAGCACACTGTCAAGTTATTATTGTATGGAAATTCGCTCAACCAGCACTGCTTCAGCAAACCGCCGCAAGAAAGTCGTAAACATTATACGAGCGATAAACACCTCTGGCATCGGACGGAGAGCGGTGGTTATTTATTTTAAGCTGGGACGCGTCACAGCATCGCCGCGGCAGTAAACGTGTCGAAACGTGTCCCCGCCCGCGACGCGAAACACACAACATGTTCTAAAGTTTGAAATATAATATAGCTTGGTCGTGCGTATTCGTTTATGTACTTTTTATGTTGTTCAAGCGATTTATTTGACGTGACGCAGAACAATAAAGTAGAACAATTTAATTCATAGCGTTAAGGGTCCGGCGAACAGTGAATTTTTCATACAAACGTAATACCAAAATCATTTTCAATTTGAGAATATCTGGACATATCATCGTTGTTATTCGGATTAAGGAAGTATTTTTATATGTTTCTGTTAAAAAAAAAATTTGTTCAAAATATTTATAAACTTATATTATATATGCAATTATAAAATTTTCGTAATTTTTTCGACGTTTTCGGACATATTTTCCGCTTATTTGTTTCTTATTAAAAACGCAATTAATCATTACGTAATTTTAACAGAAACATAGAAAAATTCTTTCTTAATCCGAATAACAGCGATGATTTGTCCAGATGTTCGCAAATTGAAAATGATTTTGGTATTACGTTTGAATGAAAAATTCACTGTTCGCCGGACCCTTAAAGTAACGGGCTTTGTAATAAAACGTAACATTTTTATTTTATTAAATATCTTTTAATGCCAGTTTCTTTTCTGTTATATGAAACCGTACTTTAAGTGAGAAAACTTTAAAAACAGCTGCTGCTGCTGCTGTGTGTACATTATTATTTTTTAAAAGACTACAAATTCCGTTATTGTGAAAGCCATAGTAAAATCCTATGAAGTTCACTAGCATTAGGGCGCAACTCAATTTATGAAAAATGCAAAGGATCATTTAAATATGTTTCGATTGCCAAAGCTGATGTGGGTGTGCCTTAATTTCAAAACTCTTTCGTGTGTTAAAACAACATAATGTCAAACAAATTATGCGTAAGAACAGACGCACGCTTACTTTGTACCCAGTAAGAACTTGTAAAACAAAGTATCGCGTTGTTTCGGAACTGTGATTGTTGACTTCTCTGTTTAATTCCATTGTATACTTCAAAAACGCTTATTGAGACTAAATGTGACTTTATGTTTACCAAGCTCATGAAAGAGGGAAGAAAAGGAATGAACAAAATGCCCTCTTTCCTTGCATTTCCTCCTCAACTTGACCTAATTCGTAAGCATGGCAGACATGCATAAAACAACAGATATACATTTACATAGATGACCCAAACGCATGCACCGCGCGTGTTTGAACATCCCGAAATTCCGCGGCTAACTAGTCTGCGCGCTTCTTGCATTCCGAAATTTCGACCTGAAATTGAATACAATGCAACTTTCAACTTTCTACGAGAGAAAGTTGAAAGTAGTTGCAAGTTTCATTGTCACTGGGTTCTGAAGTATTCCCAAAGTTGCCGCCTGATAGCTAGTCCAGAATTTCCTCAAAATTGAGTTACGAAAATCCAACCAGGCAAACAAAGAGTCAAAAAGACAAACAAGAAAGTGCGTTAATAAAACGTGGTAAAAAAATCCTCGTTGTGTGATAATTAGCGGAGGGGCATTGGGGCCTGTCTTAAAGTTCAGCAGTAACTTTAAGACAGGCCCCAATGCCCCTCACGTCACTATTGACGAGCACAATGAAAAAGAAGACTTGCTTGGGCAACTAACTTTATTGTACTAACGTGTAAAATTTTAAATGACATATAATATTTTTTTAAATAAAAAAATATAGCCAAAAGGAAAGAGGCCGTAGAATTGCTTGGCGCCAACAGCCACAGTTAGACGTTAATAAGTTGATACGCTCAGTTTAAAAACAAAAGTTATACTCGTAGTTGTAAAGTGATACTCGTATACTCGTACTTGCGTTATCTATGTAGATCTATTTATCTATGTGCATACAACCTTTGTATGCTTATTTGCCATGCAAATAATATTGAGCAAGTGCACCTCCAGAATTGTATATTTCATGGAATCGAAAAAATATTGATACAAACTTTTTGTAGCCCACTCTACAATGATTAAAATCATCGTATCCGCAGAAATATGAAACTGTGCGAGTAACAACGCGGTCCTGCATTAATAACATCGGTACAATGTTACAACATCTGAGTTTCGGCAACTACAGTGATAAGCAGAGATCGCCAAACTTTGCGTCAGTACTAGTCATGTGGATATAACCCCAAAATTTATCAAATAGTTAATAATTTAATTAATTTCTAACTTGAGACTTAGTTTTGTGTTTTAGTCAATAAATACACAGTTTTGCGTTGGAAGTTGTGATTTATAAAAAAATATCAGTATTTTTTGGAAAATTTTACATTAAAATATTAAATCTCAAAAGAAATTGATTAAATGTGCGGTGACCGCGCACAAATTATCATATCCGTATTATAATTTATTATCATAAATAGATATTTCAAATATGTAAATATGTATCATTAATATTGTGCCGAACTGGCACAGATTTACATAGAACCTTTGTTTTTAATACATATTTACTTTTATAGGGATGTTGTTTTCATAATTATTGAGTTGAATAAAGTGACAACCGAAACCAGTGCCGATTATTTCAGGTATTTAGCAATTCTTAACAAATATTATTATTAATATTAAAAACTATGAATAAACTTATATTAATATTACAATTTACACTTAGAAGTAACTGAATGAGTCATACTCGTAAACATTTCGCTCCTTAAATTAAATATATAAAACTTACAGAAAAGTATCAGTAACTGTTTTAAGCAAATGAAAATGTCTTAGTGAATATTTTGGGCTTCTAAGAACTTCCTACAACAAGTTTCTACAAGTAAATCAATCAGACGGCGTTCAGAAAGTTCCATTTTATTTTCACGATCGAGGATTTGCTCTTATTGTAGCTGCAAATACTCTATCGGGGAAAACGAGAAAAATAAATTTTTTGTCAGTTTTTTTGACAGTTTTTTGTTACTCGAGAAAATACTTGCCGAGCGCATTATTTCGGAAATGGAGGTACTTATAGTTTTTACAGGATTTCAACTTAAATACGAGGGAATATTACGCTACCTAACAAAACAAGCAAATAATTAAGTTATACACATAACATGACTTATAACTTAACGAACTCTTAAGATCCCATTTCATGTAAAATTAACATTTGAAGAAGAAGAGAAAACCCTAAGATTCCGAAACGAACATTCGTAGAAAAAGAACTTTGCATATGTTTTCTTCTTTTAATTTTTTTTTTCACTTTTATTAAATACCGCTTCCACATGATATCACTTGCAAGAATCATGCTTATAATAATCGGTCTTTCTTTCCAAATAACGAATTTCTACGAGAAAATTATTGGTTCATAATAAAGAATTTTCGCATCATCAATGTAGAGAATTTTAATTTCATATAGTCACAATAAGCTCTTAATATTCTCATCAATATTAGAATGGCCCCATAAAGCCCACTATCTGGCGGCCGCACGCACTTTCCGCCCATCAAGTGGACGCGTGGTATGTACCGCCGCCGCCGCCGTGCGGTCAGAGGTGCCATAGTTAACTGGTAATTAGGTGGTCACTCCAGAGCGGCAACACTGAGCTCGATGCAATGGGCTTCTTGTATATAAACAACGGTACGGCATGTAGGTGCGAGTTCGCGAATAATTATCAATGACTGAACAATTCGCAGACAATCAAATATACAATTTGTATTCACGGCTCACGAACGCAGGCCCTAAAATAACACAGTTCTGGTCTGAAATGCTATCATGTGACATAAGTTTATTAAATTCATTTTTCATTCGCAAGGGCCAATCTACGCTCCCTCCTCTACGCCATTAGTGCTCCACGCTGGATGTCTTACTTTGTTACATTATTCATGCCGGAGACAAGTCACATCGCGCGTTTTATTGTTTACATGTGGCCTCAAAAGAAAGTTTTCTGTAATAATAAGACTTCGAGAATGAAGCGATAGTTTCTGAGGAAGGCCAGTGGTAAAGGCTGTATGTTTTTGCATAACAACTTTTTATGAGCACCTCAACTTATTTCTACCTTTTCTTATTTTACGTGGGGTCGGCAAATATTTTTTTCTGTCTCTTTCACTCTTGTCTGCATCTGGATAGTTCAGCATCGTCATTTCATATCACAGTTCACATACTAAATCCACGACTTCCTTGGTACATAAGCGTACATTCATTCTTCTCATAACTTGTCCATACCACGCAAAACTCTATCCTCATTACAAGTACATGTTTAAAATGCACGATAAAAATATTCTGTAAGCCCAAGGACAGTACCGCGTTCACCTAAAATAAAGCCAAAATATGTGATAGCGTACAATTTCCACGTCAAAAACATGATAAATTAGCGTGTATGTTCGGTGGCGCCCACACTGGGGCCGGTAACTCGTTTGAAATTAACTAAGTTGCAGGGTAGATGCGCCGCCGGCGCTGCAGTCATTAAGCCCGGGCGCGCGGCCGTCGCCCAGTCACGGTGAGACTGCTCCACTCGCAGATTTATAGGATTGTGTTCGTTAACATTGACATGTACATGTACAAGATTTTAAGCTGGATTCTTCAATGGAACTGCTATGAGTGATTTTTTTTTATTTAAAATGAATTATCTAGACAAATGAATCCTTATAACACATTAAATAGAAGTAATTAACGTTATTTTAGATTTAGTACAATGTATTAATTTTGAATATTTATTTATTATTTCGTAGTCCACCTCTTCGAGCAGTAGGCAGTGCCTGCTATATTTGAATTTGAGTTTGTTTATGTTAGCACAGAATAAGGCAAATAACACACAATTAAAGTGTATCAAAATCATAAATAATTATATTTCATAAGCTTGGCACTTAAAATCGACAACATTTTACATTTATCATGTATCTTACAAAATAAATCAATAATTAATAAAAAAGTATAGTATTAAAGTTCAAGTACACCCACAGCGCTTTGACTGAGGTTGTGATCGATACAAGCGGCCGGATTCTGAGAGTAAGGCTTTTCATGAGAAGCACCCGGCAAGAAACTCATGAGCCTACTATTTTAAATAGCCAATTCTATAATTATTGCCAGTATAAATATATTGTTATATTATTTTCTTAATTTTTATTAATCCACCAAAATAAAATGCCTATGATAACGGTATCAATAAAGTATTTCCACACCATTTTATCCTCTAGATTAATATAATCTTGGATTTTGTAATAGCCTTTTTTCATTAGAGGTTTAAATTTATGAAAAAGCAAGCGGTTATAATTATTTGATATACGATATACGCAATTTGTAATAATGCGAGTATATCGCTCGCATAAGCGTCACTAATAATAAACAACATGAAACAAATGAGGTAAACATTAACATTGTATAACAAATTAGATGAACGACACGTGCACACAAAACAATATGGGCATTAGACGGTTATTTACGATTTGTTTGAAATTCAGCAATGGCGGCGCAGATACGGTATCAATGGCGGGCTGCCCTCGTTAACTTTATTAACTGAGCGTGAGGCGCTAATTATATCAAGAGATCTCGATTCAAAGGATGCCGGTAAATGAACTACGGAATATTTTTCTATTTAGATTTTACAAATTTGTCAAGAACTGAATTGATTCTTGTTTTTCTTAAGCTTATGACACTAGTTTATTTGCTATTTTGATGACCTCCGTGGTCAAGAGGTTCCCACGCCAGTGTTAAGATTTCCTGTCCTATTCTGTTTATCTGTCCTTGTCTCGGTTTATAGAAGGCTATTTGCTTGGGGTGCATGTCTTTTTTCAATTATGCTACTTATAAATTTTACGCAAACATTCCTTTTTATTTTCTGAGACTTAATGCTATGTGCCCTAAGAATTGGGCTACGGCTCTGTCAATGGCCGTATTTAGCTCGTCAACAGCATGTGAACGGCGGCAGTAGACACGAGATTAAGATCAAATACGATGTAGACTAAAACCCGCAATCACATTTGAGATTTAGTTAAAAAATTATGTATTTAAAATGTATATATGAACATGTAACAGGGATAAAGTGAAAGTACACATAAAGCATAAAGTATAAAGTACACATAAAGCATAAAGTATAAAGTACACATAAAGCATAAAGTATAAATTCCGCACACCCACCGCCCGAGCCTCGGCCATAAACTTCAGCGCCATTACCCTTTAATCGCCGACGCGAGCGCACAATTGGTGTTCAGCTATAAATGTAATTGTTTTGCATAATAAATAAATTAATAATAATGAGCACTAACATTATAATGATTCGACTTTATCTTTGGTGATAAATTTAATAGTAATATAGCTTGCGTTACGCTGTTCCCGGTGAATGGCAGCAGGCACCCCCCGTACCTGGCGCATGGACTTAAACGTACCAAATAAAATGTGGTAGTAAACACCTACCCACGTCTTCGGGAATTTAAGCATCAGAATAATTATGTACCTTCTTATCCGCTGCGTTAGATTTCCACAAGCTAATTAATATTCACTCTCGATCCTCGCTCATACCAGCTTTTACTCTTACCAGCTTACCTACGAATATCGCCATACCATCACTAATCAAAGAGCATCCTACACCACTTCTTATACAGGGTTATTTATAATAACATTTGTTTTACGACTTTTGATAATTTGGCACATTTTACTTCATACAAAAATAAGTATAAATTTCGAATGTTTAAAGCTCTGTGCGCATAGCGCGCGAGCTGCGCGTGTCGTCTTTTCGTATGAACGGAACATAATTATAAACAATAAAATAAATAGCTACCTAGCCTCCCAGAGTTGTTCATTCATTAAAAATAATCCTGTATAATTTTATTTATAGTAGGTAGCTACAATTATCCAAAAAAATATTCCAGGCAAAAGCGTTAATTCCCGATACCACCAGAAGCTGTGAATGTTAACGAAATAGAAACGTTACCCAGTGTACTCGTACTACACTTTTAATTTTGAAGAGCTCTAACGGCGCCGCCCGGCAGCGTAGCGAGCGTACGTGCAAAAAAACCACCGCCGACGCCGCTTAAACCGCTCGCCAGCGCGCGACCGAACTCCAGTTTGCTGTTAGTTTTTGAACAAATTGGAAAAATCCAATTATATCTGTCTCTGTTCTGTTTAAAGCGTGAAAGGATAGCTTTTTGCGCGGGCGCTGCCATTGAATACTAAATTTTATTACGCTCTAGAATTATTGTTCGCGCGAACACGGCACGTAACTTCCGGATTGTAATGTGGATGATGCTTCTAAAAAGTATTTTACTGTGTAATGTTCACTGCTTAGTAATATGATTATTATTTTCCTAAAGTCAAATGGGAAACAATAAGACGGGAATTTTTCATTGTGCGTAATGAAGAGCAGCCATCTCGCGCTCTATCACAAAGACCTAAGCAGCTATGTCTTGGTCTTAGTATGGTTTGCCGAAACCCCACATTCAACAGAAATTTAAAATTTCATGAACATAAAATAAAACTAAAATACAATTAAAAATAGTGTCAATAAACATAACAAAATAAAAATTAGAAGTTATTTCACAATACATACTTTGTAAACCTAAGTAAGATATGACGACAAAAATATTTTATGAATTATTAGAGTGACCAATACAGACATTATATAATACTATGCCTATTACATCTACCTACAACCTCTGAATCACTATTATGTCAATTATGTCATATTTCAACTCAGAGTATCCAATAATGTGACAGCGGACCCTGCAGCCGAAGCCCAGAGCTCACTTGATTTATGGCAGAACTAGGTAAAACCGATCAAATATACTCCATCAATTAATAAAGTGCGTTCGTAAGTAAATACCTACACAGATATTTGTGTGGTAGACAATTGTGAGTGAAGCAATATTATCTCCCAAAACAAGCGCTGTTACAGCATATTGGCAGTAAATTACAGTGCTTGCTGCGCCCGCCCCGCGCCCCGCGCCCCGCACCCCGCGCCGCCCGCTCTAAGCCTCGATACGGTTTACTACGCATGCTCGAATAATGATTGTGCGATGTACTAACGGTCGTTTCTACAAGTTCTTAATTCTATGAAAACGTCGTTTGAGAGTTTAAAAAGGTCGTTTTGACCATTGCTTTTAGGATGTAAAAATAATAATTATTATGTTGAAATCAATTACATTAGTTTGTATTAATTTTTATGGATGTTATTTAAACAGTTAGCAAAATATTCCGCGTTTGGTCAGCAAGAAATACAATTGGTCAACTAAAATAACTAATTGGTTATTAGCAAATTATGGGCAGCACATATTATTATTTTGTTTCTTTTTTTTCACTCATTTCTGAGTATTATTATAATACTCTTTATTGGCAAAAATATAATTAATTTTTATTTCAATAATTAATAGTTATTATTTCTAATTTGTCGGCAAAATAAAATTCAAATGTTTTCTCTACTACCAAATTGTTTAATATTATGTTATGATGAACAGATGACACAAATTTTGTTTTTAAGGGTCATAAAAAACCTTTACGTAATATCTATCAGAATACATTTCCTAGGTATTGATTCTTGATCCTTCATTGATCCTATTCCTAGATTTTATACATTTCGGATAACATATATATCGCTGCCCAAATAATTATTTTGCTGCCTAAATAATTATCTTGCTACCGAATCAATTTTTCTGCGGAACAAATAATATTTTGCTCCCCAAATAATTTTTTTGCCGCCCAAATAATTATATTGCTGACAAATTATTTGTTTGCTGTACGTACAAATGATTTTTCCGCTGACCTTTTTGTTGCTGACCAAATTTTAAATGGCTGCCCAATACTTCCATTTTGAATCGTTTGTGTTGTATTATTAAAACTACAATGAAAAAAATATATGGCGAAATGTGGGTGTTTACCTTTGTCTACACCTTCAGGGACAGAGGCGTACATACAAACATACATACATACAATCACGAGTATTATCCCCTAAGGGTTAGTCAGAGACTAGGCAAAAGCACTGCAAAAGCAGTCTATTCCCATAGTCCACGCTTCACCAAGCAGTGCTATTAGCTATTGGATGTTGTGCAGTCCTAAATCCATTAGTCGCCTTTTACGACACCCAAGGGAAGAGATGGGTTGATGGGTGGGACAGAGGCGTGATGATAATAATAGGCTTTTTACAAAAAAAAGTATTTAAATAAATGTATTTAAACTATATGCAATAGATAATTATCTATTGCATAAAATGTAATAAGTATAGCACAAACGATCATTTGACTATTTCACGCTTTCGCCCAAAGGTGTTCTCTCCCGCACTTCGGGCAAACGTGATCGGGACGCGCGTAGCAGCCCCGCGCGATATACCCCGGTACACTCGGTATTTTCTTCTGCCGCACTCGCATAAATCAACCGCCCTGTTTGCTGCTAACGATCTGTCGAAGCCCTCCAGCTTCATATCAGATTGTTTTTATCGATTTCATCATACGTGATTTTTCTTCAAAGGGAAAATTTTCGTTCAGAATGATGAGAATGGTGATCCAATTACTTTGTTTTGGAGAGCATCTCTACAGGCACAGGGGCAGAAGGTATACGCGATTCATTTAAACTTTAGATGGAGGTTTTTGAATGGAAAGAATTGTTTCATTTGATTCCTATTTTCTTTCAATCCCAGACAGGAAGGAAGCTCCATTTTTTATTAATAATTTTATTTTATACCACTTTCTACTTTATGTTCTCTCTCCTCTACCTCCAAAAGAATTAATGGTGACGCTGACATCGCTATTATAGTCACTGACTGCTAAGACCATAGTGATCATCGCTTGATAAACTCAGCCCAAAATTCACCTAAGGTCATAGAGCTCTAAGTGCTCGTCCTCTGGACACCCCCCCCCCCCCCTACCTCCCTCCCCGTACAAGGTCAGACGCCGCTGACTACGGCGGGTGACGCGCCCGTAAATCTTGTTCGCATGTATCGGAATATGTTGAAGTGCCTCGCTAGTGGTGGTACACTCCAATAGTTGACTGGGTTGAACTTTTCTTTGATGTATGTTCGACTATCTAAATAGTAGATAATTAATTTAATTATTATATTGGTTACATGTAAGAAGGTTTTCGCCCAGCAGTGGAACGCGTTCGGCTGTAGGGGAAAACAAGATTTTCTCACGACGAAAGGCGGCATTCTCAACTTTCAGTTTGTCAACGAGGCAGCGATACCTTAGTTGAGAATTATTATTCTCAACTAGGGTATCGCTACCATATTCGGCCATTCAATGGTCACTGGTTCATGCCCTGGCTAAACCATTGAGCTTAGAATTATTGGTGTAAACACCATTGGATATCACTTCAGGGATATAAATTAATATTTTAATTACTATTTTGTACTATGTTGTTAACGTGGTGTTGACAATACATTGAGATACTCGATGTCAACAAACCAAGAAAAGGGTTGTTATTCAGTCCTATTTTACAAAGATAAAAACATCAGATTAAAATAAAACTTAACCATACGTCGTATTAATTTATCTTCACCCACGCTTCATACATTGACACGAATGACTTTACTGTAGGAATAAAAGTACATTTAAGCATGCGTACCCCAGACCCCGACTCCGCGCCCAGCAACACCTCCATGGGATGACGGAATTGTTTCCCCGAAGAGCTCGATTGCCCGTCTTAATATTCGCCGGTGTCGCGCGAGACGTGATCTGATTAAATGGAGAACATTCCAGTGTCTTGTTCATGTTTATGTTTACCATGGAACTTTATTAAATTAATTCGGAGCGCTGAAGTTTATTTGTTCTACGAATATTTTATACGTGTCGCGTTTCTAATCTTGGAGCATTTGGAACGGTTGTAATAATGAGCCCGGGTCGGTCGTCTTGTTTCATGAACTGAATATGATATTACTCAGGTATTTGCTTTAAGCCGTACAGGGCGGGGGATATAGGCACAACTCGTCAAAGGCCGCCGGTTCACAGAGGTCGTACTGTGAGGGTTGAGCATATATCGTTGAGTTCAAATAGGACTTACGATTAAGTATAGGTTATTATGAATATCTGAAACTATATGTATTATGGCAAGGTACAAGATCGTACTAGACACGGCAGGCACAATACCGTCAGCAATGAAATATCCTTTCATTTCATGCCCTTTAGCACTCTTGTTTGACGATCTCCCGTGGTCGAGTGGTCTATACGCTAGTCTCAAGGCGTCCGTCGCAATCTCGACAGGTTCTGGGTTCGATTCCCGGTGGAGACAAATGTTTGTGTGATGAATACAAGCATTTGTTCCCCAGTCTTGGATGTTCATATATTTTATGTATTGTAAATATTTTCTGAACATTTATATGTATGTATCTATTAAATATATTTATCCATGTATGTGACACAAACAGCATTAGTTGCTGAAAATGAGTCTAGTTGATACGTGTGAATGTCTGAGAATATGTATAATCAAAAAAACTTTACTAATACTCACATAAATCTGAAGATATCTCAGATATCACATAATCTTAAAACAAGAAACGGTATTATTCTTAACAGTAAAAATAAAATTACCGGACTTTTAATTGTGAGGGGGCGATACGTCCCACTCGCAATTAATCATCACATTCACAAGACAAAGCGCGATTGACTCGACCGCCCACGTCAAAGAGTGCGAGGGTCGCGACTTCTTTGCATATTTGAATACTGGCACTTATCGGTGAAATAAATATAAAAACTACTTACTTAAAAAAAACTTACTCGAGATCACAAAACGGCTGCTAACTTTGGATTTTTTAAGACGGTGAGAGAACTTTTTGAATCAAAATCAAAATCAAAATCAAAAGCATTTATTCAGTTTAGATGCGTCTTAGCGCATGCTTATGAATGTCATAAACATTTTACAATATTTCGTGAAAAAGAAAAATTACGCCATCCGTTCACAAAACTACCAGGAGGCCTTGTTCTGAGAAGAACGGGCAAGAAACTCAGCAAGTTTCTACCCTCCCTTTACATAGCAACATTTAAAAAATGTCATAAACTACAACGTCATTGAAGTTTAAAAATAAAAAGATAGATATCTAATTTGAGTAATATTCTGCAGTTTACCACATTTTTCATTACAAACATGTACGGTGATAGTCTAAATTATAATCTAAAAAATAGTATCTACATTACAATTATTGCCACGCATTTTTGTCTTCTAGGTAATCATTGACGGTATAGTAACCTTTAGACATTAATTTAGTTTTAATATATGTCTTGAAACTGTGCAAAGTTTCAAGACATATAAATGAATGTTTTCCCAGGTTCCTACCATATTCCCATCACACCTCACCATATTTAGCTAACACACTGATACTCTACATTTTATCCTCAAAATTGTGAGCTACTAACTTTAATTTCCATAAAATAAATTGTTCGGTCTAAAGTTAAGGTTTTTAAAAATTATCTTTCAAGCCATTATGATCTAATACACGGCTCCTTCTTAATTTCTCAATGGTCAGAAAACGAGACGAGAGATAACACACAATATAAGGTTGGCTGGCAGAGATCTCTATTAGAGATAAGTCCTCCTTTGCTTACTTTTTTATTTACTGTAATTTTGTTTATTGGTGCAATAAAGAGTTTAATATATAATCAACATTCTTTCCAATCACCGGCGTTCGGTTGGCCCTCACGGAGTAAGGGCTAGGTTTAAATGTGATACGCGCCTACGTCGTTCAGGCTCCAACTCTTCTATTCACATTGACCAAAGATAACTAAAAATGCATGAATACTTATATTTAAAATATTACAAAAATTTTTACATTAATAAACTCTTAAGAAAACCATAGCCAGTATAATGCTATCTATTTAACGTTGCAAAAAACAAAGATATACTGAGCCTTGTAAGACAATATAAATCAAAGCCGATGCTCGCATGTATCACAACAACAATTATTGTGAATGCGTGTCTTGACGGGCAGCCTTCGGGAGTTTGAGCCAACGAATTAGGGATGATATTGCTTTGAGCTTATAATATATTCACTACACTGTCAGAGATACTAAATGGAAACAGCTTTCTCTTGAGTTGGGATTCTTTAATTTATTTTTTTCAGTTTTTGCTTTACAAAAAATAGAATAGTTGAAAGTGTAGCATATACAATTATTTATTTAAATAAAACGACCGAATTCCACGAGTTTTTCTAAGTATTATGTTTACCCTTATTAAATCCAAATTAATTACTATAGAATTCAGCACTAAATAGTTTTATTGTGTGAACAACGGTCTTCTAGTAAAGTGTCACAATTAGTCACAATTATAACCTTCAGAGCCGCCTGTTCCTTTGGCTAGAAAATACTTTGGCCTTAAATACTTCGGTATAAGTCTTTCATTGAAAGTTGCTTTAATATACGAACTAAAAATTCAAATATGATTAAATTAAGTTGCATGGAAAATACTGCTCACCTTATAAACATAGATTATTGTTCTCATGGTTTTGTTTTTTAAAACACATGATAATAATCAAACAGTATATGTTTGAACAAAATATTGAAACTTTTAGGATTAATTATTTTGTAATTTCCAACTTTTGATAGGTTTATCAATTGAAAATCGGTGCGAGATTCAATGGACGAATAGTTTCACAACTAAAGATTGAAATTGAAATTGAATTGATTTGAAATTGAATGTTAAGATTTAAATATTTATTGTTATAACTATTGTATGCATAATTATAGAGAAAAATAGTAATTATGTGCAAGTTTGTCCATCACAGGATGGCAAAGAGAACTCAGCCGATACATACGAGGTTTAATTTGAGTAGGTTATGTTAACACATAAAATAATGAAAGTCAGCCGTAGTAGCATGAGCAGTGCGATGTAATATTTATCACGTTTTTAACACGCCTAATTGTCAAATGCCATAGTACTTTGCCGTGGGAAGTTGTGTATGTATCAACCTAGATCCCTAACACATGCCTGACAACGCATACCTTGGGATCGACGTAGTGTGAGCGTACGACACAGTTATTTATTACTGAGAAGTTTTAACACGTCATTATGAAAAGGCAATTTAACCACAGTGCGTCATCATAATAGTTTACATATTAATAAATAAATTAAATCCTAGACGCATCTACATTTAAATGAAGCACATTTACACTCAATTTGAATATAAATAGGGTCCATAATGTGTCGCGTCGACCCCAAGTTGCGCCGGGCTTCCGGCTCCGGCAACGATCGGCAAACAATGTGTTTCTTTTACGAGTTTATGCTCAGGGTTCGTTTGTTATTTGGAAGAAAAACATTGTAGTTTCCATGTAACATGCCCATTTTACAAGGCGACGGGTTGCATACACGGAAAGTTATAGTTTAGAATAATTTCTCGTACTTGGTAAGTTGTGTTTGTTTTTGAGTAGCGAGCACAAAAAGGTTAAAAGGCATTTGTATTAAAACTCATTCGAGATAACCTAATGGATTTATTAAAAATGGAACGAACGGTATACGAAAAAAGATAGTACCTGGTGGCCCCGCAGGACGCGTGGCGCGCTGTGTTCCATATTCAAAAGGAGATAGATGCCTAAACGAATGTCCTCAATGATATACCTAATCATACTACTTCATACTTTTTACGAGTATAAATTCATCAATAAATTATTAATTAAATGTTTTCTACTTTTCTCGTATTTTCCGGTAGACAGTGTTGACATTACAACGAAAAAATTTATAATCTTTGTATAGAACATAGCGCGTTAAACTTTTTGTTTTATACTTTGAAGAAAAATATCAAGAATTTGCCTCACGAACAAACGAACAAAAACTAACTTAAAATATGGCTATTCCTTCTAAATTCAACTTTATGTCGTAAGACGTAATGTTACTTTTTTGGACAAAACGCTCCACGCTTTCTTTTTGTAATTTTTATTTTATTTTATACTTTTTAGTCTTCTTATTAATCAAACTTAATGAACTACTTGTAACGGCTGCCATGTTGGATTAAGGTCACGTGATATTTTTTTTTCGTATCGCATTTAGCAAACCCTTTTATTTAATACTCATATCATGGGGGTGCACTTCAAATAGACAATCCGCAATCTTGGATGTCCGCCATGTTGGATTTAAGTCATGTGACTAATTTTTTCGTATTCCTGACAGCAAACCCTTTCATTTGATATCCATATGATGGGGGTTGATTTCAAACAGCCAGTCCACAATCTTGGGGAGGCCGCCATATTGGATTTGTAATGACGTTTCTAAGCTGGTCATGTATTGTCATCAAAACTCAGAGCGTGTGTAAAATTTCATCCTAATCGAAGACCGGGAAGTGGGTCAGATTAAGATTCCAAATTTTGACGCAGACATACAAACAGTGTGAGTTAAATAAAAGCGTGTAATTAAAATCGTAGAAGTATAATTTAATTTAAATATAATATTTGCGATCAACTTTTCTTCATTATCAAATGTTAGTTACTCAGCGAAAATACAATATTCCGCTAAATTTATATTGTCACAATACTTATTACCGTTTTAGGCTACATTGTAGCACATCAGCATGTTGGCGCAATCGAAAGCGAATTCAAAGGCCAATTTTAATTAGGTGCTTATTGAGCGGTTATTTTCGAGGCCGCTTACGAGATGCTAACCCGAAATCTAGTGAAACCTATTTAATACCCTATTTAATGATATTAAACATTTTCCATAAAGAAGTGTTTATTTATAATTGATCGACGAGAGCTATCAACAACAACTAAGTATTATTTCTTGATCGGTTTTATTGCTCTGCCAGTTTCTTGCAAGTTCCTGAAAATTTTTTATGCCATGTATAGGCCACATAATAATATTCGTGTACCCAGCAATATGTGCAACTACATCCAGTATTTATAATTTGCTAGGGCAACAGCCCATATTGTACTTAGCCTTGTAAAAAGGTTTTTTTAAACAATAATCTGTTGTAATATTACCTTTATTATCCTTAACAGATCATCGCTCTCTTCGTCAGTTGCTACGATTGATTTTGACTAGCTAGAAGTGGATAAAAGTCAAAATATCCTGCCCTCTTTACAGGATTTATTAACACTACTTTGGAAATTATACTACAAGATTTGGCTGTACGATATTATACTTTTGCCTGTTCAAGCGAAGAAAATTTTACTACTGGGCGCCATTTTCCTTTAAATTTTTAAGCAGGTTTCAAGTAACTACCTACATTACAAGAGTGATTTATTTTTTCCATCACCGATCCGTTTATACGAAAAGCGTGATATCTTTGTCACTAATTGTTTGAAGTCGTGCTTCTTTTCGATGTTATTTCATGAGTTCGGTCATTGCTTGGTGTGTATAGGCAATCAGAACATTACTGAAATGCAAAAGAAACCAATAAGACTTCGAATAAGTGCTGGACTAGCATCTTGGACTATTCAGGTAAGTGGGTGTTTGGGTAGCGCATGTAGGTGTTTTCTATACTAGTAGTCATAATATTGGTTTTCAACTTTTCGGTATTTACCAAATTCTTATATCTAAAGTTTTCACGGTTAGGTTCCCGCCTCGTTTAACATACCACATAACATAAAATCACGCCTCTATCCCCGAAGGGTAGCCAGAGGTGTTAACACTCACGTATCGCCTGATATGTCAAGTCTCCATGTAATAGGGGGCACAGTGTGAAGCAAGCATATTTACAACAAACTGTACTGTTTTATTCACATGTTGTGGGCTTTTTCCACACTCCTCGCTAAAACATAAATGATTCTTAGGCTTCTAACGAATTTTATTTATTTATTACCCACAATAAAGACTATTCTTAGGTTAATATTCTTCCTAGAAATGGAAGAAGAAATTTTAAAATTGGAACGCAACATTCAACGTAAGATGGTGGCTGCTCTGACAGAAGTACTTTTGGCACTTCATAAAGTACCTGCTCTTAACGCAACATTATTTGTGATATTGAATGTATTTATGAGTCTGATTTAGTGTAAGACAAACATTTTATTTAAAGTCAGTGATTTTTTTTTTTCAGTTTAGTGATCACCACATTAATAGTGAATTTTTTAGGAAAATATTCTTTAACACAATTGTAGACAAGAATTTAAGAATGGAACTCAACATTCAGTGTTAGACGTTGGCTGCAATATCAAAGGTAATTTTGACATGACTAACTTTCAACCATGAGATGAAATTGTTCATTGCCTCTCTCGTAATGATCGAACATTATTGTTGGTAAACATCGTTGATGTTAGTCGTATTGTTGAACGCAGTCGCAGTCTCTTTAAGACCGATTTGATATTTAATTTGTCTTGTCGGTGAATGAAAGCGGAGTTTTGACGGTAAAAGAATAAATGAAAGTTAATGTATTCCATAATAGATAGCAGTATTTAAGACTAACTAATTTTAATTTTCTTTGCATTTGTCTACCCCTTTATATTTTATCATTTTTTTAGGTGTTCTTCAACAAAATTGCAGCAGAAAAATTATGAAATAAAGCAAGATGTTAATTCGAGATGGCGGCTCGTGCTGGCGTCTATATCAAAGGTACTTTTGAAAGTTTATATGGAAACGTTTTGTCGTTATATTATGTCATGATTAGGTGTATCTGCTAGGAGTGTGGGGCCGACTTGAGACTGGCTGCTACGGAATGATAAAATTGCTCATTGGCTATCATCATCGTGAGATTCTGTATCCGGTATTTATCTATTTTTTTTTAATTTTACCTCTTACAGTGGTAGATACCGCCGCCTGGTAAATAGGCTTTTTTTAAAAACCGCCTTGTTAAAACATTTTTATGGTTCACGTGTCGATCGAACATTGTATTGTTAATATTGTATGTGTTTACGAGTATGTGACCTTACGGGTCTTTAAGAGCAATCATTTAAAGTTATTTTGATAATTTTTTAGGTAAGTGATCTCCTACAAAATGGAAAAAGAAAACTAAACAGTGGAACGCAACCTTTAACGGAAGATGGTGGTTGCTATATATTACAGGTAATTTTAATAATTTTAAAATTAACATAAAATTATTATTATTTTATTGTCATGGTGTCATGCTGGGGTTCTTTTTTTTCATCTTTTGCTGCTACCGGGTAAGATATAATCGCTCATGGCCTCATTTTCAGCGCTCGCGTCAAAGCGAAAGACAATAAGTATATTTGTTCCTGGGTGAGTGGCGTGAGTGTGACTCGTGACTCGCACAAATATTCAATATTTTAAAAACTACGTTCGCCACGGTGATTCTTTTATTTGGCGACGTTGATGATCACTTTTTAAATCAGTTTTCTAGAACAACTTCAATAGATATATCATATTAGCGGCATCGGTACGGCTCAGGATTTCAGGGACGTTTCATAGGTACGCCGGCCGCCAGCCCCAGCGAGATTTACATACATTTGACCTATGAAACCACCCTTAGATGATAAATAGCATTATACATTAACTTCATGGCAATAAAGTAAAAATTTCACATGAAATGGTCGTAGAATTCCTCTTGAAGCTGCTGCATCGGCAGCCTTGAGGATGCTTCGAGATACTTCGGCAGCCTTGCGATGTGCGCCGGGTCTTAGTCAGCCCATGCTTGTCCCCGAGTGAAGATCTACTATATACCATGTTCGAGGGCGCCATTTTAAATTTATTGTATTTAATTAATTCATTTTTTGTTTCAGGTAAGTGCTGTTTAGTAAGAAGTCTTTTAAAAAAATATTACGATTGTGTATTCTATATTAAGCTATTTTTATTTTCTGCCAATAAATTATCGATCTATGGAGCATTCTTCGCCATATTTTTTTGGCAAATATCCACGTTGTATATACTTATGTAAAGTTACACGTCATACCGTAGATATAGAATAGTAATGCTCAAATATTAATTAGGACTATTTTTTATATAAGAAATAAATAATTAAGTTTACTTTTAGTATCTAGACATACTATCTAGGCAGTTATTGTTCAAAGTCAATATAATTTTGTTTTTAAAAAGTGTTTATTTTTTATTTATTCTGTTTTAGTAGCTATAACATAAACTGAATAAAAATTTAAAGTATTCCTTCTCTAGAGAAAATTATTTATATAAGAAAGTCTAGTATCTCTGACAGTGTTTGAATATTTTATACGCTAAAGTACCGGAGCTGCCCGTCAAGACTCGCGTACAATCGTTTTCGTTATGAAACACGCGAGCATCGCCTTTGATTTCTTTTGTCTTAGAAGTCTTGTCTTAGTATTTCTTCGTGCTTTATATTATTAAACAGACAACGCTTTTGCATCGTAAGCTAGACATGTACTATTAAACTAACTCATGTGGATTTCTCTGTAAAGCATGTACATATAACTTGTAAAATTATGTTTTATTTATATTTTTCTTTGTGCGTAAACAATATAATAAGGCCGCGGTAGCCGAGTTGGGTCGGACGGGCACTACTCGTTCGAGGCCGCAGGAAACGCGGGTTCGATCCCACCGCCTGTACCACTGAGTTTGAATAAAACTTATGTACAGTTGATTGTGAATATCGCTTGCCTCACATTGCGCCCGGTGCTCGCCACCTGTTACATGGGGATATCTAGCGAAATGTGGGTGTTTAACACCTCGGCCTGCCCCTTCGGGGAAAGAGGCGTGATAATATGTTATGTTATGTAAACAATATGACAATATGGATCTACAGATTTTTTTACGAGTTTATATTTTTGGTTCGCTAGTTATTACAAGGAAAATATTGTTTTTGCCACAACACTATACTTAGCAGCGGGAAGCAACGAAAAGTAGATTCTGTCATACTTGTAAATAAGTGTTCGTTCGAAAAACGAATAAACATTTCATATTTTTTTCTTTGAATTTTAAAAATAGAACAGAATTATGTATGTAAAAAGTGTCTAGGGGTGTGCTAGGGGCCCGAGGGCGGGGGTCGCGGCGGCGTGTTCCATATTCAAAATTTGAAAAAGAATTTGAACAATTCTCTCTGTTGTAGTATTTGCCTTTGACAAAACATACACACATGACGCATTACCAGTCCTCTTTCCCCGAAGCGGTAGGTAGAGGTGTTAAGTACCCACTTTTCCTCTTGACAACTAAACACATCACCACAACGATATACGAGTTATCATCAGGCTATTTATAATTACCACTAATACACAAAAACAATGCTATCTCTATTACCGCGCACACGTGACTCGTCTAGGCCGTAAAAACAACATATTACACTCATCTACGCATTCGTATTGTGGCAAAATTCCCTTGATGTAATGGGCTATGACTATGAACAATCTATTACTTCGTTGGCAACACTAACTTTGTATTACGGTGACGTAGCTATGTACAGCCACGTGGCTTCCGTAATATATTACAGGCTTTTCCAACATGTGCTGACGTGCAGTTTACCAAATGTTATTCCCAATAAGTCAGCAAAAAGGGATCGTTCTCTTGGTTTTTATGTCGGCAATGGCAGGTAGTTCTTGGACAATAGACGTTGTAACTCGCAGTTTGTGTAAGTTATTACAAGGGTTTGATTGGCCCATCTGATAATGGCTGTGGCTAGGCTACGAATAGTATCGAGTATTAATCGAATTATTCCAAGGTCTTTGTTTTACTGAAACTCAGTCTGAAGCTTTAAGTTATGATGTTTAGTTATTATAAACGGGGAAAGACTTGGTTTACAATGATATTTAATGTATAACATTGATGTGCCATTTGCCACGGTTGAACCAGTGACATTGGGCATGCAACTAACTGTTTCAAGTATATTTAGTTACTTTCAATGAGCACGAGTATAATATAAACATAATTATACATACACATACATATAATCACAACTAATATCCCGAAGGGCTAATCAGAGACTAGGCCAAAGCACCGCAAAAGCAGTCCATTGCCATAGTCCGCGCTTCCCCAAGCAGTGACTGCACTCAGCGTGACAGGCAGTGAGCCCGTCGCCGCTATAAGCTATTGGATGGCTGTGTAGTTCTAATTGCATTAGTCGCCTTTTATGACACCCAAGAGAAGAGCCGAGCTGGTAGTAGTATTCTTTTAATGAGCCGCTACCACACGGCTCATAATTATGACTAAAAGAATACACTGTTGGTATTTGTCATTGCAAAACTCTCTTACAGAAAATCCACACTAAAATTAAAGCGAAAGTGTATGTCTGTCTGTCGGTCTCGCTTTCACGTCAAAGCTACTGAACGTATTTGGTTGAAATTTGGTACACAGGTAGTCTAGAATCTGAAAAAGGATTTAGTCTACTTTTATATCCTCAAGAGAACGGGTCCGCGTGGGTGAAACCGCGAAGCCACTAGTGACAAATATAAGGAATATTAACTTTATTAAATATCGTTCTGTCTGTATACATCAATATATATTACGTACATTAACTACCTATCTAATATCTCATAAGCATTCATTTTGAAGGAATTATTAAATACCTATTAGTATCTCTAATAATAATATAACAATATGAACATTATAATGGAATTATTGTTTCACAATCATTTCTTCAGATTATTCTCACAAAATTCCTAAGGTACAAAGCCCGTTGCTATGGCTACGGGGGTCGTCGGCTCAATTAATCTGACGCCTAAAGTTCGCAACATCGGCGTCATGTTGCCACGATTAGCGCGACAATGGTATAGCTGTATCAAATGCGATGTTAATGGCGAGTACCAACGACCGATTGAACCTGAGCTGGCTATATCTACAAGTATATTGGGTCGTTACCTATGAAATTGGTGTTTTTATTCTGTCTTAGCAATTTGTCCGTAACTATTAAGTTTCAGAACATTCTTATAAAATAATTCCTCTTCTAAAAATAGACCATATATTTGAGCTCGTATTATTTAATTTGATAATTTTTTGTAAGTTTAAAAAAACGACGAATAATTTTTATCAAGCTTGTTCACACACATATTGCTAAAGCTTGTCTAATGATACATGCCAAATATTCCATATATTATCTCTGGATTTGTCGTTGTGAAGAAAACTGATAAAATGTTAGTATGTAAAATGCAGACATCCCCAAAATCTCCATACAAAACACCAATTTCATAGGTAAGGACCTAATATTTATAGCAGACAATCTTTTGTATGCAATAATTTGAGTAATTGGCCAAAAGCCTGGATGGTATCGGCAGCGGAGGATTTTGATTCAAGATTTTCAGTAAAATTATCACCTTTCCGGTGATGTGGGATCAGTGCCAGAATAACGTCGGTGCGTATTTCAAAATTGTATGTACATATAACGTTGTTTGCGTGTAATTGTTTGTGATTAGTTACCAGTGATGCGAGGCTCGGGGACTGTAGGGGAGGTTGGAGGCCACTAGCGGTAAATCCGCAGATATATCAGTATCAGTTTAATCAATATTATTATCACTTTATCAGCATAAGGCGATGTCTACTTTACAAGCCATTGTAGCCTAAATCAAGTAGATTGGCGTCATGGTTAGAGTAAAGAAAACATCAGGATTAAACGCCTTTGAAGGAGCTGGGCACGGGCATTTAGTCGGTTTAGAAAGTTTGGTAACCCATCCTGATTCCAATCATAGTGACAAATCCTTTGGTTCAATATCGAATCAGAAAAAATAATAGAGATATGATAGTTTATAAATAATGAACTAAATATCTTAAATATCTCGTGACTCCATTGGTGTTGCGGGTGACATTGGGTGGTGATTGCTTAACATCAGGTGACGAGTCAGCTCGCTTGCCCCCTATGCCATAAAAAAGTCTGACCTTTTTTTCCTTTTTTCTATATTATCTCAATCAACGGCTGCCAGCGAGCAGAGCGTCCGTCAAGCGACCACTTACAAAAAGATTAGTTCCCTTTCTCAGATTCAAATCATTACGCTCAAAAGCGCCGCCAAGCGTCGTCGATCGTAACTAAAATAGACCGTTTTTCCCTCAAAAAATTCACCAGCACATTTTCCTTGTCAAGATGATAAAGCACCCTGTCCTTTGTCATTTTTCTTGAAATAATGAAGCTATTAAAGTGATTTTATTTAACGGTAATAGAGCTGTGATTGGAGCGAGCACACTTCATGTGCCGCGCGCTTGAGCTGTGGTGATAGTATTTACTCGACTTCCTCAAAGGCTGGTTGAAACTGAAACTTAAGACTTATGGAAAATGAAAACTTATGGTATCTAATAGATTTATTTAAAAAAGATTCAACTCTGTTTTCACTACTTCGGGTTAGTGATGGGTTGGTATAGAACCTTTATTCATAGGTTTGGTTTTTAAACATCAGTCTCTTAATTTTTTAAGATGACGTTACATTTTATTTTAAATTTACCGATTAAAGTAGTCCCGTCTTTTTTATCCGACTTCAAAACCACGTATTTTCGAAACAAAACATGTTCCTCCCTCTCTGATTTAGGGCTACCAATTTGGAAACAAAAAGTCAAACTTTTTCTCACAAAGTATAGTTGTTATACTACATTATTATAACTGCACATGGCTACGCTCTTAAAACCTGGAGTTTGAGTTTAAATTTGAAAGATAGAAGTGTATTCGTAAGTTTGTTATATTTATAATCCGTCACTCGAGGTTGCGTTACTGCCGTCACGTCCAGCGCACGTCTGCAGAACGCGAGATGCAGGTGAGTCGTTCCAGTGTTTTATTCGGGGCGTTAACAGCTCACGATATGATTTACGCACTGTAAGCCCTTGTTACGAGGGACGAGAAATAAATGATAAACATTGCGAGTGTGGCGAGGGGAAGATACTTCACTTCGGTTTTGTTGGTCGACTTTTTCACTTATGCGGGGTTTCGCGCGGGTTGCAATAAAACTGCTGATAATGTTCTATTTTTGTGCGATATAAATGTGAAGTGTTGTTCAACATTTTCGAAAAGAAACAATATAATATTACATAACGTCGCGTCTATCTCCCATAGGGATAGGCAGACATTGCTAATTATCACTTACTAGGATCCACATATCCCTAGCTTTTCTAAAAATTATACGGTCCACCTGATGCTCATACAATAATTTTGGAGTTATCACTACCGTATTTATAACCTTACAAAATAATGTTTGTCGATTAATAACCATAGGACAGGCGGAAAGCCAATTTATGCAAAATACGTAGTGACAATAAAAGTTCCCTATTACATGGGAAGTTTTATGAGTGGAATTTAAGCTAATTGACGTAAAGGGATGACGGAACCCATGCTCTTTACCTTTAAATTAGGGTAAAAAGTTCTTCCGGTAATAAACAGGTACCAAAGTAGCGGTATAATTAATTGTAACCAATATTTTGTCATCAATAAGAGTATAATTATTTATACCTACAATGTAAAATATTCAATAATTTTTGAATTCGAATTATGTGATAAATAAAACCTTACAGGCAACTTTTACTGCCGACCAAAACCAGCACATAATTGGACCACAATTTTGAATAGTTACTAGTAGATTTAATGCGAGCCAAACCACAAAGCATTTGCAAGCATAATGAAAAACCCTTTTGTTGGATTAAAAGTTATATTCAACTAACGAATTCTTTCTTTGACATCGTAAAAAAAATATTTCCTTTTTTCTTAGATTTGCTACGCCAATCCCTAATAAAATTATTCCCAATTTTATTTTAACAGGGTAGGTTATTTTGATTTATTTTGACATTTATTTATTTATAACCACATATATTTCGCTCCTATTTAATTCCACTCCGAATGAATAAAAACATGCGTGTATCACACATATTATGATTCATGTAGGTATGTATTTATTTAGGTACGTATTTCTTTATTTGGGAATCAAAAGCACTACCCTCCCGAATTACTATTGTAATTCAGTAGGGTATATTATACAGCCATGTTTGATAAATGTCTAATGTCAGATTTTCGCTAATAATACACAAAGTTAATAATAAAAAACGATCAAGCTTGCTTCAATATACTCGTGATACACTCGTGATTACTTATTGATTTGAAAATTGTCTTGAACAGTTTAATTGTATAACGGAACTCCTAAGAACTTATATAATGTGACAGTTAGCGCGTTACTTAAAAGTGGCTGAACATCGAAACTTTCCCAATATGCCATCATCTCACCATGCTTGACGTCATCACATAAACTCTTAACTCTAAGCCTTGTTTGTTTTATATTCGAGTATAACTCACCTCCATCATCATCAGCTTACTCCAGTCCACGGCTGGATCTCCCCTAATGCACGCCACCGCTCTCGCCGTTCCCATCCAGCCCACTCCAGCCAGCCTACGAATATCGTCATCCCGTCTTCACAGGGCGTCCCACACTACGTTTCCACTCAAGAACTTTACGACTACAACGGTCATCAGTTCTACACCTAATGTGACCAGTCCACTGCCAGTCCAGTTTGCTAATCCGGCAGGCTATGTCGGTGACTTTAGTTGTCTGTCGGATCACATCATTGCCTATAGCCCTTTCCATAACTCGATGAGTGACTTTGAACTGGTGGACTAGTCGAGCCGTAAGTGTCCACCTCTCGGCACCGTAGGTCATAACTGAGAGGACGCAGTGGTCGAAGACTTTCGACTTGTGACATTGAGGGATGCGTGACGAGAAAACTTCACGAAGCTTGTGAAATGCTGCCCAGCCGAGTTGAATTATTCTATTGGCTTCTCTGTCGAAGTTGTTTCTGCTTAATTGGAGCGTTTGCCCCAAGTAAACAGCCATGATAACGATATCATCTGCGAATCGTAAGAGTGAGATGTATTCGCCATTTATATTAATGCCACGTCTTGTCCAGTTGAGCGTTCCGAACACATCCCGTAGCGCCGCAGAGAAAATCTTCGCGGATTAAAGTAAGTTGAGGAGTTCGTTGGCGTAGTGGTTAGTATGCTTTGGCTTTGCAACTTCGCCAAGGTCAGGCCGTGGATGGGTGACAAAACATTGTGATCTAGAACTCCTCCGTGCTTAGGAAGGCGGGTTAAGCCGTTGGTCCCGACTGTTATTGCAACCGTTTCTACCCACCAACCCGAATTGGGCCAGCGTAGTTGTGTTAGGGCCCAAAATCCTTATGTGTTAGGGTTCCAAATTCTCCATGAGGAAGGTCTGTGCCCAGCAGTGGGACGTATATAAGCTCAGAACAAAGTACCAGCTATGGACTGTTACTATGGATTCTTAGAAATTATTTGGAATATAACTTACTGATCCCAAAGAAATCTTCGTAAATATACTTTTTACTTATATGAACAACATTTTCTTCTTAACTTATTTGTATAACATATATTTTTAGATAAGGAAATTTCAATTGTTGTATTACGTTTTCGATATACATATCTAATAATGCTTCCTTCTTATCGCTTCCTGTTCCCTCATAATGAGCCACAGACACGTGTATCTTTGACCCGTAAAATATTAACTCAATGCCAACAGTACATTTATCTGTTTTGAATATTTACATGTCACCTCTTCGCATTGACGGATTATTCTAGTTATTGAGTCTGTGGAAAACAACGGGGCATGATTTTTATTTCAATGATTGTTTCGGAGAGGATATTGTTACGTAGCTGTAGTTTTGTGTAATAAGTGTCTATAATGATAAGGAGAATCATTGAAATAAGCGTCAAGTGGTGTGAAAAATGTTGAGTTTTTTATCGTGGTAATTCACCTCATCGAAGCTGCACTGCAGTGCCTGCCATCGAGCATTTCGCGCCAAACTCTCCCAGGATGCATTGAAATGGCATGGCAAAAATGTATGGGTCATTTGTTCCACCAGAAGACCTATTTATTAATATAGAAGTACATTAAATAATAAGATGCAGCACTATGCCGTCACTTTTAAGCTGTCCAACTGAGTGCAGGTTGCTGAGTGCATTCAAAAGTTGCAACCCTCGATTGTTTTTCTCCTTGTAGCACGATTTTTGTACGGCATTGCGAAATAATAAATTTAAAGAGATATTGAAACTTTACGGAGCCGATGCCGTACAGAATCAAATGACTAAATTTACCCTGAAAATCACCGGAAAATCAAAAATGTTGACTACTTTGTGGTGTATTATTTCTGTACGGAACTACGTGTTTTCAAATTATTTTTCATGGATCTATCGATGGTAAGAATGCCGTACAAAAATACAAGGGTTATCTACCATATGGGTCAGTGGGGAGAAATCCGAAACTATGAAAGATAGCGTAATCTGTTAGCCTGACCTGTAGTCTATTATGGATACAGGTGTGAATGTGTATTATTTATTTATTTAATAGTTTATTGTACACAACAATTAAACAGAAACAACACATAAATAAAATAGAAAGTACAAAGGGTGTGGCTTATTCCTAAAGAAATCTCTACCAGCCCACCTGCGATAGGAGACAGTATGGCATGAAACATAATTGTTGCGTGTATACTATAAATACATTAAATACTATATATACTTAACATACCATATTAATATAAATATTATCTGTATTTTACAAAAAATGTGTAAAAAACAGCAACCGACACAGCGCTCTAATAACGCGCAGTTACTGTGCCGTTGCACGTCACTTACTTTATTGCCGTTTAACTTTATGCAGTGCGGAGCCGCGTTGTGTTTTAACAGGAGCACGTCCCGGCCGACGGCCGCTTGTTTACACTGAGCGACAGCCTTTTGTTACAGACAAATTAATTGCACGGTGCATACCTTTTGGCGGCTCGTTTTGAGATCATGCCGGAAAGACCGGGCTAGAAGTTGGATGAAAATGTATCGAAACCGTTGTATGTTCCAGCCCTTTAATGAAAATTACGTCACCATACATTTTAGTACAGTTGCTAATTTTGTTGTTGGGTCTAGTTAAAATAAAAATAACTCATATTTTCTTGTTGAGTAGTTTACTTTTACATTTTTAGATGAAAGCTTAAAAATGAGAGTGAATAATAAATATTGTTATATAAATCCGTCGTTGACCCGCATATGTTTTGTACTCTGCTGTGTGACAGCTTGAACTTTAATAATAATAATAATATCATTTATTAAGAACTTTATAACACTATTTTTTACATAATTATTTGCACTACAATTTAAACATAACGCATTTCAGTCCGATACGCGTACAATATAACCTAACCGATCCTATTCACTTACGCAATTAATAATTAAGCTATTCCGTCTTGTTGATGTTAGTTCATGTCGCTATTTAGTCCGGAACTAAACAGTAAGTTGTTATAGCCTACAACATTAACTTCATCAGAAGACGAGGACTTAATTTATAACGCGAAATGTGGATGTTTAACCCCTATGCCTTCCCGTTCGAGGATAGAAGCTTGATGATGTTATGTGTCGTAGCATAAAGGTCGTAGCAAGTAGCTGTAGCATGTAGCTGCAGCTACTTGCTACGACCTTTATGCTACGGGCTACGACCCCCTTGCTACGGACTACATACTACTTGCACCATAACATGTTTTGAATATAAAAACCAAATTCCAAAACGTGTCGTCTGCTATAAAGGCGCTCGATATCGGAATGCAGCGCCGCGCCCGCGTTAAGGGAGCCCTTCGGATAATCTAAATTGAGGCCCATTTCGGTGACGTCCCAGCCCCGAGAGCTACATAAAAATACCATCAGCAATCACTCTGACCGTAAAACTCCATACAGCGAGCTTATTTTTTTTACATATGACAGGCAAGCTTTTGACCTGATGGTAAGTGACGATAAGGCCGAATATGGAAGCGAGCGTCTCCTGTACTCCTAAACAATTGAGGAACTGTCTATCTTACCTCTAATTGCCGAAACACAACAATGCTTCGTGACATTATTATGGCGACAGATTGAGCAAGACGGTGGTAGCTAGCCAGGCGGGCTTAGAAGCTGTCCCACCAACCAAACCAAGCAGAAAAACCCCTTCTCCCGTGGGGAATCGAACCCCGGACCTCCCGATCAACAACCACTATCCCAGAGAGGCGGTTAATATACTACTAGCTTGAACTTGCCACAACTTCCAGACAAAACATTCTTTGTGTTAGTTGTGTTCAAGTTCTTTCTACTTTGCAAGAATTTCCCCGCTCTCAGGCTTACAAAAGACTCCTCCAAGCATGCTTGAAATGAAAATGAAAATAAACAGCTGGAAAATATTTATTCAAACTCTCTTCCGTGCATTTTAATAGTTTTAACTGTACTGCTATGAATTTAAAACAAACTATTCTTTAATTAACGCCTTGATAGTCAGCGCCAACACCGGTGATCGCAAATAATGGGGTTCCATTGTGTCTGGTTTTCTGACCATTATCAGGCTACCTGTATAAAGAGGAACTCGGTGGCGTAGTAGTTAGATGATTTAACTTTCGATATCTAAAACAAAGCTACCTCCGCCATGGTACCACGCCTCCAAAATTTTGTGAACTCGAACTCCTCCGTGCTTCGGAAGTCACGTTAAGCCGTTGGTCTCGGTTGCTATTGGGATCGTTTCTACCCACCAACCCGCATTGGGCCAGCTTATTATATAATATTATGGCCCATTCTCTTTATGTATTTGTTTCCATGAAGAAGGCCTGTGCCCAGCAGTGGGACGTATATATGCTGAGGACGATGCGGACCATGATAAACAGTTTTACTGATTATTGCCAGTTCTAGAGGTCTCGTTTTATATTTCATTGGGTAACAATTAACTAAAGTTGCTGATTTACTAGCAATAGCAGTTCCTGCCTAAAATACGGGTTAAATAGCCCAAATTAAATAATAGTACACAGAAAATCATACTAACCAGCTTCAATATAATTCAATACTTACAAAACCAAATTAATAACGAGCAAGAAATGATTATTATTGATATAGATGGATAACAAATGTATTGCTCTTGACGAAAGTTCACGAAGTCTTCATTTCCAATTTTTATCAAAATTTACACATATTTCAAAATCTAATTCAAAAAAATAAAAGTACAAACCGTAATAGTGCCAATAAATAACATAACCAGAATTGATGGCCGCCATCTCTCACGGACGGAATAAAAATAGAAATAGGAAATTATTTCTGAATGTCTACTGAATTTGAAATGCCTTTCACAAGTATGTCATAAAATCGTGATTCCAAGGATTACGTTTACAAATAACAAGAACAAGAAGAAAATAACTGAGTTAAGAATTAACAACCTCGACTCGTATGAGAGTGATTTACCTTTAACGAATGAATTATTTGTAAAAAGGATTGTTCTTATTTTATTACAAATTTGTTTTTGTTATTCTGGACTAAGAAACATTCGTACATTAGTCGTTAATTCAAAGCTTATTTAAAGCTTATTTAGCTATAAAAAAATCGTACCTACATACAAGAGGCCGACACGTACTCGTGGTGTGCTTGTCTCTGGCAGTAGTTTTGGATCAGTGCCGTGTGGTCCGCTTTGAGCGATTTAATGTTTATCGGTCTATCTTACGGGTCGGGTTAACCCTCCCAAGTGGCACATGACTAAACTTTCCGCCCCACCGCCGTCAGTACCGCAAGCAAATTGCCCTGCCCCCTACGCGCTTACCTATACACAATAAAGAATATCCTTATCAAGCAACTAAAGCCCACTTGACCTACTTTTGGGAATGTTATAACAGGCTCTCGGCGGGACACCATTAAATCCGACAAAATCTCGACATGGTAACTTTCATTGTCAAAAATTTTACGCGTCATTTGGACACCTCCCTCTTCAGGGAAAAGTGTTACGGAAATCCCTTCCCTTTCCAGAGGGTCATCATTTATTATAACTATGCCAATTTTAGAAAGACGGACAGGTCGAGATACGGGTCGTAATGGTTTTTAAGGCTCTTGGAAAATAGAACATTTTTGCCTTTTTTTTCCTTATTGTGTTCTGAATATAATAATGACTCGTAACAATGATAGTAAATAACATTGCATTTCCTATCGTCAACAAACATTATAGCCCATAGGTTATTACCATAACCTATGGTCATTGATTATTGCTCCCAGTAAAAACCGAGAGTAAACGTAATGTTGGCATACGATCAATACAATCCAGGACATTCTTGGCGGTTTCAAAATGACCTGATTACTGACAGAATGCCCTTGATGTGCCTCTTGCATTCACTTTGTAGGTAAAATATTATTAATGACGTACACCATCTCTTTAGCCTGATGCGGATTTTTTATTTCAAAAGTGCGCCTTCTGACACATGACAACTACAGATCATAAAGCTTTAGTCATCCATTCATAGTTCGTTCATAAAGCTCTTTCAGGTTAATGAATAATTATTTAATGCTACTGTTTAAGGCATACTATGAACACGTCTCAGCTCCCGTAGCACATAGCTAGCAAGGCTCTGCCCGTATTCCGTCGCTCGGCTTTGTTTAAATGCCGTCTTCTTACTTTTTCTGCGGCTCTTCACTACGCCAGAATTTCCGGAGCCTGCCAAGACAGCGCCATAATATTTATAGACTGATCGCGGCGGCCTGGCATCGACCCGGTATTATTTCATTCCATTTTGTTCCAGTTACCCGCTTAGCGGGATATGTGAAATGGATCGCGAGAGATTTAGTTGTGCGAACGAGACAAAACGCTGGGAGTTACATGTCAACTTTATTACAAGATTTTTTACATTCTCCGACGATCAACTTGTACACCACATTTTTAGCAAATAAATTATTCTTATTCTTTATTATTGAGAAATTATTTTATCGCACAAACATTGACTCCACCGAGCCTAGAGTCTGATTCAAAATGGCATATTAAAATGAGCGTTCCACAAACGACACACAACACGTTTAACAAATAACAGATTTTTCGCTGGGTTCTGGGTTGTGGAAAATTTGGTCCACGTCCCATAAGGGCCAGAGCGGGTTGCTGAAGAAGAGCAGTTAAACCAGACAGACTCAGAGCTGAGTAACTGTATCATAATTATATTACATGCAAGAATTACGTGTCAGATTTTGTACACAATTGTAATGTGAGTGCCAATCTCAAATCGCCGCCTACGCCGTCCGGCGACGACATCATCCCCTCTCATAAACTTTGAGACTTAACAGCAGTTGAGCTGATGTCTTTATAGCCTTCAATCCGGCGAGCAGCGGCGGGTGCGGGTCCCGCGGGAGCGTCAGGCAAATGGCCCGTAAAATATTGCTTGCTCTCGGAGAGCACCACGACGCTGCTCTATTTGGCAGGAGTGAAGTGTCAATAGAGCAATTACTTGTAGAGTTTGCTCATTGAACATTGAATAAGGGGTATATTTATAGCAGTGGAGTTTTAAGTATAAGGAATGTTCGTTGTTAAGCCTTCAGTACTGCAAAGATATTGGCTCTGCAGACCGTACGACTGTCTGGGGTATCAAGCCTCCGTTCAAAAATATTTTATCTATAAAAAATTTACTGTACAAGTCCTATCCTATATCGCATATATATTTAAAAAGGAAGGTAATTCCCTATTTTATATCTCAGTCCAAAATGGGTCTTCGAGCGGAACATCAAATTTTAAAATCAATTTTAGAAGCACGTCGAAGTATGAAATTGTTATGAAATACAGGATAGTTATTGACTTGAAAAATTGTTTTCACATTTTTAAACCATTTTTATCATTGTCATCAGTTCTTATACCTCAATGATTGAATAAGAAACCTTTGAACTTTAACTATGGAGTGTTATTTGACTATTTTTGCTGCTAAGCGTTTTGCCAGGATACTTTACTGCTTTGCCCCCATCAGGTGACCCGCCTGCTCGTTTGCCACCTATACTATAACAAAAAAAAACGGGGTAATCCACCCGGACCTGCGGAGTAACAGTACAGGTTGAATTTTTCAAGTGTGCCTTCAGGGCCAAATCCCAAACTATAAGGAATATCGAAAATTGCTCAAAGGAGTCGCGGGCCTGATTTAAATGAAATTAAATACAGCAGCATCGGATTTTTGAACAATCAATTTTCATAGCCAGGAACCTCCAGGAAAAAAAATTGTATTATTACACTATTTTTCCTCAATACTATGAGGATCAATTTCTAGGAAGTTATTAAAAAGAAAATGCATACAATCACATTTTCCTAAATAACAATATAAATAAACACATGTTACAAATGTTTCTGCCATGCAAATAATTTTATGGTAATATAAAAGCACTACTTTCTTTATTATGTGGTAAATATACTAACAAAAAATGTGTACCGAAATGAATAGTTCTCTGCTTAACCTATGGTTGACTGGTAGAGAACAATATTTGTCGTTAAGTCCGCCATATGTACCTTGTTTAGGACATTCAAGTTTAAATAAATAAATAAAAAATATAAAATAAATTTTGAATAACTTAGTCTTAATACTGAACAATTGTTTGAAATATTCTACATATTGCCTACCTCACAGAGGCTTAAACATATCCAATTAAATATATGTCACTTGTACCCTAAGGAGTACAGTTCTAATAGAGTGTCATATTAAATTGAATATAATTTTATTCGTCCTGTTATTTCGGTCGGCAGTTCTGTGTATTGAACCTAAATGTTCGGTATGAAAATAGTTTACCGCGTGAGGTTGGAAGCTTTCGGGTTTTCCCAGAGGCCTATTCTATAATGCCATTGAGATACATTATTCCCATGTTCTGTATTATTTTTTATCTTTTCCTAACATTTACTTTCTTTTACGACTACATTTAACGGCTTGTAGTGTTACTATTTTATATTGCTTATAACTCTTTCCATTTCCAAATAAATATTTTACATTTCATTTCCATTCAATTAGAAATAGGTATCTTTCTACCTTTTCTCTTTATTCACTTCAGTCTCAGATTACACAACAAAAAATTCTTACACGCATCGTTAAAATAATTAAATATCAGTTGTGTATTGAAAAAGCACTTTGGGTTTATGCAAAACCCAGTAAATTAAAATACAAGCCTTAAACTTTATAAAAAAATGTGGATACCAGATACACCGCGTAGTGCCGTACCCGGCCATGCGTCACCAACACGTGTATTCAGCGCACGTCGCGTATCTATGGGCGGCGGCGGCTGCGCTGCACGCCCGGCGCCCGACAATACTCGACATGCCTTTGTCAGGCCGCAACCGGCTGCTTACAGGCTGCAGTACACACAACCCTGAGATTTTATGAATTGATGCGAGATTAGTTATAATAACTAAACGGGCACTATGCAGCCGTGCTCGCATTGCTATGTTCATCTTGACGTTTCGTAAATCGTCTTCAGAAGGCAATGGCTCAATGGTCAATGATTGTATAAAGGAATGTTTTTTTACCATCCATACAAATTATTATAACCACGTTTTTATTAACTCACTTTCTTGTTTGTCTCTTTGTTCTTTTGTCTCTTTGTTTGTCCGGTTGGATTTTTGTAAATCAATTTTCAGGCAGTTCCGGGCCAGCTATCGCACTGAAACTTTAGGAATAGTCCAGAACCCGGTGACAATGCAACTTGCAACTTTCTACATCAATCTGAAAATCCCACGTTTTTTAAAAGAACAATTATGCATGCTAAGTATTCGATTCTTTTTTTTTCTTTTAAAATACTTTGGATTTTTAGATTGTTAAACTGATATATTTTAAATGTGAAAGTAACACTGTCTGTCTGTCGGTCTCGCTGTCTCTTAAAAACTACTTGTTCACAATTATAACCACAGCGCCATCCCGTGAGCCTCATCTGAACTACCACGCATTACGCACCGAAGATCACGCTGTTGCTGCATCGACGGCGAGCAACAAGTTCCGGGCAAAATCCGCAAGAGTTCCCTTGGGTGCCCATATATAAGCGCCGTAGCGCACATAATGTTCTCTCTCTTCTTTAATTATAATAATAGTAAAAATTATAATAGTAATAGTAAAACTTGAATTTAAAGTAAAGATTCACGCTAGAGTCTATCTAAATTATTTCTTCATCCACACCCAAGTACCAAACGAAAACACTACTGAACCGATTTAATTAAAATTTGGTACACAGATAGTCTAAAACCTGAGAAAGGTCTTAGGCTACTTTTTATTTAGATATTCCCGTGAGAACAAATACCGCGTGTGAACCCGAGGGCAGCCACTAGTAAAATATTTTTTTCCTCTAGCATAGAAATATTCATCTCTTTCGCGCCCAATACAAAAAGAAGGGACAGCTATAGATTCAGTGTTAATCTAATTTTCTAATATTTTACCTCCCGCGTTTCCTGTTAAGTAGAAGCAGAACTGAGGTGCTAGTAAAATTTCCTTGGAACTTGTTCACAAGTGAGAGTTCTCAGAAGAACCACGGAAAATGTGCGTAATAAGAACATTTCAACAACAGCTATGAATATAAAATTATACACACATTTTCTTTTAGGAAAATCAAAAATCTAACTCGCATACGTGATGCGCTGACCGTACATAAATAAACTATAAAAGAGCAGGAAGAAAATGAAAATAAAACATTGAGCATTATCATCTTCGTAAAGAACCTTTATCCACTGTTAGACATAGGTCTACCCTAACGCATCTCAAGATCCTCTGACACCATGACCCATTCTACGTTGACGAAGTGCGGCATTTGTAAGAGCAAGATACGTTTATTTCATACCATTAATTTTACTAACGAATATCTATTTTATTCTATTCTATTTTACTAACGTTTGCACAGCGGGCCGTGGCAGCTGTAGCCGAGTTCGGACGGACGGGCCACTGCTCGTAGGAGAGCTCGCGGGACTCGCAGGTTCGCTTGGATACCTACCGGGCATGGATACCTAATCTATCTGGCGAAAGTGGGTGTTTACACCTATGTTTATTCCTTCGTGGCAATTTTGTTATGTTATTAAGCAAAAATGAACAACAATATTTCTAAATGTTAATCACTATTTCCACACCTTTATAGCCAAACCGCCTCTGGATTGCGTCATCTCTGTTAAAAATTAATATCAATTTATTAAGGTCGCAAAAAGTGTTCAACGAAGTGCTTAATGAATCAAAGCCTTTCCTGCGAACTGTTCCATTGTCAGCAGCGACAAAACACGTTCGACAGGTTCCATGAAACTGCGAACAAATACTGTTAAGAATTTCTCCGAACGCTCCGATGTCAAACGGTGCTCAACGACTCCACGAAACCAATTAGGTTTTAACTTTAACAGGCATCTATCACTAGACAAGCGTAATATCACACTTCATAAAAATTATTTATCGTTTTTTAGTGAATGCAAATAAAATGATGTATTCGGGAGGCACTTAAAAAGAGTTGTCTCCGTGTCCAATTTTAACACAATTAAACTTACAAGAATTTATCAAAACAAATCAAAAGAGCTCAAAAATATAGTCTATTTTTAGACGAGGTAATTATTTTTAGGAATACTCTGAATCTTAATAGTTACAGACTAAATACTAAGAGAGAAATAAAAAGACAATTTCTAGGTAAAGACCCAATATTTTAGGAATATGGAAGGAAGTGATTGGGAGTTTTATTTTTATCTTTTGGTAATTTGAAAAGGTAACCACGCCTTTTGGTAAAAGTGGAAATGTACCGTAAAATGTCTAGACTAAATAAATTGTTTGATTTTGAATTTAAATTATTATATTTTTACCTAACCCATGAACAGAACCTAGAAACAAAAAAAAAAGCATCTGCTGCACTCACACCGATCAACCCAAAGTAAGCAGTTTACGTGCTTGTATTACGGATACTATGTAGTCGATAGACATTATAATAAACCTTTATAACTCAAAATTCACGTTTCTCGATCAAATCAAAGATTTTCTTGAGAAGAGCCAGGTCAAAAGTACCAGTCGCCGAGCATCTCATACATGCTCGGCGACTGGTACTTTAGGTTAGGTTAGGTTATTAGGTTACTGTAATGAGAGTTGATGCAACGAAAGAAATATGCAAGGATCGTAGCAAGTGGAAAGATGTAATCTCTGTCTACCCCTGTGGGAAAAAGACGTGACTTCAGGTACGTATGTAAATATGAGCAATATAAGTACTGAAGTGGTCTTATGTATGTGCTAGTACTCTTACTACCCCAGTTCAGTTGTACCAAATCCAATCAAATCTCCACTGTACCCTGTCTCTAAAATAAAATTAATGACAATAATTACAGGCCACCACGTTCTATTTAAATCAATAGTACCATTGTATTCCGCTATTTAATTTGATCCGCATTTAATAGAATGTTAATCGCATTACTCGTTAAATGCAGCGGTAATGGTGATAGGAGTTTAACTATAATCAAATATGCGAGCCGTATATCGGAATAATCCTGGTTTATGTGTGAATCTGTTTGCAGGACTTTAAATAATAAAGCATGCAATTTGCGCGACTCCGGGGAAATGACTCGGCGAATGCGGACAGAAGACCAACTAACTGACAGTAACAAAGAACTTCCCTACCGCTTTGAGAAAATACACCACTGCTTCTTATTTTGTATAAAGTTAGTTATATTTTTTTTGTATTACGGAATTTGCAATACAATAACATTAACACGCGTATTCTCTCTAATAAAGATCCGCATGCCATCATATTGGTAGTGTTAAAAAATTCTGAAGCAGGTTTAGATATTCAGCTGAGCATAAAATAAATAAATTCTTTCAACATTTCTTACTTCATTTAAATATTTACGAAGCACCCAATTTTATTCACTATTATCCGTTTTGTATTACAATGCGTAAATGTAATGCACAGTGTTTTTCTCTTATAATGTTTTTGAAGGTGAATGTTTTTCTCATTATACTTAATGGTATCTCCATGTTATCGCTTTGAATAGAATACTTTTATATGTCGCAGAAAAGGGTACTTGTATGTTATTGAATGCTTAATCACCTACTTAGCGATGTTTGTTATGTTATTTTATGTTTATATTGTTTATTGTTATGTTTGTTAGCCATGGAGCCACATGTTTACACATATGTTGTTATAAACCAAACTTGATCAGTCCGCCCTGACCCTATATACGTCCCATTGCTGAGCACAAGCCGTCCTCATAGAGAAATGCATGAGGAATGCGGGCCGTTACACCACCACGCTGGCCCAATGCGGATTGGTTACTTGATCAGTACATAAAATAATTTTTATTTATTTATTTAAATATTTATTGTGCCCAAAAACCAATAAATAGTAAGAAGAAATGAGTTGGTACAAAACGTAGAGTTTATTTTTTTACATCCTTCAGGAAGAAGATCCCTAGTCTTTACTAAAAACGTTCTCGTAAAGCCTTACTTTCACGGCCTATGTTTTGTCCGTTTTGCCAACCCTAATTTAAAATAAATACTGTGGAAGTGTCAGCCATATTGACCCAATAAAAGAGTTCTATCGTTTTATGACGTCCGGCAGAAGGATGGGCGAATTTTAAAAGGGACGGACGAAATAAATCAATGGCTTCGTTTAATATCTCAATGTTGATCCTGGACCGCCGCTTCCGGCGCGGGACAAATGGACGTGTGCTTTTTATTGATATTGGACGCGGCCCGGATTACACTCAATCTAGTTACGAGTTCATCTCGATCTTTTGGTATTAAAGGACTGAAGTGACAATTGATGAGTTCAAAATCGTAAAAATTTTAAAAAGAAATCTCATTTTGTACTTTTACGTAAGATGGCTTCAAGATATGACGTCGATTTTAGATTTTAGGTAATGGTATCTTTTTTTATCCACTCATACATAACCGGGAATCGAACTTGTCAAAATTCCCGTGAAAATGTTGTAAGCTTTTTTAGTGTGCGAGTAACAAGTCACATGGAACACTTTTATATTGAAATCCAGTTTAAATAATGCAAAATGTGGTGCTCGAAGGACCAAAATGTTATTTCCTAAACTACATGCGACCAACAACACGAGGAACAATTAATGATGCATTCTCGGTACTAAGTCAACTTTGTTGGCACCTTCCTTGGTCACAAAACAGCTGTGCCTGTGTTAAGTGGTCTAAGCTTGAAATCCTTGATAAGCACACACAGCAGCACACACAGGGAAATTACTCAGCACTGTGACCTTACATCGTATGTGACACGTTAACAACGTTCACTGAGATCCCGCTGCAGTTGGGATCACACGTTGTTTGGGACTCGGTTAACACCAGCTCTCTACAATTTCAGGAACAAAATGTGAATAAACGATTAATACTTTCCGTAGCGCACAGAGTGTTTGATCCGATAGGTTTCACTAGCCCTGTTTCGATCGTACCAAAGATTATGTTGAAAGAGGTTCATTCACTAAAATTGGCCTGGGATGAGAAGGTACCGGATACGATTAGTAAAGCGTTTATGAGATGGGCCTGTAAGTTAGAAGCTTTACGACATGTCAGCATTCCGCGTCGTATCACTATAGATGACATTGATTATTGTGATCTAACTATCCATGCTTTATGTGATGCTAGCAAGGATTCGTATTTGCGCAGTGAGTATCAAGGAAAGGTCAACGTGCAGCTTTTATCTGCCAAACCTAGAGTTTCACCAAACAAAGAGACGTCAAGTATATCTATACCAAGACTTGAGTTGCTGACTACCATTTTAGCTGTCCGTTTATATGAACAGGCGAAAGATGCTCTTGACTCGAAGCATACATGTCAATTCTGATCTGATACTATGTTGGGATACTGTGTTGTCATGGATCAAGAATAATGGAAACTATGGTGTCTTTGTTAAGAATCGTGTCAAGGAAATTCATAGAGTAACAAGAAATCAAGACTGGAATAATATTCCTGGTTCTTTCAACCCGGCAGATCTTCCGTCTCGCGGATGTCTTATGCTGAAGTCTTACTAAGCTCACGATGGTGGGAAGGCCCCAGCTGGCTTAAGTTAGATATGAAAGAATGGCACTTTTCTGTAGATATTGTAAATAGTTCAACCGTGAAAGAGGTATCTTGTGAGGTTACTGTTCTATACGACTCTATTTCGTGTAATTTTTCACTAGTTCATTATATTTTTCAAGATATAGTCAAATAGTGAGATTGGTGGCTTGGGAGCTTAGATTTATTTTGAACTGTCGTTCAAAAGTCTGAACACGTTTACATGGTAACGTGGCCGTGAAAGAGTTTGAAAGGCAGATAAAGCTATATTTTTGTGCATACAGAAGGAGCACTTCAAAGAGGTTGAAACTTATCATAACTTATGTACACTTGTAGATAGTGAAGGTATAGTTAGAGTGAAAACGAAGCTTTTTGGGGAAGATATCCCACAAAGCTATAAATATCCGATATTGTGACCATCAAAACACCCAATTGTAGAAAGGTTGGTCATAGAAAGCCATATCAAGCTCTACCATGCGGGAACGCAAACATTATTGGCCAATTTGAGGAACAGTTTTTGGATAATTGGGGTGAGATTACTTGTTAAAAGGGTGTCTAGAAAATGTGTTCTTTGTCAGAAGCAGAGGGCTGCTTCGCATAAGACGCCGCCTGCTCCTCTTCCAGTTAACCGCACCAGAGCGAACAGTAAGCCTTTCGAGACTACTAGCGTCGATTTGGCAGGTCCTTTTGTGTTAAGAAATGGGACCAAGGCATGGCTAGTTCTGTTTACATGCGTTGTTTACAGAGCCATTCATATAGAAGTGGTAGAGAGTTTATCTACGAATGATTTTTTGTTAGCTCTCCGTAGATTAGTCGCGCGCAGAGGAATAGTTCGCGATATTTATTTGGACAATGGCACGAATTTTGTCGGGGCCAAGAATCTATTGAAAGGTGTCGATTGGAATCTTATAAAAGAGAACGCAATGCTATATAAGATTAGGTGGCATTTAATAGCACCCGTTAGTCCGTGGTGGGGAGGATGGTAGGAGCGCATGATTCGTATGATCAAAGAACTTCTTCGGCGCGTTTTGGGTAAGGCCTCAGTCACACTTCTAGAATTTCAGACGGTTTAACTGAGTGTGAGTCTGTTATTAATTCTCGTCCGTTGACTTACATAAGCGATGATGCGGACATTTTAACGCAACCGTTAACGCCTGGGATGTTTTTACAGCCAATTCCATGCTCAAATCTTCCTGACTTAGATCAATTGGATAGCATATCTTTGAATATCAGAGTTCGTTATTTACAGAGACTTAGAGAGGACCTAAAGTCACGTTATGTGAAAGAATATTTGGGTTTACTTGTACAAAAAGGTAGGGAGTATTGTTTTAAGTTTGCCAAGGTGGGGGACGTTGTGCTAGTAGAGACACCTCAAAAGCGAGTTTATTGACCGTTGTGGGTAATCGTCGAGATGTTTAGGGGTATCGATGGTATTTGTCAAACTGCTAGAGTAAAGACCGCGAAAGGGATTTAATCCCGCTCTCTTAAATGCTTGTACCCCTTGGAGTTAGAATTAAGTTTGTAAATATATTATGTTATTTTATGTAACTTTGTTTTACTGTGCATGAGTTTAGGTTTAATTTTAATTTTTCTTTTGTTTTGCGCCTCGGAGGATTGTTGGGGTCGCTATGGCAACGGAAAAATAACAGGGTTGTCATTATTGCAAAATTTGTAATGTGAGCAATTTTTCGGGCACCATTATATTTTTATTTATCTACAAACGTTTTTCCTTTGAGTAGACATCTAGTGCTCGACAGTTATTTTAGGGACAATTTCGGACCATAAGAATGGAACCGAGTCCCAAACACACGTAATTGTTGTTGTCCCACATGTGTTCTAGGTAATTGTGGTCTGAACACCTGAGACAACAACTTTGTCGATGAAAAACAACATGTCATGATTCTCAAAGCAATAATAAATGCTGGAAAATCAGAAGCCTCAAAGATTATTATTCTTATTTCACTCTACCAGCATCCTAATAACAAAATATAATATTGTATATGATGCCCATTTTTTGTTACCCGTTGATAGGTATGTTTTTGTAATACGACATGGCTAAATAAATTGCTTATTAAAATGCAGCGTTTTGAATATATTTGGTTGGAGTAAATTATGATGTATTATGAGCGGTAAGCTCCGGGGAAATAAGGCGGGTGATGCACCGCTGGATGCTGGAGCGCGCTGCTGCGGCCAGCTTCATGGTGTGTGCAGACTGCAGACTAGTGAAACGTTACATGCAATATAACACGCAATGAAAGAATATGCCATACATATCGTCGAAATGTATCATGCAATGTACTCGTAGCAGAATTCTTACAGTGTGGACGCCGATGAATGAAATAAAATGAAATGAAATGCTTTATTTAATCATTTAGGTAACAAGTAGTTACACTTATAAGACTCCTTTAGTTCAGTCTGTAGACACCATTAGCAGCTAGAGGCATGGCCGCCTCACACTCGGCTACTATCTAGTACTATGTAGCCAGAGATTAAAGCATAGAAAAAAGTCCAAAATGTGGTTTACACAATAGTAATTTAAAGATTACTCGAGTTTAAAAAGGAGCGTCATATGAAACGTTTTTTTTTGAAGTATATTGCTATATACTACTAAAACAATTATACTTAGGTCTACGATTCTTTGCAAAGCAGTTGTTGACTGACGCAAAATACATATTATTTATATTCAACTTGCAATATAATTTCAAACCGAGACGATTCAAGCACTTTTCAGCAATCGTATTTACTGAAGTTTTTACATATAAGGAGAAACGTGCGCTTTCACCCCTACCCTTTCGGGGATAGGGGCGTGAAGATATTTTATGTAAATGTACACACACTTACGACATATTCAATAAAAATAATATATCAACTTTTGCACACTCTACTAGGCGAAAAGACATTATTGAAGACGTCAAAAAGTAAATATCCTAAGTTTCACTAATACAGTACTTCAATAAGTGTATTTAATAATGTCCGTCCGTCGTGGGATATGCAGAAATTGATAATTAATTTTTCATTGAATTATATGACATCACAAATACTCCTTCATACCAAATCACCTAAATTAGTAATCCTCAACACTAATTGGCTTACATTTATATTCAATTTGGTGACGTGCCATACACATAAATAAAAAATATCAACTGAAATCTGTCCTAATATAATTTACCGGCAGCGAAACTGACATTACATACTCGTAATAATATTTTGATCGGATACAACTTACGTGACAGAAATAATGTGTGCCTTACCTTAGACGTATATATTTTTATTATTACAACATTGCATCCAGGAATTCTCTACATAAAATCAATCTTATATGTATTGGTCCCTGTTATTCATATTAATAAGAAAATTTTTCATATTAAGAATATTCTATTCTATTCTATTCTATATTTTATTTTTGTCCCAACCGTAAGCCCAATAGTACAAAATCAGTATAAATATAACTGGCATAATATCTCCAATACTAACGACAGGTAGATCCGTGACATACCCGTCGGGGATTTGCATTGAATAATACATTTGCCTTACATTTTTGTGCGTGTTGTTGGGTTGACAGGGAAAATTACGTAAGTTGGTCCTTCGAGTCGGATTACTAAGAAATTTGCATTTTACGGGAAAAGTTGCTACAAAAATAGCGGATAGCGAATCTTGTTACTCAGTAAGTGGCATAAAAAAGTGTAAAATATTAGAATGAAGCTGATTTGTCGGCAAAGTGAGCTATTCGCAGCGAGGCTGATGGAGAGGGCCGCCGGGGAAATAACGGGCCCGCCTCGTGATAACCTGCTCGCAACATCGCTCTGCACAATCAAGAAACAACAACAAGATAACGCAGTGTTCTTTCAGGACAAGGAAATGTTTTATGAAGAAAAAATTTATTTACATAATTAAGGGTTCACAAACAACATCTCCATGTTATGTTGGTTTAGTCGACATGCAGAGACACAGTTAATACGATGACATAGAAACTAATTTTTGACGTTACAAATAAGAAATTTTCTATATAGACAAATACGATCATCACGACCATCAGAAGACCATTTCTGTACACAGATCTCCCTGCCTTGCCGGAGGCCCTCCAATCAGCAAAGCCTCGCTTCATCGTTCGTCAAGTCGTCGGCACACGCAACATTAGCGACTCAATAGCCCATATCGACCACTTCCAATATTTGGAAGAAAAAAATAAATAGAACAGAAGTAAAAACCGGAATAATTCTTGAATGCTTATTTGTATTTTTACGTACATGACGGAAAGCGTATTGTATGCAATTGATTGCAGATTTCACTGATACATTGATAAAGATCTAACTGAACATAGGCTCCAATTTACTTCTGAGCTTTAAATTCGACGCGAATGAATAGTCACTGGAAAATCGAATACGTGCCATTAAAGCAAATGACCCTGCGCTGAACATTTTGACAGAGTAGACAGAATAATTGTTGAAGATAGTAAAAGTTTTTCAATTTATTTTAATTAAGTACGGAGGTAAAAAGCTTAAAGTTCATTTCGCAAAGCTCCGCCTGTGTTAGTAATAATAAATTAATCAACCAGAATATAAATCAGGAGTGAAGTAACGGTCTAATTGGTGTTGCAGTGAGTGGCCCTGACGCGGAAAAACATAGAATTAAAATTTCATAAGCTGTATTTATTGCAAATATTGTGCTTAAATATGCTATATCACAGCTCCGGTTCTAATTTAATTAATAAACAAGTAATGAAAGATTTAACGTATATACTTGCAGAGATTCTTGCCCGTTTCTCCAGCCACTAGGATAATAATTAAATGCCTGTCTATGGGTTGAAAGATAATGATGAAGTTGTACTAATAGCGAGCGACCGTGGGCTATAGTCAATTTCTGTTTAATTGTACTTTACTCTATGATTGTAATTTATACCGTCGAGACAATATTTTTATTTTTCCCACAAAGCAAGCCTTCTGAAATTTTTAATCCAATAACAAAGTTCTCCATGTACAAAATGACAGGTAATGTAGCTGGTGTTTTCGCTGGGGCTTTGGGGCCTTCGGGGAAATCCCGGCGGCTGGATTCATTGAGTGCGCGGGTGATGTAACGGATTTCAATGATAAAGTCGGGCCTCGGGGCCGCCGGACGCGTCAACGAACGGTCACCGGTTTTTAACTATTGCTTCGTATGCTTTATAGGTAAAATGTTTCTATTTTAGTAGTTTGTTATTTTGAAAACACTAATATGTAGTGCCACAAGTGCAAACATTGTACTATAACATTATGTTGATGAAGATGATGATATATATGTTCAAGATATGATATTATTATTATTAGGTCCTTACATATGAAATTGGCGTTTTGTATGGAGATTTTGGGGAACTCTGCATTTTACATACTAACATTTTTTCAGTTTTCTTCACAACGACAAATCCAAAGATAATAATATTTAGCATGTATCATTAGACAAGCTTTAGCTATATGTGTGACATCACACTTCTTAAAAATTATTAATCTTTTTTATGTGAATGCAAATCAAATTATGTATTCGGAAGGCACTGAAAAGGAGTTGTCTCCGTGTCCAATTTTAACACAATAAAACTTACAACGAATTATCAAAACAAATGAAAAGAGTTCGAAAATTTGTTCTATTTTTAGAGGAGGTAATTATTTTTTAAGAATACTCTGAAACTTAATAGTTACGAACAAAATACTAAGAGAGAAGAAAAACACCAATTTCATAGGTAAGGACCCAATATTATACTATCATCATCGTCATCATCCTATGTTTTTCTACTGCTGGACATATGCCTCCCCTAAGGCATGCCACCGCTCTTGATTTGCGGCCGTTCTCATCCAGTCCACACCAGTATACGAATATCATTATCTCATCTTATCACAGGGCGTCCCTACGTTTGCCGAGTAGCGGTCTCCATTAGAGAACTTTAACTTACGGCCGTCAGTTCCACGGCAGATCAGCCCACTGCACTGATCGAGCCGTGTATACTATATCATAAACATATTTTTATGACAATTCTATAGTGAGCACATCTTTTTGTTCGTGACTGTACCTATTCTTTTCTGTGGCCGTCATAGGTAGAATGCTCTTATTTGTGCTAATCGGTTAAGTTGTGTATGGCCTTTATATTACGAGATTTGAGATTGACTCAAGTACCTGTGTGATTCAGAATGCACGTAAAGCTATTTATTTTGGTACCATTTCTATTCACGATCCTCATTGGGCTTAAGCGTTGCAGTTAATATTTATGCATCTCCATGTGTGTGTAGGTCTATAAAGCACGACTTGTGCCCACCGATAGAACATTATTTTAAAGAGTGGTGACCGCTTCCTATTGAGAAAATCACTTACTGGGCGGCGGTGATCACTTACCATCAGGTGATCCGCCCGTTTGCTCCCTTTGACATAAAAAAAAACAATAAGCGCAGATCGCGTAGAATTAATATCAGGCTGGTTTAGCGAGTATCGAAGCATTGACAGTGAGAGGCTCACTCGGGGGAAATAAGAGCAACGGGCTAAAGGAGGGGGGGGGGGGCTTGAAGCTTACAGGCCGATTCGTAAATGTACAGTCAACCGCATATAACACTAAACAATCATCTCACATTCCGATTTTCTGGAATCCGAACTGGCATTATTTGAGTTTGCGTGATCTACCTTAGACCAATTCATCGATTTCCATCAAACAATATTTCCGCATTCCTGCTGCAGAGATGCAGAGAAATTTCGCGTGACATGTTTAAGGCCCGTATTCCACAATCACACCCAAGCGTAGATCTCTGGAAATAGCGCTATTCATCCCCTGTAATGCCATCCCTTTCTAGCTGTGCTCAAGAGGGCCTAAATCTCGTAACAAAGGGTTTGTTGTTATACACCGACCACGTGTAAGGAATGCAATAGACGTAATAAACTGTACGCTTAATTGTTAACGCTCAGTGGCACCGGTTGCGATTAATCTGGCAACTTCATAAGTAGTGTCGCTATTTTGCTATCTATAGTAATAAAGATTATTACTTTAATATCATACAATGAAATTAAAATAATAATCTATAGCGTATAAATGTTTGGAATTCAGTTTGAAATTATTTCAATGTTTTAATGAAATTACGCAACATACCTTATTGAATAATTAATCAGTTATCAATGGACTAGTATCGAACCATGCAGCTTCCAAACCATGAAAGTTTATAATTGTATACTAGTCCATTAATTATTTAATTGGAAGCATTATGAAATTTTAAATGATCGCATATTTTTCATAGCGGAGACGTGAACGGTTACCATAGTCTTAAGATGTTCATAACACTATGGGCACTGCTCACGCGATGAAACCAAACAGGGCATTATGTTGAGATCATAAGACCTCCTTACTCCAAACATAGCCCTGTCTCAATGCACTATGGGTACCTTACTCTTCAAAGAATTTGTCTCCCATAAGGGTGCAGGTCGAATTAGTAGGATACCTAGGTTAGTAGGTATCCACCTCATCAATTCGAGATATCAAACTTATGATCACCTCTCCTAAGTCAAACCGTAGCGAAACCTACATTGTTTTAAACATCGACACCATCGTAGGAGCACACCACTATACACCAAGCTCCTCAATTTGCCCAGCAAAATAAAATTAAAACTATTTTTATTATTTCTCAAAGCTTACCCTCGCTGCAGCCTCTCACCGCTCGTTACATAAACGTAAAAGAAAATTAGACTGGCTGTTGGCAGTCGCGCTTCGGGAGCCGCCATTACGGCAATACACGCTACCTGCGCGTATCATTTTATTTGACGATTTTTCTAAGCGAAATACACTGTTCTTATAAAATTTCCTGTTGCCGTAAAAAGTAAAACCCTTTTCAAATGTTATATTTTGGATACATAATTAAACAGTTTTAATGGTATGTACAAATCCGAATTAAGCCGAGGATTGCTTTTTTCAAAGTCTTAGATCATATTAAAATTTTTTATAATTCCTTATTTATTAATTGCACCTTTAATTAGAGATTTAATTTAGTTATTTTAATAATTGGAGGAGAGGAGAGTGGAAGAGGAAGACATGTTGCGCCGAACCCAAATAGAATTGGGAACAGGGCAGGAAAAAGAAGAGGAGTTATTTTAATAATTCACTGATAAAAAAACCGATCCAGACATAAATTTACACAAGGCATCATAAATCTTGTCGAGTAATGGGCAATGGACTGAAGTCCCATTTAAGAAACAGAAGAATTTTATTCACACAATATAAAAAGATAAAGATAAAATAAAGTAAGAGAAAGATAAAATACCGCAGACGACTCAGCTCTTAGTGTCCCTTTAGAGAAAAACAGGCTATTTCATATTTTAAAAGACTCTTATAGTTGAGTGCAACTTCCGCCCGCCATTTGACAGGATACAATTAAAAGGCTTCAAAAAGGGTCTCAGTTTCGAGGAAAACGTAAAAATGACGTCGATTTTAAAAATAATTGTTCAAAAATGGTCAACATTAAAAAGGGATTTAAATTCAAAGGCTTCTTATCTTAATCTTTATGGTGAATGCTTTTGTAAATCCATGGTGAAAACCAAATTTAAATAAAGTTAATAAGTACTACGTTCAAAATAAAAAATAAATGCTAATAAAGCGTGTGACTTTCCTTGATAGTTCTTAGATAAATAAAGTAGAATTGTAAGCTTCATGTTAGTGGCAGACACTGACCTACATTATTAAACTTGTGCCCTATAATATTTAACAGTTTTTTTTTAATATATAGCATAACTGAAGTCACGCACTTCTTTGGTCATTTTATGGGCTCGGTATCTTAGTTCCAAGTGCAATTCATTTTCAATTCTTATGTAGATTGATTGACTATACTAACAACCAACGTTGATATAAACCAACTGGAAATCGTCATCCTCCAATTGACATAGCAAACAGTCGTGAGGTCACAATACAATAACCTGTCTATAATTAACTCGACACATTTATGCGCCTAATGCTCAGCTAGATACAAGCCGCCGTAATTATTTGCATGCTACGGGCGGATACAGGCACTCGGCGTTACATTTAGTGTGCGACGTAGCGTTACGACGGGAGCCAGTGCTACGAAATACTACTACGAGATAGCTACGTAGCAATCGCGTGGATCTTCTGGTTTTACTTTAGTATTTATTGCAGTATGAAATTAAAAGCCAGCTGCTTTGTTAAATTAAATGTTCAAAGTTTGTAGTTTTGTTAATTATTTATTTATTTCTTTATTTATTCTTTATGTACAACGTACAAAGGCGGACTTAATGCCTTGAGGCATTCTCTACTAGTCAACCGGAAAGCGGAGTGAGGAGAGCTAAAACGACGGTGCAATAAAAGTTGAAAAACCAACAAAAATAGAATACTTAGAAATATAAACTAATAATTACACTCAAAGATATAAATAACCATAATATTTATGAATATAGAATATAATATACCTACACACGATGTATGTTATATACAACATTAATATACATATACTACGGAGATAAAAAATACATAACAACAATAAATAATTATATTTAAATAAATTACTAAGACTTACACATAATAAATAATTCAATAAAAATTATTATGATACAATATGTGCGATATGTAAGTATGTTTGATTAATCAGATAATAAGTGCTGGCGAACTAAGCGTTTGAATGGTAGTTTGCTGGGCGCTCGATGACACTGCAGCGAAAGCGCATTCCAAAGCTGGGTGGCTTGAAACGTGAATTCCAGCATATATTTGGTCCGATAAGAGGGAGTGCGCAAAGTTAACTTTTTCTTGGTACGGAGATTCAAGCTGTTATTAGTTTTTAAGTACACAAATCTCGATTTCAGGTACTCGGGGGTGTCTGGGTTGAAAAGAATTGAGAGAAGTGTAGAGAGTGTCTTCGCATTTCTACGCTGACGAACATTTAGCCATCCCAGCCTCTCCCGGTATGGCGAAATATGGTCAAATTTACGCACCCCGAAAATGAACCTAATGCAGTTGTTCTGAAGTCTCTCCAGTCTATTCAGCATTTCTTGGCTCATGTCACAGCACCACACATCAGCACAATCAATTATTGGAAATATAACTGATTGAACCAATAACGTTTTAGTGGACGGGTGGGAAAATTTTTAAACTGATAAAATGACCTCAGTACATTCGTGACTTTCTGACACACCACGTCGACCTAAGGGCGCCAAGTCAGCGCACTTTCTATGATCAGACCCAGGTTTTTAACGAATGGAGAAAATTCCATGATGGAACTATTGTATATTAGAGGGGGGACAGTATTTATGTCGAGCTTGGCCAACATTTGAGAGCTGCCAGCCAATATGGCCTAGCATTTACACGGGTTAACTTGTATGCCGAACCTCGAAGACCACTGAGCTATGACGTTGAGGTCACGATTCATTAAGTTAATTACATCACTAAGCTCGGAAATACTGGCTTGAAAATAAATTTGCATGTCATCCGCGTATAGATGATGGTATGTCTGAAGGTTAGGAGTGATGGAGTTGACAAAAATTAAAAACAGAAGTGGAGAGAGAATGCCACCCTGCGGAACACCAGCTGGAACATCGAGCCAATCGGACAAGTTGTCCTGAGCACGAACAGCGTGCTGGCGTCCACGAAGATAGGAAGAAAACCAGGCCAGTTCAGGGGAGGAGACGCGGAAATGGGATAGAATAGAGAGGAGAATTTCATGGTCAACTGCGTTAAAAGCGTTGAAGAAGTCGATTAGGACAAGAACTTTATGTAGTGCCTTCGTTGTGCTGTGCCCTGATCCTGGAGTGATCCATGGTGCTGGTGGCCGTTTTAGTTTCACGCTGCGTTTGGGTGCATGGGTGTTGTAAAAAGGCAACAGAAGTTCATCAAAAATGTTGACCTTTTCATAAACCCTAGCTGAACGGCATTCCTATTAAGAGCATCTGAGTCCAGACGTGCAAAGTTACGCAAAGTTGCTACCTCAGGTTTCCGTTTCGAGAGATTAATTTTGTACGATAAAAAAAATGAGATCATGATGTGAAAAACCTGGAGCAGGAAGAAGGCCGAGTCGTCGGTTGTAACGTTATGATGAGTGGCGTTTAAAGTAAGTAGCGTATGTCACAAATTACAATAAGAACTGTCAGGAGTAAAAATTATCAGATTAGACACATTTAAAAGTTAAAATCAAGTAAAAAAAGATTGTGAATCAAATAAAAACATACCTACATTATCGGCAATAGTTGTGGACATCTCAAATTATGTAACGGGTTATATGAATGTACGTTACCTATTTATAAAGCAAATTATGTAGGTAATAACAAAGGCTAGACGCAAAACAACTACATACATTCGGATTGTATAACTGTTGAAAGGTCACTTTCTCACTGGACGTTTCGCCCTGGCCGCGACAGAAGACACACTCGTGACCACCTTTTTTGGCGGCCTTGGCCTATCATTTGATGTGGCGGCAGCTTCGGGCTTAGCTATCGGGTTACGCTCAATAATGTTGTCCAGTTTATGCCTGCTCTGGACCCGGTTGATTTTGCCATTTGGGAGTCTAACCATAATTTGACCATCACGTGGCCAGACACCGTGTACTCCAAAGTGGCGGCGGGCTGAAGAAAACAAATCCTGGCGATGGCGTGTTAAAAACTCGAATACAACGAAAGACGATCCCTTATGTTTTGACTTGGAACTCCAAACCGCAGATCGAATGTTTACATTTGAGAACCAGACCACCACAAACCGAGGACGTCCTTGAGTTTTCACACCAAGCCTGTGGCAAGATGTAATGTTTGAGTCCACAAAGTTACTGATGCCGAGTTTCTCGCGACATACATTGCTAATGACAGATATAAGGTTCCCATCAGCATCCTCGTCGACTCCACCAATTTGCAATGCCTTCCTCCTGTGCCTGGTTTCGATAATGTCGACCGATCTTACTAAGGAGGTGATTTGCTGCCTTAGTATGCTCAACACGTTCCATAGACACATGACACATGCTTTTGAACTGAGAAAAATCTTTATGCAGTACGTTCATATCCAGAGGTGGTGTTGCCGCTGCCGTTGAGACCTTCAGGGTGGCTTCAAACTAATACGCAAAAATAAACAAAAAAACATTTTTTTGAATGAGATGTATTCTCAGAATACTACATATTGTAACCCAAACAAATACTTTAGAGTCATGCATTTGGTTGGGTCATTTTTGATCGTAACTCATATGGCTTTACTTCCAGCATCATTATTTGTCAAGACTGTTAAAACATAAACTGTAGACTAAACTAAACAATAAATTCCATATTTAGCTTTATAATACTTTTAAGCTTTATTAAATTCAGATTATCAGAACGGCTGACTATAAATGTCAACATTATGTAACAGATATACAACCTTAAATAAATTAACTCGAAGACTTAAAAATAGACGGAATGTGTGTGTTAACACCTCAGACCCCTTTAACTGAATGAACTGATGTTAAGTTTGTAAAATGTAGTGCTAAATTCCACCTCACTTAAATTACATTTTTATTGGGCATCTATTATTATTTCGAGTTGATTGTCCTTAAATTATCAAACCTCATAATTTCTCAAATGGTGATTCTGAATGAGAAGAAATGTTTTAATTTATTATTTTTTATTTATACAACTAGTTTTAATACTAGTTAGTGTTCTGGTTATGGCACAGTGCGGAACGTGGTAACGATCAATGCCGCGTTGAATATTAATGTCAGGACCAAAATTATGTGGCAGTAATTAACAAACTGTTATATGAGAGCTCTAATTATTTTGTTGAATTAAATTTAATACACGTGAATTTCCAATAGAGAAAGCAAAGGCTTAACACTCTTATTTCATTTAATATATAAGCTCTGAAACAATAATAAATGAAAAATAATTACGATATGAATAATGACGTAGGGGGAAGTGAGTCCCGTAACGCCGGACTGTCGTAATCTCCCAGTGAGTAAGCAGTTCGACCTGTGTTCGCGTCATTCTGTACCTGTGTCTTTTCACCCTACAACCAAATTATAACATTAAAAATCTGCTTTATTCATAATAAAATAAGCGAAAAATGATTGCGTGTACGGACTTCCACTGTACTTTTCATGTATAGGTATTTAATCCAAATCGGAAGCCCTTATGTTTATAACTCATATATAATTATAGATCGGTATGGGGTCTCAGCATACCCTTGTACACCCCGAGGGGGTGATTGCAACATATTGCAACATCAGCCGGGCACTCAGCCGACACATATAACATGAACATACAAATGGACCTCGATTTTCTTTTATTGCACAATTTATATCGACAAAACCGCACGCGAAAAATAACGAAGAATCTGATGATGACGTAGAAATAGATTTTTTCCTTATATATTTGTAATAGATCGAATCATTGTCAATCGGCCAGACATTAATAGAGATTGAAAAAGTAACGTGAACTGACCTAATCAAATCCAAACTGATTTGTTTATGTAAAATCAAGAAGAAATTATACACTGTATGCATTTTCTGTGATAGGTCAAAATGTAAATGTAGTTTTAGACACAAAAATTTTAATCCCAATATTTGTGGAAGCAATTACATTCGATTGCAGGGCTGATCTTGCCAAAAATAATCCTAATTTTTAATTAGAATAAATAAGAGAGCCCAAGAATCACTTTTGCCACTTGGTCCAGTTGTGCAGAGTTGAACAAAATAAGCTATCAATATATGTGAGTAACGGTGGAACAATGTCTATGTCGCCCCGCTCCAGCTGAACACATTAAATCAATACAATCGAGAGCACATCGGCAGAGAATACCATTCCGCATCCATCCCACGGCGATCCGCGATACAAAAGACTTGCCGAAACTCGGAGTGTCGGAGAATTCACAACAAAAGGATGGACTGTTCACACTGGAACTAAAACAAATTTTGTTCATTTCAGTTCATTTACAATTCAATGTGTTTCTTTGAAGAATAACATTTTTTGTTGTTACTGAAAAAGTCCAACATTTATTGTATCAATTTATGAAATATCATAGTATTGAAGAATCTTTTTCAAACTTTTGTTTTATATAAATCATAAAGCTGTATTTTTAAAGAAAATATCAGTAAGTTATTTTATCGCTGTAACGAATTTAGGAAAAACGAAAGATGAAAAACAAAACAAAAGAAGCAAAGAACAAACAATAACTCTTTAACCAGCACACAACATGACGGTACAAGACTAGGGTAGGGTAGGGTTTTACATTAAGTAAAAATTATATGATCCTCTCGCCATAATTATATTATTATCTGAATTATATAATTCAGGTCATAATATAATTATGATGATCATATATATGATCATCGCACGTCAATTTGATGTGTACTGATATATATCAGTCTGTGTAGGAATATATCTGTGTGCATAAAGTTTGTCGTGTGCGTGCGTGGCATTAGTGTTAATTTTATTTGTGTGCGTGCTTCCTCCCTTCGCTTTAGAATTGGCAGAATTTTTGTTATAGAAATAATAGTCTCTTTCCTTTCAAAACATTAAGAGGCTACTGCTCTAAGGTTCTTAGCTTATATCAATCTTTCCACATCTCGCAGACAACAGTTATCCGTTGAAATAAAGTGGTATTTTATTTCATATTAGCATTTGCTCGCAGTTCCATGTTGCTGTAGATTCCATTTTTCTATCCTCCGGGAGCAGTAAATTGTTCTTTGGGTAGATTGTACCTTTTACTCAATACACAAGATGGGAAAATGGTGGTAGTACTAGGGATCGCTGGTGTGTGTTTGCCCTTAACTGTTAGCGAACAGATATGGGTAGTTAAGACTCGTTATTTTATTAAACATAATTCTTATCCCAATCGATTGTCGACCAAGCCAAGAGTATAAAACATCAGTTGAAAATCGGATGGGTTTCTTATTTAATACTTAATATGAAAGTTTAATGTTACAAATATTATTATGTATAATATTATTATTATCATCTTCATTCCGTTTACTTTGTGCCAGGAGATTTTTACTAATAATATTTTACTCTGTAATAAAAAATCGAAATATTTTGAACCAATTGAATTTTTGATATAATGTGATGATTATCCCCGACTCTTTACCTTGCACGCATACAATACAATTTACTCATCCACGGCGACAAATATTTTTACAACAAAATTGAACCAAAAAGGAATTCTATCTACTTAAACATAATAATAAATAAGGGTCTTATTCAAGTCCAACGGAACTTTTGTTCAACAAAACGGAGGTTTTCTTGCACATATCCGCGCAACTTCCTGTGGCCACTTGCAATGCGAGAAAGCGAGGGTCCTACATTGGCATTCTTGCAGAATAAGACTGTGAAGGCACTGCTGTATAAGACCCGGGCGGCACTTATTAAACAGAATTCTAAATTGTTCTGCTTAGTAAGAAATAAAATTAGTACAGTTAGAAGGTTTTTTCTCTCTTTCCCTCTCTCTACAAAGTGCTATAGTACGCTCCCGTGGGCCACGGACCTTCCTGTATGAAGTAACAAGTAATGGATGAGAACTTGGGGCCGTATCTGCTCGTGTGACGAGTAAAGGTCAAAAAGTGAGAAAGGCATTGAACGTGAACTTAATAAAATAAAAAAATATAGTTTTAAAAATATATTAAATATTTTCTCATTCCATTTCCCAAGTGAACTCGCGATTAATTTCAATAAAAAAAGGCAGCGAATACGCTGTCCCTGTTTAATTAAACATTGGTCGTGACATTGACAAATGATAAGATATTAAAAGTTATTGGTAAAAAGATTCTTTTATCTTTGTTCATTCAGAGACTATAGTTAAAAACGCTTGAATTTAAAGACGATCGTTGTAGTCAAGTGGTTTGTGCACTTTGTTTGACGACCACCGTGGTGGTCGGTACGCCTCAAGACGTCGTCTTCTCGAGAGGTTCTGAGTTCGATCCCCGGTGGGGACAAATAGTTGTGTGATGAATACAGGCATTTATTCTCCAGTGTGTATTTAAGCATTAAATATATTTATCCGCCATCTAATATCCGCAAAGCAACCAGCATTAGTTGTTTAATATGGGCTAGTACATATATGTGAATGTTTGAATATATTATTTTATATTATGTGTGTTGCCTTTTCTGAGGTTTTTGTGTTAGAGGCGTATTTTTAAAAGCAAAAAGTTATTTTTTTTTTAAAAAAAGAGCAGTAATATTTAATATATATAATTACAAATGATTACTATTTCTTTTACCGCACGATACTCTACTGGATATAGACAGCGAACTTACTTGACTATACCCGAAATCCTTTCTGATACCGCCTGAACGGCCGTCACTTCCTCATTGACTAACTACTTAGATACCTGGTACTGAATATTTATTATTATTTTTTTTCTCGGTATGTCCTCCGTGGTGGCCTCCACCGCGCCCGTCAGCGTTCAAGTCACGCGCCCTTCGTTTCATTTAATTTACCCTCACGCCCTCAGTATCGACGTTTATACAAAGACGTAGTAATATTAGGTTACTCTGGACGAATTTTTTATGACGTTACCATTCAAATGGTCGCGATACTTTGTTTCGATGTTTATTGGGTTAGAATGACATGTTTGGGGAGCAAGGAAACGGCATCACACGTCATTTCTTATTACTAGACAAAGGCCTTCTCAAGTAGTTTCATAGCCACGCCGGGCGCCAGACCCAAAAAGCGCGCGCGCACTATTACACGAGAAAGATTGCGGCGTATCATTGATTTCTACGTCAAATCGTGACAAAATCGCGCGCGCGTGGCCTGCGCCCGCCGGTGTAGTTCTGAAACATTGGATTCGATATTGAAAATAAAACTACTTTTGCCCTGATTAAGCTTTAGATGGGTGACCAACTTGTGTTTTCGAGTTATTTCGTGCTTTGAAACACGTCAAGTCCGGCTCCGTTGGTATAGCTTAAGCATCATTGATATTCCAGCTCATGGTAATAATTTGAAGCAAATCTATACAATCAGTATTAATACGAATCTATCACTCGCTAAATAGCCCTCAAGTTTGTAGATATTTTAATTATTTTTACAATTAAGTTAGTTTTGAAGTAGCAGTTAGGCCGTGCTGTATAGGCTCCATTGCACATTCATGTTAGTTGTATTTAAAACTTTATTAAATTATATTATAATTAACCTCCAATTTATCACGATCCTTTTATTTTTATCAATCTGTACAAAATAATGCCATTACAATTTAATAAGAAGCATGTTCAGAGGAGTAGCTCAATGATGTTCAGTTTAGTAGCGGCGCACCTGTGCGTTTACGCTGCGCCGTTATTAATATATCGAGGTCGCCTCACACCATACCGCGGCCCGAATTGGCTCTAATAGTTCACAATTCGTGACAGTACTGACACTATTATTAAATTGACATTGTAACTCTTTCATTTTGATGTTCCTAGGAAGGATCAAAAATCTCGTAATTAAATTAGCATTTTAATAAATAATATGAGTGTTTCGTTGCTAGTAATGTGTTGTGGTTTAAAAGGTACTCGTGCAACGTAAACACTGAGCACAAAGAGAAACCTCTATCGATAGGCATTGATAACGAAGGGTGTAACGAGGCGCTATATCAGTATTTGCGACTTTTTGCTGTTACTGGCGCTCTTCTCTGGCCAGTTTCTCCTTGTTTCTGTTTTTAAACTAACCACCTGTCTCTTTTTGTGATATTTATCATTTTATAAATTGTTTTAGTTGTGCCTTAAGTTTTCAAATATATAATAAGTAACAAGCCGGAAGCAGTTATTATTAAACATCTCCACCCATCACGCCACAAGGTTATACAGTCAACTCCGAAAATATGTAAACACTTTTGACAGTAAATGATTCATAATAGAAGCAAATAATGATTGTCGCCTCTAAAATATGTATACATATTTTTGACTGTACCATATTATTTTTATCTAAAAAAATTAAAACGTCTTGGCTCTTTAGTTTAAAATGTTGTAGTGTGTACGTACGATTTTGTCACTGAAATCCTGGATTCTAATCTTGATCGGGACAGGTTCGAATGCACACAAGGAGTTAAAAGCTGGTGTTATTCCCAAATATCACATGTAGCCTCTTAATATCAAGTGTATGGTCTGTTCGTTTGACAACATATTGCTTAAAAAAAATTTCGCAGTACAAAAGTCAAGTAGCACTTCAACCGTCACAAATAGAGTGAACTTTAACTCGTGTTCACATATTTTCAAAGTTGGGTAGAAGATAAAGCAGGGGACGCGGGATCCCTCCCGAGCGTATCTAGTTACAGCCACTCGCGCGCTGCGAGCTCATCGACACATATTCAATTGCTTATGAAAGCCGAGATAATGAGGAAAAAATTGCTGGGTAAACATAATACGCGTAGCTATTACAACTTTGTGAATACGTTATTTATGTTATGAATAAAATATTTACCTTATAAGGAAGATATGAGTTTTTAAAAGTCATAACTCATTCGTTCATTTAGGGCGAATACGACCAAATTCCGTGTAACACCAATGCTTAAATTCATTAGTCGAGTCTGCTGTAACGACGAAATCATGCGTACTAAATATAATAAAATAAATAGGTAACTCTTAATTCTTATAATTATGTATAATTATTATTAATATCTCCCTTTCCCGTTGGATAGTACTGCATACCTTGCAGGTCCGGATACTGTATTTTAAGTTTTATCTTATCCCGTTGACCTTTTCTCAAATATTCAATTATCTTGATTTCAGATATCGATCCACAGACTCGAGAGCAATCCGTCTCGCCCGTAGCTCCAATAGACGAGGCAAAGACACACTCGTCCGTACATCCAATAATATGAGTAATGTTTGTTTGTTTATATTATTTGCTAAAAATACTTAAAGGACCCCTTTTCATTTGAAATTACGTTGATTCATTGCAAAATAACTTGTATTTGAATATAAACATGCAAGTGTATTTATCCTCAACGAGAAATTTATTAATTTACAGTGTATGTAGCATATAGACGCTAGTAGCACCTTTTTTGTTTTTTGGGTAGTAATAAGTACATTTATTACTTTCTCGAACCCTTTGGGTGGTGCCGGGAACTACTTAGAGTTGTTTCATAGGTGCCCTGACAGCGCCGGCGAGATTTCTATGCATTTTGACGTAAAGCGCACGCGTTTGGTTGTGAAACGATGTAAGGTGTTGTAATTGGAAGAGCGCGCGTGTAGCCAGCGCAGGCGACTAGCCCACCTGTAAAACCACCCTTACGCGTTAGATACCCCATAAAAGAGCATTGTGTTGATAACACAGAAGAGAACCCTCTACTCACAAATCTACTCTCACTAAATGAGCTCTGGTGGACACAATATAGTTTTATTTAGCTTGAATCCTCGGTAACGTACAACGTACGTAGTGGCAAATACAATAATGCCATACTACTTTAAAATGTATGTTGACTGTGGACTGTAAACGGTTGTGATGCAAGATAAAGGCCCAAAGCTAAGTTTTATTTGAACTCCGACCTCCACCTAAAACACAAAGAGACTAACACCTCATGAATAAGAAAAAGATTTGAAACGCTTCATAACACAAGCGCCAAAGAAAGATTTATCTATACATATATTAAACCGTTGAGGTCGAATGTCTGTACATATAAAAAAGCCAGGAGATGTAAAAAGAGGGAAAAAAAAAATATTTTGTTTCTATGTCCGTTCGTCTGTTTGTCTGTTTTTACGGGCTAATCTCCGAAATAGCTGGACTGATTTCAATGAAATTTTTCATGGTGATACCTAATATCTCTGATCAACATCTTAGATACTTTTTATTCCAGAAAATTAAAGGGTTCCCATAGGATAGTTAAAAAACGCGGACGAAGTCTCGGGAAACAGCTAGTTTTTAATACCGAAATTGAATAAAAGAAACTGACATAATGCATAGTACATACTTTATGGGAAAGTCGATGTAAAGAATTTTAGTTCTTTACCATTCCTAAATGATGTACAGTCGAGTACGAAAAACATGTATCCACATTTTAGAGGCGATAATCTTTATTTTTTTCTTATAAGAATCATTTATTGTCAAAATTGATTACATATTTTTGAATATATAATAGGTAAGCAATGAGATGACCATACGAAAGATAAATATACAAAATTAATAGTTAAACCAAAAATACTACATGAAGTTTAATTTAGTTCTCATTCACTAATTCTAGTTGAACAAAGACTAACGTCGCTGAATATACTTGTCGCGGCGCTCTCTGCCGAATTACCCGAATAGCCGATAAAGGCTGTCTTCCAGTACAGAGATATAATCTGACAGTTGATAGGGACACTAAATTACAAGACTATCAATGTAATACTAGTGCCTTTCATCTCTTTTGAAGGAGTCCATGTCGTAGATTGGGTGAATACCTGAGCCTATTTTTTATTTCCGTCTAAATGGTCCTCTTAACTATTTCGTAACGAGGAAGATATCTCTGCAATTCAGCACGCATGCTCGTTAATAGGAAGGGAAATATAAAGGTCAAAAAGAGCTGCAAGAAGTGGGTCAAAATATTAGTGTGAATGTTTTTCGGGTTCTGTAAATAAATAAGTGTTAAGAACTCTTTTCTGTTTATTTATGTTTTTTCTCTATTTTTATGTTATGTCATGTCATGGCACTCAAGTCGATTTTTCTCACATTAAAGATTTTATTCAATGGTGCACGCAACGCGTTTTACTGAATTTTAACCCCCACACACACACCCGCCTTTTACATTATAATATTATTTTGTATATCAAACAGATAGCTTGCTTATTTCCTATCTCTCAGTAGACGCAGACCCTGGTTCATACATCGCGCTGCACTGGAGAGCTATATCTCAATTTTTGTACTTTTGCGCTTGTAGACATTTGTTAAGACTCGCAAATTGCCCCGTCAACGAATACACTCGCCAACAACTACCACCCGAAATTCACGACTTTAAACTCTACCTCTTAGACAATAAAGGCTCACATATCTCCTGATAAATGCTATTTTTATGTTTTGTCTCCGGATTTGCTCAGAGCTGTAAAGTTCTCGTGGCTTGCTCTATTACCCATTTAAATATTTGAATGGCCCAAAATTTTATGAGATACTTAAATTTATTACTTTGCTCTGTTTTATTACTTTTGTGATTTATTTAAAGTATGTGTTGACTAATCACGAATAATTAGCTGTCTGTGTTTACCTCAAATATTTTAGTCGGCTTTTAAAATTCGAAAGCTGTATACATTTTTATAATGAAATAATAAAATTATTAGGACATGAAGCACTAATGGAAAAGTTATTTGATCCTAATAGAGACAGGTTTCAGATATTGTAATTAAATTTTCAGCAAAATGATAAATCCTTTCGAGACGGTTGCTTCGGTAGACGACGCTGACGCCGCGCCATAGTTCAAAACGATCAGAGGTCGCACCAGAGACACTTATAATTAATTAATTGTATTAAGTTACTAGTTGAGGAGTTCAAGTAAAGCGTATCGACTGAAACAAGTAATATCCAATCTACTATTTACAATTGCTGTTTTCTAAATAAATATATTTTTTTTAGACAATACCGTGTGTTTGTTTTCTCACTTAAGCATTCGAATTTAAGAAATATCATTAAATCTATACATATATCAAAATAGACAATAACGTTTCTAACTCTAACGCAATTAGGTACATTTCTAACTTATTTGTAATGGCTACATAGAGCATTGCTTTTTTCATTGAAAACCAGTATACAAGAGTATATCAATTCTTCATTACATTAAAAAATGTGTAAAAAGCTTTTTTTGTAAAGATTTAGATATTTATTGATAAAAAGAGAAAGATGTTAAATTGTGTAATTAGTGTAATCTCAAATCTTTGACAGAATAAATGCTTTTTCATTCTTTCTTCATTCACTTGACGATTCCAAGCACAAAGCAAGGAATCTTCTTACTACCAGGGAGCCATTACACAAATTATTTACACTTCACTGTTTATGACAACTAAATAACATACTATAATTTCACGATCAGACAGGGCCCGGTGCGGTGTAAGCCGTCCCTAATCAATAGTAGCGTATTGTGGACGCATCGCGAGCTCGCACGCGGCGGTCGTGTAGCAACCCCATTGAGCGCAATCCCGGAATAATCAGCTCAAGGCGCGTTACCCGACACCACGCGTAAGCGATTTAATGACGCGGTCTGCTTAGAATTTCAAGAGAGTTAAAATTACGTTCGGATTTAAGTGTAATGACAAGTTTAGAGAAAATTGATTATAATGCAAAGCAATAATTTTGAGGAACTCGGTGGCGTAGTTGTTAGTACGCTTTGGCTTTCGATATTGAAAACAAGGCTACTTTCGCCGGGGTCAGGGCTTGGATGGGTGACCAAAACTTTGTGATCTCAGACACCTCCGTGCTTCGGAAAGCATTTTGGCAAAGCAAAGCTGTTGGTCCTGGTTTTTAATGCAACCTTTTCTACCCACCAATCCACATCGGGCCAGCGTGGTGGTGTCACGACCCATACTCCTCAAATGTTCATGAGGAAGGCCTGTGCCCAGTAGTGGAGACGTATATACGCTGAGGACACAGCTGGTTTATTTAAATATAATTTACATGACATAAAAAGAGTGACACAAATACTTTTAACAATAACATTCAATTCGCCACATGTATATGTTAGTACAGCTATATTTGACTTCAAGATATTATTATCATCTTATCTTACTTCTCGATCACACAATACGAACCGAAAAACTAGAAAACCGAAAATAACAAAATCATATCGACACCATCCCGCCATTGTGCGTGCCAGAAACAGTCGCTGACAAGTGACCAGCGCTGACTGGCGCGTCCTCAGATAATGGCCGCGCCAAAAAACGCGATGAAATATTTTTTTGGTTGGTTATCAGCAGGAAGCGACAGCGCGCACAAAGCATTGAGTTAGACCGCCGCGGACGAACGGTCACAATGGAAATAACATAACGGTAGGTTGACACGGTGTTCAATTATGCTCACATTCTTTCTAAAATATCCTATGAAATTGGTATTTTGTATGGAGATTTTGGGGAATTCTGCATTTTCCATATAAAATTTTTTTTCAGTTTTCTTCACAATGACAAAACCAAAGATAATAATATTTGGCATCTATCATTAGTCAAGCTTTACTAATATGTGAAATATCACACTTCATCAAAATTATTTATCGTTTTTAAGTGAATGCAAATAAAATGATGTATTCGGGAGGCACTTAAAAAGAGTTGTCTCCGTGTCCAATTTTAACACATTTAACTACTTACAACAAATTATCAAAACATATCAAAGGAGCTCAAAAATATAGTCTATTTTTAGATGAGGTAATTATTTTTTAGGAATACTCTGAATCTTAATAGTTACAGACAAAATACTAAGAGAGAAAAAAAACACCAATTTCATAGGTAAGGAACCCAATACGTGGAAGTTGTAAAAAAAACATTTACTGGCAAAAATTGCCTATGAATAATTTTGACCGTTCTGTCTATATTTGTTTGCCCAGGGTGGTCCAGGTGGACCCCTAGGGGTCCACGGGTGACTCGTCGGGGGTTGTTGTCTTCACATCTTCACATTTTTGTCGAGTTTTGGGAATATGGTAGAAATGTAGCTGCACCACCGGAACCAGATAAAATTTGAAAGTGGTCTATGAGAAAAATAAGTGTGGGAACCTCTGGCCCAGACAAAAATAGATCTATCTATTTTCTTATGGCAAGAAATCTGTGAAAAACTTGGTAAAAGTATTTGCGTAATGTGTGTACAAACAAACCAGATAGGCAAAAAAAATCTATTGTTTTCGCGTCTGACAGATTTAATTGAAATGCTATTTAATTAATTGTAAAATAAACCACTTGCGTGCTTTAAGTACAACACAGCCAGAAAATCGTTTAGAAACCGTGCCAAATAAATTTTATGTCTGATGCTGCTGACAAATTCAAAAGAATATCTTCTTCTTTTTCCTGCCCTGTTCCCGATTCTATTCGGGGTCGGCGCAACATGTCTTCCTCTTCCACTCTCCTCTATCACTCGTCAAGTCAACACTCACTCCCATCCTCATCAAATCATCATTCACACAATCCATCCATCTTTTCTTTGGTCTTCCTCTACCCACACGTCCATCCACTTAAAGAATATAAATTGCACTAATAAATTCAGTGGTACTTTTCTTTGTCGAGTCCATCTTGAAATGGATTTTTCTGCCAGTGTATCCGTCTTTTCCGGCAATCCCCGATCTTGCAAGAGTCATACTTTGCAGCCCTCTTAGCATGAACATCGCATTATAGTATATATCGTGTTTTATCACGTTTATCTGTCAAAGTACTATGTAATTGGACAATTGACCGAGATAAAACATGCAACATATTATATCGCGCTGCTCATGCTACTTAGAAAGGAGGACCAAGTTATCGTGGCCGATGTTAGGCGCATCAGCTATTTTTTCATCTGGACTCCACTCGTACATAATATCTCTGTGTGATACGAAGTGAGCATAATTATGTTTACATCCGCCATCAAGAACACAAGCGATATATTTCGGTTCCTAATTTACAGTACGTGCTTAGACATTGTACCCAAGATACAAAGGGTATGAGGAATTCCAGCGCTCCCAGCACATCATAAGACGCAAAGCGCCCTGCTAAATCAACTCTTCTATGAACAAAGCGTATTATTCATATTTCCCAAGGTTTAACGTGACCTATTTTGTTTTAAGCTTTTAATTTGAGCAGAAGCGACTCAAATATTAATGGAACCGCGGTCTGGAGCTAATCTCATGGAACTAAGCCGGTGACTTCATCACACTCGCTTTATATCCCGAACAAAGACTCGAAGAAATTTCTTCTGCATTAGTCCTTTTAATAAAAATTTAAGCCAAATCGAATTTCTTGAATGAATTTCTGAATGACTTACTTCAATATAACTCATATTAACCTGTCGAATAACATTTGACATACATAATAAATTTATTTTCACTATTATGAAAGAAGAAATATTATTACGCTTTTGAACAGTCCCATATGACCTTGTACATGCCAACTTATGATATGAAATGGAAGTCTTAAAATGAAACAAATTAATGTTATAAGAGAGCGAATATACGTTCATCATTGAACCAACCTTAGGAAGACTACAATCAAATAACACAAAAAAAATCTGTGGTTTTAGCAGCCCGAATGGTAACTTCTTACCGAATTATTTACTTAATCATATGAATTCTTTTTAAAAAGCGTTTTTAACGAAATATTTGTGTGTATTAAAATTAAGCGCGGTTGAGGGTTATCACCTGACTCCGGTGCGAATACAAGGACCAACACTGGGTGGGTAGGCGAGGCGCCAACTCTCGACCGCATCAGTACGCCTAAATATTGTCACGAAACTCAATTTGATAGAGTTACGGCTATGGGCTACGCTGGTTGATATAGATTTTTTTTTAAATATCCACGACACATTTTGTTTTACTGCAGAAGGCAAATTACCATAATAACACCACTTGAGATCGTAGTAGTAACAAGTATTTACGAGATTTATAATCGGCCAAGAAATATCGTTTTAATAAGCAAGATTCAGCGCAAGTGGTCCCGTGTTGTAATCGATGCCGTGTCACCTGTCGGCCATGATAAGGGCAGCGGCCGGTCCGTAAGAGGTCGTATATTATCCGAATAATAATTATTTGGGGTAATTAATGGTTCCGGCGGCGACACGACCGCGGGCGTCACACGCGCTCATTTATATCAGTCGGTCTACTCGTTAAGTGCCCTGCAGAGTTTTGTGGGTTTCATATTTTCATATACGAGTATGTAAAGAAACAAGATATCATAACTTAAGTAACACGAAATAAATAATTTAGTCATTTATGTCGTTTTATTACTGTATCTTGTACATGGTAGCAGGCTCCCCACTGTCACGTAGGAACATACCAATATATATTATGACGAAATACACCTCTTGATTCTTTGCTGCAAATTTTTGTTTATTTTATATTAATAATCGAAACATAAACGAGAACAAGAGAGAGAAGAGATGCGAGAGAGTAGAAAAAGCGAGAGGTGTGTACCAGGATCGTAGCAAGTGGAAGTCTGTAATCTCTGCCTACCCCACCGGGAAAGTGCCGAGATTTAATATACATATAATATATAAATAAATATGAACATCCAAGTCTGGAGAACAAATGCCTGAAAATTCATCACCCAAACATTTGCCCCCACCGGGGATCGAACACAGAACCTAACCAGATGGCATACAGGCTTGAGACCGGCATACAGGCCACTCGACCACGGAGGTCGTCAATATGTATGTATGTATAAACGAAAACAAACATACAAATATAATGATCTTTGAATAAATCTGGCATCGATCATAGTTATTAATATTTATTGCACATAACTCCGGACAGGATGGCTGAAAGAAATGTCCAATAGCGAATTAACGTCTACTCTCTGCCGCTGTTACGAAATACACGATAATTCGTTATAAAAGTAACGCAGTCAAAAATTTCCAAATTTCTTTTTCTGGTTTTGTATAACAAAGGCGTTTGTACTTTGAAACATGAAAGTTATTAAGTCCACCATTTGAATCATAAATGAATGAACAATTAAAAGTTTTCCGCCAAGATTTATAGCTGAAGACGCGAGACGCGGTACTGCGTTATGAAACACTGCGTTCGAAGTTCGGCCCGGAGCGGCGTTTGTTTTATATCTTTGCGAAAAGAAAGTTACGCGATATAATTTGTCTGCTCAAATACGAGTAGAATGGAAATTATGAAAATCGTAATAAATGAATGTAAATGAAGTGCGAAACAAATAAACCAGGCAATTAATGACTCAAATTAGAGATACAAACTTTCGTTCTCAGCCTATATACGTCCCACTGCTGGGTACGAGCCTGCCTCACACCACCGCGCTGGCCCAATGTGGGTTGGTGGGCAAAAACGGTTGCAATTGCGACCAAGACCAACGGCTTAACATGCCTTCCGAAGCACAGAGGAAGCTCTAGATTACAAAGTTTTGGTCGCCCATTCAAGGTTGACCATGGCGATGGTAGCTTTGTTTTCAATATCGAAATTCAATATCTTTATGGCCTCGGTAAAGCATAACCTGAGTGCGCACTCTCCCTGAGAAACTCTCCGGAAACTTTCCGGAGAAAGCGCTGCCTTAGATACTTACCAGGGCATGTGCGCCAGATATAAGATTCAGAACTAAAGTGGGATCGTATCGGACAGATAGCCTGTACGTGCGAGCAGAAGGACAGACCCGTGAACACTCGGGAATGATTGGGTGGATCGGGCTACGGCGCGAATGCCGCAGCCTGCGGGGCCTCTAGGTCCCGCGACAATAGGTTGGGAGCGTGTGTGAAGACGTGTGTACTGGCAGCCGCTTAAATGGCATTGGGCAGAGCGGAAAGGTTCTCAGGTGGCGGCCACCACGACCTGGCGAAGGGCGCTGTAAGTCCGTGAACGCAAGATTAGTGTGGAAATCCTTGAAGAAAACCTGTGTCCTGCAGAAGGTTCCTCTTGACTAATTATGATGATGATGCGTACGCGCCATTCGCCTTACATGAGATGTCAATATTTTTTATAAAATAGTGTAATGCTAAGCTGATACAAACACATCGGGCAACTAGAAATATAGTTTCGATATTTTTCCTAGCACACGCTCGCATGGTTACCGGATGTTTAATTTCTTGAAAATCGAGGTACACTCGAAACTGAAAACCAATCGGTTTTTAATTTCAACTCGTCACAAATGACGTGCAAAAATGATAGAGGAAGGAACTGTCGAGTCTATCGGCTTCGACGAAGATCAAAGGCACGTAAGTAGGTCGAAGATTTAATCAAAAACGGTCCATCGATCTCCTTGGACCTGGAGCGGAAGCCTTGCTGTCTTTAATTACGCTACCGGCTGACCCTTAGGGGGTAGGCAGTGAGAGGGTGGTTATATTAGCTAAGGTTGTTAGGTTCCGGGAGCTTAGAAATATGATTTATAGGTATAATTATTAAATGATGAGTGGGCATTTGTAATTTGAGTGTTTGAAGGCCCACTCGGGAGGGTAAGTTATCTTGACTAAGAGATAAGATTTGAGGTTGGTTTCAAAGGTCGCCAGCGCTCGCTAACAGCGCGATATTTTCATACGTGACGCGCCACACGCGCGCTTATGGCTGTGAAACGATGTTAGGTAACTGTTGTAATTGTAAGCGCACGTGCGTATCCAACACTGGCTGGTGGGTACCTATGAAACCATCCTAAATCTCGGTAAGGGTAAATTTTTGTGGTGATGAATAAATTGTAGGTCCTCCGGTGTTGTTTTCCAACTAGACAGATTCCAATAGACAGATGTCTTTGGGCGGCGGTTATCACTTACCATCAGGTAAGCCGTTTGCCCGAAAATTTTTTTTACTAAAATATGTCAGACCAATATATGAGGTATACATTAACTTTACAATGTGAGCTAACGCTCCAATACTCTAGCGCAGTAAGGTGCGGTAATTTCATTAGAAAATCTTGTTATTAACTAAATTTTTTTTTCCTCTCTGAACCCAGTGCATGGCGACAGGCTTGCCTGGTACGTTGGGTCTTAAACAAAGTCAAAGTCAAATCATTCATTCCGTCAATTTCGTTAATTTATGAATATACTTGTGATCGTCAAATTTATGCCAACCGTTTATTAACTACCACTGTCCTTAAAAAAAAAGCAAGAAACTCATCAAATAAATTAAAGGTCACAAAGGCAAAATGTGGATTTTCGCCTTTTGCCACATTTCGTCTTTCACCTTTGCTTTCTCCTTTGGGGATATATGTATGCGTAATATAATGTTATGATGGAATCTGCCAAGTGCGCTATCTATATAAAAGGCAGCGAGACGCACGTGGCTCACGCGGACCACTTCATACATTTTCAATAGAGCGCGCTCTGAGCCGGAACGAATCCAATACAGCAGTTTGTTATTAGGCTTACAGTGGAATTTTTATTAAAATATTATCAGCAGTTCCATCAACTTCCATCTGCTGTGCTGGGCGGGATCAAAACTTATTGGTTAAGGTCCTGATATATTGAACGTTTAAAACTTTCTATCGTACTTCTATTTTATACAGCGTCCTAAGCTTACATATATCCCACTGCTGGGCACTACTACTACTGGGAAACAAACATTAGAGAAATATGAACCGTGACGCCACCACGCTGCTAGCTCAATACTGGTTGGTGGATAGAAACGGTTGCAAGAGCGACCGGGACCAACGCCCTAACGTGCCTTCCGAAGCACGAAGGAGTTCGAGATCACCAAGTTTTGGTCACCCATCCAAGGCGTGACCATGGCGAAGGTAGCTTGGTTTTCAATATCGAAAGCCAAAGCGTCATTCGGTCTGCCAAAATACATTATATTTTATATTTAAATATATATATATACAATACTGTTGCTAATATAGTGAATCAATAAATCACTTTCCACAAAAGGTAATATCTGCTTTATCCCCGAAGGGGCAGGCAGAAGTGTGAACACCCACATTTCGCCTTACGGAGAGCGCCTGTTATAAACTTACACCAGGCACATTGTACGACGGCGAAATCTGACTTATGAGAAGTCAAAACGTCACAAAATTTACAAATTACTATTTGTATTAAACTTTACCTTAGGGCTTATTAAACCTCGTACCGGCCACGTTCCATGTGAAGCGACCTCAAGTAATGATTTGCGTGTGAGGAGCGCCACGCCCGCGCCGCGCACGACTGCGGTCAGACGGCTTTTTGTCTCGCTGGTGTATTATTATGAAAGCCACAGTTTCTTGATCAGTATTGCAATAAAGGGACAATTTTAAAGCTATTAGGTCCTTACCTATGAAATTGGTGTTTTGTATGGAGATTTTGGGTTTTCCATACTATCATTTTATCAGTTTTCTTCACAACGACAAATCCAGATATAATAATATTTGGCATGTATCATTAGACAAGCTTTAGTAATATGTGTAATATCACACTTCATAAAAATTATTTATCGTTTTTAAGTGAATGCAAATGAAATGATGTATTCGGGAGGCACTTAAAAAGAGTTGTCTCCGTGTCCAATTTTAACACAATTAAACTTACAACAAATTATCAAAACAAATCAAAAGAGCTCAAAAATATAGTCTTTTTTTAGACAAGATAATTATTTTTTAGGAATACTCTGAATCTTAATAGTTACAGACAAAATACTAAGACAGAATAAAAACACCAATTTCATAGGTAAGGACCCAATATTATATTTATTTATACATTATTTATTTATTATAGATTTTATGATATATAACTATATATTCATTAGTATACGCGACCCAGTCTACTTCTCAGCATTTCAACTATAGCATGTGGGCTGGAAGATATATGTATTAGAAATAAGCCCTTTCTTTTGTACTCGTTTTTTTTATTTTATGATCACACGAACTATTTATTGTACACAAAAGGAAAATTGACAATTACAACATATATTGTTAATTTTTCTTTTGTGTACAATAAATTGTTAAATAAATAAAGACCACAACCAATTTCCTGGTAAAAGCCTCAGACTTATCTAATTTACTGAACATCTGAAGGTCTCCAGTAAATTATGTTTGGGACACTACGGGCTCGATACTTCCTGGCGCGGTTCGGGAAAAAACAGGAAAACTATAATTTAGTCACAGAACAACGCCCGCCCTTGATGCCGTCCCGCCCTACCGCTAGGGCGGTAAATAAGGAAAATAGTAGCGAAATCTAGCGAAACGATGCGAGACGCACACGACACGCCACGGAACAGGATGCGGTTGACAAAGCGGAGAAAATCCTGACGCTCTTTTAATGAAATAAGTTGTTGTCTATTCGACATTATATTGTTTTAGTGTTATAAGTGCCTAGCTAGAGTGGAGGTCGGAAATGACACTACATACTTACTAGTACAAGTGCTCGCCAGTTAAATCGGAGGCAAGTTCCGTAGTAAGAGGTTAGGAAAACAAAGCTACCTTCGCCATGGTCAAGCCGTGGATGGGTGACCAAAACCTTGTGATCTCAAACTCCTCCGCGCTTTAGAAGGCACGTTAGCCGTTAGTTCCGGTCGCTATACCAACCGTTTTCTATTTGCATTGGGCCAGCGTGGTGGTGTTACGGCCCATGCTCATGTGTTTCTCCATGAGGAAGGCCTGTGCCCAGCACTGGGACGTATATAGTCTGAGGACGAAGTGTCAGTATCAGTAGTTTGACGCTTTACACAATGTTACAGAGACACTTAAACGTGTAACGAAGCCCTATATCAATATTAGCGACTCCTTGCTGTATTGCGCTCTTCTCTGGCCATTTTCTCTTTGTTTCTGTTTTTAAATTAACTGACTGTTTCCATTTCATTGTTTTGTTCATTTGTTCACCAATTTTTCATTCCTATCTGAGTCACCGTCTGGAGCGGTTGTCTCGACGCCTAATACCTACCTTATAAATAATTGCTTGTTGTAATTAAATTCAATAATATATCCACTAAATAAAATACTACTATCGAAACTGAATAATATATCTTTATCGAGACACTATTTTGTGGCTTTTGATTTTTGAATATATATTGAGTCCTAACCTATGAAATTGGTGTTTTTATTCTGTCTTAGCAATTTGTTTGAACTATTTAGTTTCAGAACATTCTTATAAAATAATTGCCTCTTCTAAAAATATATTTGAGCTGGTATTTTTTAATTTGTTAATTTTTTGTAAGTTTAATTGTGTTAAAATTAGACACAAAGACAATTATTTTTAACTGCCTCCCGAATTCATCATTTGATTTGCATTAACATAAAAACGATGAATAATTTTTATCAAGCGTGTTCCCACACAAATTGCTAAAGCTTGTCTAATGATACATGCCAAATATTATTATCTCTGGATTTGTCGTTGTGAAGAAAACTGATAAAATGTTAGTATGTAAAATGCAGACATCCCCAAAATATCCATACAAAACACCAATTTCATAGGTAAGGACCTAATATACACACATTAAGTGACAAACCGAAGTTGTTTATTTTACATCACCCCCAACGTCACAGACGCATCAAACGAAATGAGGATTTTATTATTAACACCTGCTCATCCCCTTGTACTCGTAGTTACTAAAAAGTAATAATAAAACATCATTCAAACCGAAAACTATTGTGGCTTGTGCGATAGTTTATAGGTGTCTCCCACCTAGTCTCGGTTTGGAGTAGATGCAAGAACAATTACTTTGTCGTTCTTCAGTGTTGTTAGTTATGAAATATATTTTGAAAAATAACATTTTCTCATATTTGCCAGGAGAAATATTTGGTAGCTTAGAACGTCCCAGTTGCCGAAGTGTATTTATGTATGTAAGCGCACTTAAATAAACCATGCGCGAGCAGCAGCCGTCTGCGCGCTGAATCACCGCCTCGAGGAATAGTTCCGCTGATTTATTTATGAGTTTCACATAGCATTCTCATGGCGAGGTTATCATTCTGATACATTATTAGCTTTAAGGGGGAATTCAACCAAATTTCGATTAGCAACACGGGTGTAGTAATACCAAAAATGCTTTCGCTGTCAGACGTGTACGCAGGAAAATGTGGTAAACTGCAAAATATATAACACAGCTATTTATTTATTTTTTCTTCTAAAACTTCAATGACGTTCTAGTTTATGACATTTTTAAAAAAAGAAAAACAATGTAAAGGGAGGATAGAAACTTGCTGAGTTTCTTGCCCGTTCTTCTCAGAACAAGGCCTCCTGGTAGTCTTGTGAACGGATGGTGTAGTTTATCGCTTTCACGACAATTTGTAAAATGCTTTTGACGTTCATAAGCTCTTGCAAAGACGCATCAAAATTGAATAAACGATATTGAATTTTGAATTTTGGATCCGTTATTACAGCGGATTCAACCAATGAAATTTAAGAGATAATTAACGTCCCAACCCCCGTGTAGTCACACGGAGTCTGGTCGAATCGGCCCTTAGCGAACTAGCTCCGGCTTAGTTCCGGATGTGTCACCGAATATAAAATAAGCTTTCTGTATAGTGTTCAAAGAAATTTATTCTCATAACGTGTCCTCAGCCTTTATATGTCCCACTGCTGGGCCCAGGCCTTCCTCATAGAGAAACACATGAGGAGTATGGGTCGTAACACCACCACGCTGGCCCAATGTGGGTTGGCGGGTAGAAACAGTCACAATAACGACCGGGACCAAACTTAACGTGCCTTCCGAAGCACGGAGGAGCTCGAGATCATAAAGTTTTGGTCACCCATCCATGGCCTGACCATAGTGAAGGTAGCTTTGTTTTCAATCGAAAGCCAAAGCGTACTAACCACTACGCCACCGATTTATTCTCATAAGGTTTTAGAAAATCACTAACATGAGAAACAATACTAACTGTGATTATTAACAACTTGAGCATAAAGCAAAAATAATAATAACTACTGACCCATACAAAAACTCGTCAAACATGACGTTATTATAGGATGTGCTTAAGTAAAGATCATAAGTTTCGAATAAAAATTTTACCTCGATCAGTTTACTATGAAAAAGGCTTGCCTTATATTTTCCCCGATGCATATGGATTTAAAATTATCAAACGAACAAATTGACTCCTGAAAGAGACCATTTACACTTTTTTTTATTTCTGTCTGGATTTAATGCTCTTTCTCTTTAATCCGCTTATTGGATATTTTTGTAGCCTCCTATGCATTTTATTACAAAACCAGAATGTGCAATGGGTGGTTACTATATTGGGTCTTTACCTATGAAATTGGTGTTTTTATTCTGTCTTAGCAATTTGTCCGTAACTATTAATTTTCAGAACATTCTTATAAAATAATTGCCTCTTCTAAAAATAGACCGTATATTTGAGCTCTTATTATTTAATTTGATAATTATTTGTATGTTTAATTATGTTAAAATTAGACACAAAGACAATTATTTTTAACTGCCTCCCGAATACATCATTTGATTTGCATTTACATAAAAACGATGAATAATTTTTATCAAGCGTGTTCACACACATATTGCTAAAGCTTGTCTAATGATACATGCCAAATATTATTATCTCTGGATTTGTCGTTGTGAAGAAAACTGATAAAATGTTAGTATGTAAAATGCAGACATCCCCAAAATCTCCATACAAAACACCAATTTCATAGGTAAGGACCTCATACATTGCCTTTTTATACATTTGTAAATAAAAACTACATTTACGAACGAGGAGCTCGGTGGCGTATAGGTTAGTACGCTTTGGCTTTCGATTGAAAACAACCTTTGCCATGGTCAGGCCGTGGATGGGTGATCAAAACTTTGTGATATAGAACTCCTTCGTGCTTCGGGAGGCACGTCACCATTGGTCCCTATTGCAACCGTTTCTACCCACCAACCCCCATAGGACCAGCTTGGGGGTGTTACGGCCCATACTCCTCATGTATTTATTTCCATGAGGAGGGCCTGTGCCCAGCAGTGGTACGAATGTAGGCTGAAGACTTCATTTACATGGACCTGATAGCCCCAATCAATATGCCCAAATCCTCAAGGACAATTTTAAAGTTCCGTTTCTCCTCGGAGACGCAAAGCATCCAAAATATCTTTATTCCGTCGTTTCCTGTGTTTAGTATTTGCATCTGCCCCGGCGCAATATACAATTCATGTGCCTCAGTAAGTGGGTCAGGCAGCGCAGGTGCACTGCTGAAGGCTCTCCGTTATTTCTTACTTATTTGTGACAAACTTTTGGTTATCTTTATTATTGCTGCAGCTTTAGAACCATCGTTGCCTTACACTGTCCGGTTCATGGCAACAAACAAATCATAAAAAGTATTTATTCAGTTTAGATGCGTCTTTACTGAGGTCTTAACTCATGCTTATGAATGTCATAAACATTTTACAATATTTCGTGAAAGAGAAAAACTACGCCATCCGTTCACAAAACTACCAGGAGGCCTTGTTCTGAGAAGAACGGGCAAGAAACTCAGCAAGTTTCTACCCTTCCTTAACATAGCAACATTTAAAAAATGTCGTAAACTATAACGTCATTGAAGTTTAATAAACATAGATCTACATCTATTTTGAGTAATTTTCTGCAGTTTACTACATTTTTCATTACAAACAAGTACAGATGCAGTCTAAAGTATAATCTAAAAAAATAGTAAATACATTACAATAAATAAATATCTTCACTACCTGCCGTGCACTACAGTCCCGAAGCAAATTTCATTGATTATATATAAACGTGAGTTGACCCAAAAAAATAATTATTCACTTTAATCTTTCTATATTAGAAACATACAAGGAAATTGAAAAATATTGATTGAGTTTGATTATAGAGTTCACAGACATTGGTTTTATGTTCATATTTGTCGTTTTTTATTATTAATTTTCAGCTAAACATGCGATCAAACAATCTTTAAAAGCCGTTCTTCACCAAGTTACTAATAGTTTTACAAAGACACTCACGTCAAATTAAAATGAGAAGTAGCGCAACAACCTTTCACCTCCACATAACAAATCCATCCACTAGCTAGTAATTTGAAAGCTTTTACCGGAACATTACCAGGGGAGCGTCATAAAGTGACAGGGGACTCTGATGACGGCGAGTCAGCGCGAGTCGCGGCGAGTCGACTCGAGTGACTCGCCTGTGACGAGAGATTTATACTTCTGACGCGAGACGATCGTCGAGCGCGGGCCGTTATATGTGGACGGATTTATCACATTTGCTTCAGACATTTGTCTTTTCGGTAGAGTTATGATTTGAAAGGTTTCGCCGCGAAAATAAGATATTGTGCGTGTTGAATATTGTGACACCGTAAGCGGAATGGGATAAAACGACAATACTAATACAAAATCTCTTTATGTACTGAGTTTCTATTTCTCTTTATTTGCGGTATTACAACAAATATTGAAATAATAAAAACTAAATAAAAGTGTTTGGTTACTATAAGTATACCGTTCATACATGTTTAAGTTTAGTGCGAAATAAATGTCAACAAAGTAAGACGTGTATCATTGCTTCCCGAAACCCTGCAAAGGAAAGTGAACCTTATCTATATCAACATATGGTCGACACCGAGCCGGATCAAGAATTCAATAGGACGACTCAACGCGATAAGAGAATATCATAGGCCGCATTCCAAGCGCCGGCCGCCAGTGTTTTTTTTCTTATAGAATTATTGCAGAGACGAAGTAAACAAGTCATTAACCAAAGTATATTGAAATATTACGTGAATTGTGTTGCCGTTTGGATTGATTTCATTTAAAGGAAATTAACAATGAGTGTACAATTGAACAATGAACAAAAACAGTTTATTAGTTTATTGGAAGATACATATGTATTACTACAAAAAACACAAACTAATTTAAAAAAATGCCCGAAGCAGCGATTAACAAAAGGATATTTGGATACAAAATCACTGTGTATAGAAGACTATTGGAAAACATTTAAAACTACACATCAAGCATTAACGAAGTGTACACCAAAAGAAATGCGAGGACAGATACCATATTTTTTAAATGAAGATTATTTTGTTGTTGAAGATTTATATATTTGTTTACAAGCCGATTTGAAGGATATGATAGGATCAAAATTACCAAGTTCACATTGTAGTAATACATCTGAAATACAAGAACAAATATTCGTAAAATTGCCACGCATCGAGCTACCTAGTTTTAATGGCAATTATGATGACTGGCCTACCTTTCGGGACATGTTTACATCACTGGTACATAACAACACGTCACTAAGCAAAGTGCAGAAACTGCAATATTTGAAATCAAGTGTAGTCGGCGAAAGTAATACATTACTGAAACACATAAATGTTACAGAAGATAACTATGAGCAAGCATGGAATATCCTTTCACAGAGGTATGGAAATAAACGTTTAATTATAAATTCAACCCTTAAAAAATTATTTTGTCAAAAGAAAATGATCGCAGCTACATCTACATGTTTGAAAAATCTCTTGGATACAACTACCCAGTGCTTAAACAACCTCAAAAATCAACAAATATCTATCGAAACATGGGATTCAATTATAATATATATAGTTGTACAAAAACTGGACGATGTCACTCATCGGGCCTGGGAAGAGTATTCTTATCAGGAAGATTCTAACAACCTAGCTACGTGGAATGATTTACAAAAATTTTTGGAGACAAAATTTAGAACATTAGAAATGGTGAACCCTATACCCGTGAAAGAAAGAATACAAATAAAAGAAAAACTGTTTCATGCGTCATCAGAAGAAAAGAAATACGACTGCATTATGTGTCACGCAGACCACTCCTTATGTCACTGCAAAGACTTCGGCAAGCTACAACCTAAAGAAAGAAGTGATTTTATCAAGAGGAATAGATTATGTTTTAACTGCTTGATGTCAGGACATTCAGTAGGAAGATGTCGTAACCAAATGTCCTGTCGGAAGTGTCACCGTCGTCATCATACTTTATTGCACGAACCCAACTACGTCGGTCAATCAAGTGCAGTTAAAACACACCACTATCAACTTCATGAATCTCAAACAAATCAACCAACAGAACAGAACAATGACAATCAAGGTAGTAGTGAGCATCAAGTTACGTTAGCAACACATTTCGCATCTCACCAATCAACAGCCTTACTGGCCACAGCATTACTTTTTGTCAAGGACACCAGAAGTCAAACAATTATGTTGCGCGCCCTTATAGATCAGGGCTCGCAAGCCAACTTTATTAGCGAACGAGCAGCACAATTATTAAGATGTAAGAGGTTACCTTTAAAGGGAACAATCACTGGAGTTGGATCTACACAAACAATAGTTAGATACGTTACACAATTAGAAATTTATTCAACATATGAGGAAGAATTCAAGCATTCTATAAAAGCATATATTATGCCAACTCGATTAACATCACAACTACCGACAAGAACAATACCGAATACACAACCTGAGTGGCAGCACTTGAGAGGTATCACCCTGGCGGACCCAAGTTTTAATACACCAGGGCGAAAAGACATGCTGCTAGGGGTTGAAGTTTATGCCCATATTTTGAAATCAGAGATACGCAAAGGTCCTCCTGGCTCTCCATGTGCTCAAAATACAAGCCTAGGTTGGATACTGTTTGGTAACATACAGGCAGAAACTTCAGATGAAAGGTTGTTGGTTTTGCATCATAATATAAATATTGATGATATGTTAAGAAATTTATGGGAAATTGAAGCGGATGACAAAGGAAAACTCACTAAAGAAGAAGAAAGTTGTGAAAGGTTTTATAAAGAAACATATAAGAGAGATACACGAGGAAGATACATAGTAAAATTACCATTTAAAATAGAACATCCATTGTCACCTCATGGTAATACCAAAGAAGGAGCTATTAAGAGATTACTTCACTTGGAAAGACGGTTCAACAAAAATGAAGAATTGAAGAAAGAATACACCAGAGTTATGCAGGAGTATATTGACTTGCACCACATGGAAGAAGTTCCAGAACAAGACATAAGTAATCCAGCTGTCTATCTGCCGCATCACGCCGTCGTTAAGGAAGAGAGTGAAACAACTAAGGTCAGGCCAGTATTTGATGCATCTTATAAGGGAACTAACAATGTGTCCCTGAATGATGAACTGCTGGTTGGACCACGGCTACAAGATGATATGAGATCCATAGTCTTACGCTGGCGTATGAAAAGGGTAGCATTTGTGGCAGACGTAGAAAAGATGTATCGACAAGTACTGGTTGCAAGAGAAGATACAGATTACCAACGCATCTTGTGGCGTAATAATTCAAATGAAGAGATAAAGGAATACCGTATGTTGCGGGTCACTTTTGGTACTGCATGTGCTCCTTATCTCGCTGTGAAAACATTGCAGCAAGTGGCTGAAGACGAAGGCGAAGAGCACTCATTAGCAGTACATACCATTAAAAATGATTTTTATATGGATGACCTTTTGTGTTCGCAATATAACGACGACCAAGCCATTGCTCTTGCCAAGGATGTGAAGGCTATATTAGAAAAGGGAGGCTTTCATCTCCAAAAATGGGCTTCTAACAGTAAGCAGTTCTTAGACCATTTCGAATCAACTGAGCGAAGTTCTTGTGTAAATATTGATATAAACTTTGAAGGCACGATCAAAACATTAGGACTTCATTGGAATATTGGAGAAGATGTTTTGCAGTACAGTTTAAAATTTCAAGGTATACCAGGGCTTATTACCAAAAGAACAATATTGGCTGAAATTCAAAGTCTCTTTGATCCATTAGGTTGGGTTGCCCCAGCTGTGATACAGGCTAAAATTTTGGTACAAAAATTGTGGCTTCAAAGAGTCGGATGGGATGAAGAAGTAGAACCTGAAACTAAGAAAGAATGGTTAAGCATTAGAAACAGTTTTAAGGCTATAAAAGATATTAGGGTCAATAGATGGTTATATACAACGAATGATAACATGGAAGATACTACTATACATGGATATTGTGATGCATCAATAAAGGCTTATGGAGCTGTAGCCTATCTAAGGATTAAAACAAAGTGTGGTGATTATAAAGCTTACATAATTGCAGCTAAAGCGAAGGTCGCCCCAGTGAAATCATTGTCACTTCCTCGTCTAGAGCTTTGTGGAGCATTGCTTCTGTCTAAATTGTTAAAGCAAATAAGCGAAGCAACGAGCATTCCAGCCAGTCGCATTTTTTGTTGGACTGATTCCACCATCGTATTGTCTTGGTTGCAAGGTGATCCTAATAGATGGCAAACCTTCGTCAGGAACAGAGTCATAACAATCCTAGATAATATTGGTAACAAATGGTATCACATACCTTCTGGGCAAAATCCAGCAGACGTAGCATCTCGAGGAATGTTAATCCAGGAGCTGAAGAGCTGTAGCAGCTGGTGGCATGGACCGGAACACCTGAAAGAAAAAGAAATCGTGATGGATAAAATTAAAGTTGAAAATACAGAACAAGAAAGAAGGAAATTCATTAATACTTACGCGAATGTAGAGGTTCCTATTGAGCCTGAAATTTATAATCAAATGGATAAATTTACTAATCTACTGGAGTTATTGAAAGCTATAGCACATGCAAAAAGATTTTTAAATTTTATGAAGCAAAGCAATGACAAGCCGATAAATTCTCCTATCACTACTTTGGAGTTAGATAATTCGTTACTTACCTGTCTGAAAATTACTCAAGCCAAAAGCTTTAATGATGAACTTATTCGCCTAAGAGAAGGCAAAAATGTCAAGGCAAATAGTATACTAAAAAGTCTTAATCCTTACATAGATGATAAACAGATAATTAGAGTAGGAGGTAGAATCAGACACGCAGAATTAGATTATGATTGGAAACATCCTATTGTATTAGACGATAAGAATCCACTAACTTACCTAATTATAGCAGACGCTCACAAACAAACACTTCATGGAAGCACACAGCTAATGCTGAATTATATACGATCAAGATATTGGATATTGAAAGTAAAAAATATAGTTAAATCGTATATACGCAAATGTTTTGTTTGTGGAAGAATAAATGCCAAAACCCGAACTCAACTGATGGGTGATTTACCGAAGGTACGAATAACGCCTGCTCGAGCATTCCTCCACAGCGGTGTTGATTTTGCTGGTCCATATGATGTGTTGATGTCCAAGGGCAGAGGTGCGAAAACTCATAAGGCTTACATAGCAATTTTCATCTGTATGAGCACGAAGGCTGTCCATTTGGAACTTGTGGGCGACATGACTTCTGAAACTTTTATCGGATCATTTAGAAGATATGTGGCACGACGTGGTAGATGCTGCCATTTATGGAGTGACCAAGGGCGGAATTTTGTTGGAGCCAACAAGGAGCTAGTTGAGGCATTTAAGCAAGCAAAGTTGGAATTTGGTGACTATTTATCAGAAATATTGGCTTCGGAAGGCACACAGTGGCACTTTATACCACCTTATAGCCCCAACTTTGGAGGTCTATGGGAGGCTGGCGTTAAATCCATGAAGTACCACTTACGGCGAATTTTGAATACCCATTTGACATTTGAGGAAATGACCACAGTGCTGTGTCAGATAGAAGCATGCCTCAACTCACGTCCTCTGTGTCCAATGGATTGTTCTGATTCAACTAACAATAATGTACTCACTCCCGGACATTTCCTTATCGGAGAACCACCAGTGACGATACCAGCTCCGACAATAAAAGACATTTCTGTAAACCTACTTACACGATGGCAACGTACACAAAAATTACTGACTGAGTTTTGGCAACGCTGGCAAAGGGAATACCTTGCCAGATTACAACAAAGGCCAAAGTGGATGAAGAAACAAGATGAATTTGATATAGGCCAGTTAGTAATTATTAAAATTGAAGGTTTACCTCCAGGTAAATGGCTCATAGGACGTGTGGTAGACAAACATCCCGGTGCAGATGGAATCACGAGAGTATACAGTATTAAAAGTGGATCCCAAGTAACGAAAAGATCTATTTCAAAGTTGTGTCAATTCCCTCTTGAGCATACTGTTAATACGTCATAATCTTTAATGAGTGTATTTTGATAATTTATTTAATTTGTTAAAGTATTTGGCCTAACTAATGTAATAACCAAAATTATGAAATGATCTTTAATTTGACTCTCAATAGTTTGTAATTAAATAAACCAATGTAGAAGTCAATGTGCATGTAATTCTAGACACCTATTGTAAAAGAGTCTTTAAGCCCCTTTTGGTGGGCGGTATGTTTGGTTACTATAAGTATACCGTTCATACATGTTTAAGTTTAGTGCGAAATAAATGTCAACAAAGTAAGACGTGTATCATTGCTTCCCGAAACCCTGCAAAGGAAAGTGAACCTTATCTATATCAACAAAAAGCAAAACAATTGGCCTGTTAATTATTGCCCGTTGTAAATGCAAGTTTAATTTATTCATAATCTCGACGACTTTTGAAGTTTAAAACTTTTTCTTTTTAATTTTTTTTTCTAGTTCGCGCTGTGGAGGTAGGGGGAAGAGGGCGTTGATTAAAACCAAATTAATTCTTAAACGGTTTTATGTTAAATGAACCTTAATAACTTCTAAAGTTAGAGGTAAAGATTTATTTACTTCTCTCCGCCTTTTTAGAAAAATTTCTTAAGTATGGTTAGCACAATATGTCTCCTCCTCTGATTCAAAGTCAAAGTAAAAGTTATTTATTGCGAACTAAGTGTACATACATTAGTTGTTATAATAATACGGAACTTCACAACTTAGTTGCCTTTTGCAGGCACTGCAACATTACATAATAATGAATTTCTTAATGTTAATAATAATAATTACAGCATCAAATCAAATTTGTAGAATAATCAGTTAAGTCAATATTACACTAAGGTCATTAAACATATTATATAAACAACACAAAAACACAAAAAAAAATAAAAAAAACAAAACTATCAACTTCAACATTATTGATTCTCGTCAACTCCTCCTCTGACACTCGTCAATTCCACATATGGGATATATGGGATTCACTCATATGGGATTCACGGATTCAATCCATCGCTTCTACGGTCTTCATTCTATGTGCAGCCATATTTATATATTTTTTTTATTACTATAATAACATACATACACGTACCTGTATACGACTGCCTTTCTGGTCTAATGGTTGACACCACCGGGTGTTGATCGGGAGGTCCGGGGTTCAATTCAAGCAGGGATTTCTGTTTTCTGCTCGGTGTGGTTGGTGGTGAGGCTTCTAAGTCCGCCTGGCTAACTACCACCGTCCAACTTAAATCTTTCTCCATAATAATTCCGTTCCGGCAATCAGACCTAAGATAGCCAGTTCCTCAGTTGTTGATGATTACAGGTGAAACTCGCTTCCACCTTCGGCCTTATCATCACTTACCATCAGGTGAAATGAAGGCCATTATCTTGCCGGTCATATGTAAAAAAAATAAAAAAACCTAAATTAATAACATCCCGGCACCCGATGAGGTAGGAAATGCTAATCACGCTCACTTTCGCGTCATCTCGACGCTACCGGGCACCTCACAGATAGCGCCTATAATGTGTATTAAAGTACATTACATTAATTACATTAATATACATTATAGCAACAGAAATGAACTGAAAGTACTCCATAATATTGTTCCGAAAATCACTGAGATAATATTCGTGCTATTAGTATTAGTTACTACAATGGCAGATATTTTTATAAGAGAACAAACTATTATTTCACTCTTTTCTTTGTGTAACTATAGACATATCCCATATTTGATATTCTAATTCGATACGGAACTCTTGTACGTGAATCATCGCTGTTTTACTTCGGTGGATGTTCAGAATTTTAAGTAAACGCGGCGCAATGTACGTCGCTGTAGTTATAGCATTGCGATCAATGCAAGTTTTATCAATATCAGGGTACAAGTCGGCCCTAGCCCATGTTTGCTCGCGAGAGGGAACGATAAACAATGCCCTAATAATCAGTTATCCTATGGGATGATACTGTGTGCTCTGCCACGACTCGACACTCTGCGCAAATATTTTTCTGGTAAATAAAAATAGAATACGTCCGTTGGTGAGTGGTTCCGGTAAAAGTCACAGCCATTTTGTTAAATCATTTTTGGAGTTTACAAACTCTTATTGCCGTCATAATTTACTGTAAGGCTAGGAGATGTTTTAAGTAAAACAAGCAATATACTCAGCGTGTTTATTCCTCGCTGCATTATTAGCATCAGAGGATCTCGCTTCCGAAGCAAGGCACGTGACGCCGTTGTCTCCGTCGCTATTTCAACCGTTTTTACCCACCAACCCGCATTTGGCCAGCAGGGTGATGGTGCTACGGCCCATATTCCTCATGTGTTTCTCCAGGAAGAAGGCCTGTGCCCAGCTGGTGGGACGTATATAGGCTGAGGACGATGTTGAATATAATCAATTTAGAGTGAAAACTCGTCAGTTCATAGTGTAGATAAAATATGAGGGTCTTTATGAGAGGGACAGATACCAACACCACAGTACAGACCGACATACAGAGCACTCGACCACGGAGATCGTCAATATAGTTTAAATTATAAATTTCAATTTATTACATACTCCGCGCCAAGGTGAGCCCTAAACAGTTTCTAAATTCCAAACATACGTAGTCGCGGTCGATAGTAATATTATTTTTCTTGCCCGTGTATATCCTCGGCCGGTCCAAACAAGACAATGGACCCATATAACAAGATAAGGCTATGCGAAATTATATTATGGAGATACTCAGTGACCCGACCAAAGAAATTAGGGCTATGAGCTGGAACCAAAGCTACTAATCAAAATATAATAAAAGAAGGACTGGCCGCGCTCGCCCGCGCATGTCGTCCTCCACATTAACGAAGCTTTTAATTAATAAAACAACTAAAGCGGTGGAGTGTGCTGGTAATGTACTCTGCTCAACTAAATGAACGAATCGACGAACTAGTTACAAGGTACCTGCAGCGAACTATTTGAATTTCTCTGACACGTTCCTTTTGACAAATAAGTTGTAGTTTAGTTATGCGTCCGTATCGTGAAATATTACATGTTTGGGCTCCAATGAGGGCTAAGCATTTTAATATTCTTCCTGTGTCTTATAGTGAGGATTTACAAAATGATAAACATATATTAGAACATAGAACACGATTGTTTTGTGGGGTAAGCAGATTCATAACAAGATTTTCGTCATGACGCAATACGCGTTATAGGATCAGTTATTCAAAAGGCGAAATAAGTATAAGCACTCCAGCTACTTGAGTATCACAGACGGCATAATCAATTGTTTTGTTTTAACTGTGAAACTTATTAAACGTCTTCATGTTGTTCTTGTAATAATCACTTCTCGTGGTCCGAGACACAAAAAAAAAGACGTGTGGCACTCGGGGACTGCCGCGGTAAAGCTATTGCATAGCATTTTGTATCTACTTATGCAATTATAATTTTATTTATTTATTTTATTCATGCAGTATTTCTTTTTCTTTGATATTAATTCAAGTTACACTTTTTGAGCGTGGTGACCGATAAGAAAACAAATTATATAAACTGTTGGTAGTTTGCATATACATTATTTCGTTCGGATCACTTATAAGTAAATTAAATCATAAAATAATTATGTAAAATAAATGTTAATAAACTTATTAATAAAATAACAAAACTCATAATAAACAATGTGTAATAGTTAGCTTATAAATAAAACCAAAGTGGCGTCTTTGTTAAAATTAGTTCTTTGTTGTATCACTAGATGGCGCCACCTATCCTTTAAAACGCACTATTGTTTACTCTCATAGACTTATATGGTCAAACCGATGATAATTAAAATTTGTATTCGCCTTGGACACGGTGTTTCATTTTGGTGACCACCTTGGGTTTTAATATGCACGGCCTTCAAGCCACACCTCCTTGCGCATCGGAGTGGGGAGCGTGAGGTTTTTTCGTTACGGAATTTCTGGATTCGGTCCCCGCGCTCAAAGCCCGCGATAGAAGCTATGCAATAGCTTAATAATGTACCAACTGCTTTTCTTGCCTAGCATATCCTAAAAGGCGACTAAGGGCGTATTAGGTACTGGGTCTGTGGTTGTGAAGACGATGAGCTTGCCACTTGTTACTACTCTTTCACGATTTTTCATATGACCAAACCCAATTTCGTATGGCTAAATGTGGTCTTGAGGAACACAGTGCTCCTTGGACTCTGTCTACTCCTACGGGGATTACAAGCGTGATTTTATGTATGTATGAATCATCTTTGTAGTTGACTACAAGAATAAATTTTGATAAGATAAAAAGATAGTGGATGTTTAGCTGACCAGTGACACAGGAGCATTGTGAACACGTTATGCCGACCCTTAAAGTGAGTAAAGGGCAGGAAGAAAATGAACTAAAGTGAACGATACTCTTAGTGCGCTGTACAGGCCACCGCGCGGGCAGGGCTCGGCCGGCAAATGCCTCGCTCCATTTCACTAATTAGTCATTTTCCTTTTGTTTCCGTCCCAATACCGCCTTAAGCCCAGCCCAATTTCTCCGCCGCTCCTCGGGTCAGTCGGCATTCCAAACATGCTGTCCATTATTGGCCACAAAATAAAATTTTATACTGAATTCTAAAATGAAAATATAAGAAACGACGACAAAAGATAAGTAATAGAACGAGGCAAAGCACTTAATTTCAAACTTTTGTAAACGTTTTATGCAGCAATTTTTATGCCAAAAGTACGAATGCTGTAGTATCTCAACACCCAACACAAGCTTTCCCATTCTCCAGAAGCATGCCCTCGTGTGCCTTAATTTCAATTCTGCAGTAGTCTTTGAGGTACACAAATGAAATTCTCGTTCACGTGTCGGGCTGTATGCAATTTCTCATACGCCGGGTCGTGTCAAAAACAGCCCGAGCCCATTCTAGATTTGTTTGAAAATCAAAGCCAGCTATTTCCAGGTGATATCCATTTTGTATTTAGGGACAGATGTACTAGGCATTTGACTATCACACAAAATGCTGAATAAGGCATAATATGGTGGTTGCTAGGCTATTTCCAGGAAAAAAAATATATAAAATTAATTATGGAATAAAATTAAAATCATTATTATTCTCTCTGTAGTTTTTTTTTTATTCAAAGTAGAAAATTTATTAAAAATATAGGAGTTCTGTCATATCTTTAATTAATTATTATCATACATTATGCTCACTTCGTATCACAGAGAGATATTAACAAAACCCTTAAAGTTAAACAAATATTTTGTCAATGATGAGAATTCAAGATGATCAATCTTGAATTGATCGATCAATCAATGATGAGAGATCAAAAATCACTAACGATAAAGATACGTCAAATAACTATATTTTGTATACGTTCGTATAATACCAGTTACCTATACTAACAAACAACTTCAATACATCACTACTCATATTATACATGGCGCTTGTTCACGCTTGCCTAAAAGTTATTCAAACAATGTCACTCCCGGAGCACACGTGCCGCCAGCAAATTCCATTCTTTAGGTGCGCTGTATAAAAATTACAGAAATACTTGGTTCATTCTTGATGCAAGTACTTTTATGGAAGGAGGACATTATAGACGGTTTTATTTTATAATGTACCTGCTGATGAAATGTGTTTCACATATTTTAAAGGGCAATGTTGAGGTTTTTCACCAAATTATCAGCGTTACGAGTACAGGTGGTGAGCCCGTCGCCGCTATAAGCTACTGTTGGCAAATTACAACACTATGGCCAGTAGTTATATTTCTATGGCATAAATTCTGATGTAATCATCGTCAATGGATACTCGCCCACTGTTGGACAAAAGTCGAATGCATGTCTCTGCTCTAGTAGTTCGAGAATCCAACTCGCTCCTGCCGCCTACGAATATCGTCATCTCGTTTTGTCGCAGAGGGCTACTACTCGCACTACGCTCCTGGCATTGGATTTAATGATAATATATATAATGATAATTAACCAAGCAATGTTCGTAGTAGAATACACGAGGTACAGTCGAGTTCAAAAACACGTATACGCATTTTAGAGGTGACAATCTTTATTTCCTTCTAATATGAGTCATTTACTGTCGAAAGTGGTTAAACATTTTTGGAGTCCACTGTACATAATTTGCATTCAGCTGTAACAAAGACAATAACTATAAGTCTACTTGTAATGTGTGTCATAATGAGTCCTTGTGTGTTCCCCTCTGCAGTCTCTCCCTTCGGGTATAGAGGCGTGAGTGGTATGAACAATTCAGTTTTAATATTATTTTAAATACTACTATTAACGTCGTCCTCAGCCTATATACGTCCCACTGCTAGGCACAGGCCTTCGTTATGGAAACAAACACATGAGGAGTATGGGCCGTAACACCACCACGCTAGCCCCATGCGGATTGGTGGTCAATAGCAACCAGGACCAACACCTAAACGTGACTTCCGAAGCACGGAGTAGCTCGAGATCACAAAAAGTTTTCGATATCGAAAGCCAAAGCGTACTAACCACCACTCACCGAGCACCTCACCTTCTCTTCTTTTAACAGTTAATTATTAATATCAATATTAAATTATTCGTGTCGGTGACGTAAATTTTGAGTTGATTCGATATTTTTAAGTAGGTAAGTACGCGTAGTTGCGAAAGGTTATACTTTACAAATGCCGTGTGGTTTCTTCCAAAACTCGGAAATTGGCTTACTTGTACATTTTAAGTGTTATCAAAGCGAAATGTTTTTCAGCTGTTAGCGACTAGTGTAGTGATCTAACTCTAATTTGGCCGGCTGCGCCAGAGTCGGCTGATCAGATTTATGTCGGCACCCGCTGCAGCGTTTTTATCTGCGCCGGCTGTTTTGGCACCGATCTCCAGCGAAACAATCTTGCTGTTTTGGTTTTAAGAATCTACATATTACATACTACATACATAGTTTCACCTAAAATGTAACTTCATGTATAATTTTATAACATTGTAGAAATAACGGCAAAATGTGGTTATTAGTCATGCAGTCCTTACTTTCCCAAAAATGTGTGTTTCGTGACGTGAAGCTCTCAATTTTTGAATCAAGGTTACCGGAGCTTTTTCTTGTCTAATTGCTCGTTAATTTTCATATTCTTTGAATCACTGCGCCGTCTTAGTAATCACTCAGAGGAATAAAACTTTTGAATTAGGTATTCTTTGTTCCTGTTTTTTGGACCTCCTCAGCTGAAATGGCTTAATTTAATTTTAATCTTTAAAACGCAATGGCACGATACAAGGTAATTAATGAAAATCTGCTAATTAAAGATCGTCTGTCGTTAGTCTTTATGTTCCATTCAACCCTTGCCAGGTGGGCCGGCGGGTCTCGGCGAAATCCTTTATTCGTCATACAGAAAAGTTTAGTTACCTACCTCCTAATTAGTAAAATAAGCTTTTCATGTTAATTCGGTGTCTGCTCGCTGACGCATACACGTGTTTTTCGTCCTGTACTCGTAACTTTAAGAGTAATTTTAATTATTGTTACAATTTTATTAATATTTCCTTGGAAAACCGGTTCTCTTGTTCTGTCGTACATCTTGTGTGAAAAGGATGGACTGGCAACTCACTCCATTTGAACTATATAATATTATATTTTTTCCGTAAAAGCATTAGGCTCCCTTATTTCTTTTTTTAAAGGTAAATATTTCTAGCAAATTTTGATGTCAAGCCTTCGTCTTCGGGGATAGACGCGCGATGTTTTTTTTATAACAGAAACTATGATGGTGCATGATATTTGAAATGACCCAAATCGAGATCCCCAAAGAGACTTTATCAATAGCTCGACACACCACTCGCTCGTACAAGTTCGTTACGAAAATAATTATGCAGAGCATTACACGGCCGGAGTGCTGTAGCTAACATAATACATATTTTCTGTTGCCTAGTCCCCAGTGTTGCAGAATAAATGATTTAATTTCATTTGATTTGATTTGATTTGATTTGATTCGATTCGATTCGATTCGATTCGATTCGATTCGATTCGATTCGATTCGATTCGATTCGATTCGATTCGTTTCGATTCGATTCGATTCGATTCGATTCGATTCCATTCGATTCCATTCCATTCGATTCCATTCCATTTGATTCCATTCCATTCGATTCCATTCTATTCCATTCCATTCCATTCCATCCCATTCCATTTCATTTCATTTCATCACAGAGGATTTCATTGCATTTCATTTCATTTGGTAATAACAATAAACGTTATTAAAATAGGAATCAAAGTTTTATCATAATAATTCAGACCAATTTGTGAGAATTTAGAAAATTTTATATCTAGCTCAGAACAAGCTCTTTTATGTTCCATAGCCTTTAATTTACTATTCTACGAAGTTTGTGCAGAAATGAAAATGTTACAGCTTTTTGTTGAAATTTTGGAATGGCCGCTGGCTCTAAAGTGGATTTCACATATTACATGCATTTTTGAAGTGGTATGATCGTGCGGTTGCTGGGACTTCAGAACGATCGCTTGTGATTTAGTGTATAGACAATAAGGCCCACTCGCAGGAACTCGATTTTATAATTTTTTAACATTTTTACTATGCTCTTATGTCAAAAATTGACAAAATCGAGAATTAAACTAGGTTTTAAATTTCCTGCAAGTGGCCCTAAGGGTTCCTGTAGAGTTTTTTTTTATGTAAAGAGGGAGAAAACGGGCAGACGGCTCACCTGATGGTAAGTGATTACCGCCGCACATAGACATCTACAACACCGGAGGAGTTGCCGACCCTTAAGGAGGGAATACACAGAGTTAACTCAGCCTCTATAGTTGATATAATTTAAACAGCGGAATAATTGTAACAAAAGTTGTTACTGAAAACCTGATACAAAACAGACGAATTGCGCCTGATACGTATTTAACAATAAGTATTTGTATACTGTATGCTTCCTTAAAATAAATAAATAAAGCTTTTAAATGTAACAATCCTCGGCTCCTTAAGACCCTCGCCTGACGGCTCGGGCCTCAATGCGCCTCAGCGGTAATCATCAATACACACGTGTATCATACAACGTTTTTCAACACACTTCTGAATAAAATAATACTTAAATAAAACACCATTTTACATAGTAGATAAAAAGTTTATTTAGAGAAACAATTAGTAAATGTGCAGTTAGTAAAATTATAATTAACTATTTTTGATGATAATATAGCGGTCTCATCAGATAGATTATTTACTGAAATACTTTCATGTTCTATTGTTATTTGTGATGGTTCATTATTCGTGTAGGTAGGTGAAATCCAATCATTGGATGTACTTGGTATTTCGCTAGTAGGATGCGTCTCAGAATCAAGTTTAATTCTTTTTGTGATTTTCGCACAAATTTCCTTCTTGTTTTGTATGGAATCTTCTACGTATGATTCTGCTACATTGCTAGATCGCCACCCGCCATGTCGCTTCAAAGTCATTATATCAGCTCCTGAATTTGCCAGCAATGTAGCTGAAGTTCTTCTGAAACTATGTCCAGTGTAGCTCTCAGCATCTACTAAACCCAAAAACTTAGCGATTTCTTTAGGCATAGAACCAAATTTGTTTATACCTATAGGCTGACAGGTACATTTACCATTCTGGTAATTTAGAAAGAAACGGTCATTTTTTGTTTTTGGTGAACGCAAACTTTCATACTTCTTAACAATATCATAGAATGGACCGTGTATGGTGAATGACCTAGGTATTTTATTTTTCGTGATAGGTATCTTCACTAAAAGCATCTGGCCATGGTTTTCTATATCTTTTACAGTTATATTTGTTAATTCTTGTATCCTACAGGCACCAGTTACACCAAATATTAAAGCAACCTGAAACAAAAGAAACAATAATTAAAGTCAACAAGCTGCTATTAAATATTTAATTAAAATTAATTTAACTAACCTTTGTAGCCAAATATTGGTTATCTGGAGCATCTTTAATAAATTTTTCAATATCGTCAGATGATAAAACCTTTGATTTTTTGCTTCTAAATCCATCAGATAGTCTCTTTAGATAAGCTGACAAATTCGAGTATGTTTTTAAGTCCACTCCATTCTTTGTTCGGACTGTACTTTTTAACATTGAGTAAATACACCACAAAGAGCTAGGTTTGTACTTAGAAGATAATTCTTTAAAGTACGCCATGAACACATTTTCTGAAAAAGACTGCGTATTCATGTTGTTCTGCCATTGTATGAAATTTTGGTACGCTAATAGATATTTTTCCTTTGAGTTTTCTGGTAGTAAACTTTCCATAACGTTCTGGGCTTCACATCTTATATCGGGCGGTGTACAACATAAATCATTTTCTTCATAAATTGTATTTGCAGACATCTTAATTAATAACTAACTAAATAACTTCAAAAGAGAAAACGAGACGAGTTGTGAAAAATGTTTCGTAATGGCGGGAAAAATTAATCAGTTTTCCTATGCGCGCGCATCGGCCATAGACTAATAAATTTCGTAATGGCGGGAAAAATTAATTAGTTTTCCTATGCGCGCGCATCGGCCATAGACTAAAAAATGAGGATTCGATTCGATTCGATTCGATTCGATTCCATTCGATTCCATTCCATTCGATTCCATTCCATTTGATTCCATTCCATTCGATTCCATTCTATTCCATTCCATTCCATTCCATCCCATTCCATTTCATTTCATTTCATCACAGAGGATTTCATTGCATTTCATTTCATTTGGTAATAACAATAAACGTTATTAAAATAGGAATCAAAGTTTTATCATAATAATTCAGACCAATTTGTGAGAATTTAGAAAATTTTATATCTAGCTCAGAACAAGCTCTTTTATGTTCCATAGCCTTTAATTTACTATTCTACGAAGTTTGTGCAGAAATGAAAATGTTACAGCTTTTTGTTGAAATTTTGGAATGGCCGCTGGCTCTAAAGTGGATTTCACATATTACATGCATTTTTGAAGTGGTATGATCGTGCGGTTGCTGGGACTTCAGAACGATCGCTTGTGATTTAGTGTATAGACAATAAGGCCCACTCGCAGGAACTCGATTTTATAATTTTTTGACATTTTTACTATGCTCTTATGTCAAAAATTGACAAAATCGAGAATTAAACTAGGTTTTAAATTTCCTGCAAGTGGCCCTAAGGGTTCCTGTAGAGTTTTTTTTTATGTAAAGAGGGAGAAAACGGGCAGACGGCTCACCTGATGGTAAGTGATTACCGCCGCACATAGACATCTACAACACCGGAGGAGTTGCCGACCCTTAAGGAGGGAATACACAGAGTTAACTCAGCCTCTATAGTTGATATAATTTAAACAGCGGAATAATTGTAACAAAAGTTGTTACTGAAAACCTGATACAAAACAGACGAATTGCGCCTGATACGTATTTAACAATAAGTATTTGTATACTGTATGCTTCCTTAAAATAAATAAATAAAGCTTTTAAATGTAACAATACAACATATTTAGGTCAGCCGCAAACTTGCTCCTCACATATATATAAAAGCCCATCCATCTTTTAAGCTTGAGGCCGATTTACCGCAAACGCGGGTATTTCTGTTAGTTCGAGACCGCTCGAAGCCGAGGCCGTAACGCATCCGCCCGACTGCGCCCGAGTGCACCCGAGCCGCTGACCTGCTGCTCGCTGACGCAGCATTTGTGCTTGTTTTTTGTTCGGCTCTTATTGTTTGGTAAGTAGACAATTTCGGAAACAATAGCTACGAATAAAATCCAGTACACACGTAAATAATCTGAGCAACAGAATTGGTTTCAAAACCCAAAGCACTGATATATATATAATATATTAATCTCTATATGTTATCTAAAAGAATTACTATTATTTGTCATTTGAATAGATAAACTTCTTCAAATGTCGACATTTACATGAAGGTGACTAAAATAGTGTGTGCGATGTTGGTTGAAAACTACTTGCTATATTCCCCTTGCAAGGTTTTTAGGCCTTTTTGAAGAAACACAAAGGAAAGGAAAGAAATAACATAACGTAACATCACGCCTCCTCCCTAAAGTAGTTGGCAGAGGAATGAATAAAAGAAAGCAAAATAAGAACAAGTTTGTACAAAAAACAATATTTGTTCGTGTCACCAATTCATTTGCCATGCCCGCGCTTAACGGGTCCAATATCACGACCCATTTCCCCTAAAACCCATATTACTAACGAAGTTTGTTTTCCGAAGAAACGGCAACCCAGTGCTCTGCTTGCTAACAAAAATTCACTTTCGTTCAGATAATAGCCTGATTATCATAATGAGTTGGGAGCTCGCTGTCTCGGCCGAAGCACGTTCGTGCGATGGAGATAGGAAGCTGTCGACACTTTAATTAGAAATTTAGAAATTTTATTTGATTTTGTAGTACCTTTTATTAATAAGCCGCAAGGTCTCATACGAGCTGTAGATGCTTAGAAGTATTTCCAACCAACGAACAAGACTGCCACTGAGTTGGATAATAGTACATTATGGTACAAGTGTGTAATGTTGGTGATTACCGCTGAGGCGCATTGAGGCCCGAGCCGTCAGGCGAGGGTCTTAAGGAGCCGAGGACGGTAATCATCAATACACACGTGTATCATACAACGTTTTTCAACACACTTCTGAATAAAATAATACTTAAATAAAAAACCATTTTACATAGTAGATAAAAAGTTTATTTAGAGAAACAATTAGTAAATGTGCAGTTAGTAAAATTATAATTAACTATTTTTGATGATATAGCGGTCTCATCAGATAGATTATTTACTGAAATACTTTCATGTTCTATTGTTATTTGTGATGGTTCATTATTCGTGTAGGTAGGTGAAATCCAATCATTGGATGTACTTGGTATTTCGCTAGTAGGATGCGTCTCAGAATCAAGTTTAATTCTTTTTGTGATTTTCGCACAAATTTCCTTCTTGTTTTGTATGGAATCTTCTACGTATGATTCTGCTACATTGCTAGATCGCCACCCGCCATGTCGCTTCAAAGTCATTATATCAGCTCCTGAATTTGCCAGCAATGTAGCTGAAGTTCTTCTGAAACTATGTCCAGTGTAGCTCTCAGCATCTACTAAACCCAAAAACTTAGCGATTTCTTTAGGCATAGAACCAAATTTGTTTATACCTATAGGCTGACAGGTACATTTACCATTCTGGTAATTTAGAAAGAAACGGTCATTTTTTGTTTTTGGTGAACGCAAACTTTCATACTTCTTAACAATATCATAGAATGGACCGTGTATGGTGAATGACCTAGGTATTTTATTTTTCGTGATAGGTATCTTCACTAAAAGCATCTGGCCATGGTTTTCTATATCTTTTACAGTTATATTTGTTAATTCTTGTATCCTACAGGCACCAGTTACACCAAATATTAAAGCAACCTGAAACAAAAGAAACAATAATTAAAGTCAACAAGCTGCTATTAAATATTTAATTAAAATTAATTTAACTAACCTTTGTAGCCAAATATTGGTTATCTGGAGCATCTTTAATAAATTTTTCAATATCGTCAGATGATAAAACCTTTGATTTTTTGCTTCTAAATCCATCAGATAGTCTCTTTAGATAAGCTGACAAATTCGAGTATGTTTTTAAGTCCACTCCATTCTTTGTTCGGACTGTACTTTTTAACATTGAGTAAATACACCACAAAGAGCTAGGTTTGTACTTAGAAGATAATTCTTTAAAGTACGCCATGAACACATTTTCTGAAAAAGACTGCGTATTCATGTTGTTCTGCCATTGTATGAAATTTTGGTACGCTAATAGATATTTTTCCTTTGAGTTTTCTGGTAGTAAACTTTCCATAACGTTCTGGGCTTCACATCTTATATCGGGCGGTGTACAACATAAATCATTTTCTTCATAAATTGTATTTGCAGACATCTTAATTAATAACTAACTAAATAACTTCAAAAGAGAAAACGAGACGAGTTGTGAAAAATGTTTCGTAATGGCGGGAAAAATTAATCAGTTTTCCTATGCGCGCGCATCGGCCATAGACTAATAAATTTCGTAATGGCGGGAAAAATTAATTAGTTTTCCTATGCGCGCGCATCGGCCATAGACTAAAAAATGAGGTTTCTTTTTTTTGGGCTTTTCGCGGATAGCTTTTTAGCGCAAATGTAACCGTAACTCAACCAATAATGTTAAAAAAAACTATTACTCACTCGTGAATAATAGGAATGAAAAAGTCACAGTTTGATTATAGGTGTCATTATGTGCCTAATTGCCATGGGATTAGAGCCACTTTATAAGGAAGTGTGTTGAAAATATTTTTTATTTTATGTTTCGTTTGACTTACATTGTACTCAGCGCATGGCAACAGCCTCGGCCTCCGTTATACAGGGTTACTGTTAATGAATCAACAACCTGGAAGGACTAGGTAGCTAACATCTTAAATTCAGAAATTGAAAATAATTTTTGTATAAAAGTAAACTTTGTCAAATTACTAAAAGTAGTAAATCAAATTTTGTTATTATGTTTTCATTAACCGAGATTGTGGATTCATTAAAAATAACACTGTATGGGATATTTAAGTGTTAGCACAGTCTACATGTGGAATGGGCGTGATGATATTGTTGTGGTGTCGTCGCTTATGTAAAGGAATTCTGGAGCGCCGTCGTTACGGAACCTCCATGTGTAGATTACAATTGTCTGCAGATCAATATGGGAAACCGGGGTAGTAACATCTCCGTATTAGCCATATACAGGTCTCCTTCGGTGCATAATATTAATAACTTTTTAGAATCTCTTGATAAAATTCTTAAATCATTAAACAATAAAAATAATTTAATACTAACAGGTGACCCCAATTTAGACATTTGTTCTGATATATTTAGCGAACAAAGCGCTTCATATTTAACACTCCTTGCTGAACACCAGCTTCTGCCTGCTATTTCTCTCCCAACTAGGAAAAATGCATGTCTTGACCACTTTTTTGTAAAAACTCCTCAACTTGCACGCGGTTATGTCTACCCTACGGATATAACAGATCATTACATTTGCCTATTAAGCTTATCTTTGACTTACCCCAAAACTGAAATAAAACGCACTTGCTCCAAAATAGACTATGATGGGGTTGCCAAAGAACTTTGCTCGACTGACTGGTCAACAGTTACTAACTTAAACAATGTAAACGATGCTGCTGAACTCTTCGACGCCATTATTATTTCTTCCATCAAAAATAACACAAAAAAAACAGTGATCCCACGCTCTAAATTTATTCTTAAACCCTGGATTACACCAGGTCTAATAAAATGCCAGAAACATAGAGACCGACTTCACCTTCAGGCTAAAAAAAACCCGCAAAATATTATTTTACAAATAACATACAAGAGGTATCGAAATTTTTTGACTAACCTGCTACATAAGGTAAAAGCTGAATACGAAAATCAATTACTAATTCTCAATCGAAACGACCCAAAAAAACTCTGGAAATCAATAAAAGATATCTGTCACCTAAATAAATCCCACATAAGTCCCATAGAAATATTACAAGCTAGTTTCAATCCTGTAACTTCTCTAAACGAATGCAACTCTTACTTTGCTAATGTCGGAGAAAAACTTGCAACTAAAATACTTCAAAAACTTAATCAAACCGAAGAAGCACTTGCAAAGATGTATAAATCCACAAAACCTACTTCAAACTCATTCTTTATGTTTCCTACCGACGAAGACGAGGTGTACAAATTAATTTGCGACCTGAAAACAAATAGCGCACCGGGGAAAGATAAGTGCCATCCAATAATAATAAAAAAAGCGAGACTTGGTCTAATTACTCCACTGGCCCATATATTCAATCTAAGCCTTTCCAAAGGAACTTTCCCTAACAGCTGGAAACTCGCAATAATTACTCCAATCCATAAAGGAGGTGACAAAGCTTGCCCTTCGAATTACAGACCCATCTCCTTGCTTTCCATTTTTTCTAAGCTATTGGAAAGACTGGTGAGTAAAAGGTTGGTCGATTACTTGGAAAGAAAAAAACTGATACCTGATAGCCAATATGGTTTTCGCCGAGGCAGATCGACAGAGGACGCAGTGATGAAACTTACCAAGATAATATCATCAGCCTTGGACACAAACAGATGCTGCTTAGCTGTCTTCGTCGACTTAGCCAAGGCATTTGACACTGTCTCTATTCCGATCCTTCTCAGAAAGCTTGACTATCTTGGAATCAAAGGGACTGCGCTAAACTGCTTTTGTAGTTACCTTTCCAATCGTAAACAGTGCGTTCGAGTAGACCAAGCCGTCAGCAACCAAGAACACATAAATTTTGGAGTACCACAAGGCAGCATCCTTGGTCCTACTCTGTTCTTAGTGTATATGAGTGACTTACCTGAGATTGACTTAGAAGATGGAGACATACTCTGCTATGCTGATGACACAGTTTTAGTGTTCCAAGGTCCTGATTGGGATAGCGTATACGCAATGGCAGAGAAAGGTTTAGCGCAGGTGGCGCAATGGTTGGATAATAATTTGCTTACCCTAAACAGCACTAAAACTAAATATATGGTCTTCCACAAAACTTGTTCATCTCAGGCTCCCCTATCCAAACAATTAATCCTTCACGGTTGTAACAATAGATCCCCAACATGTGATTGCCAAACCTTAAACCGTGTCGACAGATTTAAGTACCTGGGAATGTTTCTCGATGACAGACTCACATACCAGCACCACATCAGCTGCCTGGCAGCAAGGATCAGAAAATCGCTATACGTGATGAAATCCCTTAGAAGTGCCGCTCCCAAGGACACTCTGATGTTAGTATACAAGGCTTTTTGTCAATCTCTACTTCTGTACTGTATTAGAGTGTGGGGCGGGGCAGCTAAATCCTTTCTTATCGAGATCGAAAGATCCCAGCGCTCTATCCTTAAAGTCATGTGGAGAAGACCCATCAGGTATAGTACCGACCTTTTGTACAAGGACAGCAAGGTGCTGAGAGTAAGACAGTTATTTATACTGAGAGTAGTGACAACAATACACAAAAGTACGATAAACTCACCTAATTATCACAGTCTCCTTAAACGCCGAGTCTTCAGAATTTCAGTTCCTACAGTCAATACCTCTTTCGCTAGAAGGCAAGCAGCTTCTCTCCATCCGCGCCTGTACAACACCTTATGCCACAAATTAGACCTAAAGAAAATACCTTCATACAAAGCCAAATCAACGATAGAATCCTTCTTAATGTCACAAGATTACGATGAAACTGAAATTTTACTATCATAAGATTAAGATTTTCATTAGAAACGCAATATAACTTCCATTTTCATTCAACACAATACACACACACATACACTTACATCACACAAACGCACACAACACTTACACTAATCACATTACATCACACACACTTATCACTCACATTTTAATCTTACAAACGCAGTTCCTATTAATATATATTTAACAATTGTATAAATTCTTTTTTAAGGAACAATCTCAGTTTATATTTTATTTCACTAATTTTATTTCATTACATTTCAATAATAATAACTAAAAATAACATAGTTCATGTTTGTATTTACAATAATTTATTCTCTCATAAAACCACAAATTTGTAACACCGCGCGTCCAAAAAATGTAGTAACTATTGTAAAAGCACTTGGCCGCTGCAATACAAGCATAGCTTAGTGCAATGGCCGCATGAAAATTGTAAAATTAGATTTAAGTTTCTTGGAAATAAATAAATTATTATTATTATTATAAATAAATAATAAATAAATAAATATCGCCAGACACTCACACCTATCAACTATTTTAAGCAACTAATGCTGCTTGTGTTACGGATACTAGATGATGGATAAATATACTTAATAGATATGTATAAATATTCAGAAAATATACAATACATAATAGGTTGGGGAAAAAGTTTCTTCGCATTTTTTAAGAAAATTCAAAACATTTTTTAATATAGTTTATTTACATTTAACTAAAGTATGTAGGTACCATTTTGTTCGATAACTTTTTGCCATCTTGTCGGTAGGGACATGATCCCATTGCTATAGAAATTTTGGGACTTCTGGTCAAAATACCGCGACAAGTGGTTTTGGCAGTCCTCTCGTGATGTTAACCTGACACTGCCTAAAGAATTCTGAAGAGACCGAAACAGGTGGAAATCTGAAGGTGCAAGATCAGGACTATACGGCGGATGCATTAACACCTCCCAGCCAAACTCTCTTAATTTTTGCTGAGTGGCTAAAGATGTGTGAGGTCTAGCGTTATCATGATGAAAAACCACACCCCTTCTATTGATTAATTCCGGCCGCTTTCTCTCAACTTCTTGCTTTAATCTCATCAGTTGTTCGCAGTAGAGTTCAGAATCGATGGTCCTGCCTGGTGGTAACAGCTCATAATGAATAATGCCCTTCCAATCCCACCACACACACAGCATCACCTTGTTGCGAGTTAACCCGGGTTTCGCCACAGTCTGTGAAGCCTGACCGGCCTTTGACCACGACCTTTTTCGCACGTTCTTGTCGTACGTGATCCACTTTTCATCACCAGTTATCAGCTTCTTCAAAAATGGTTCGGTTTCATTACGTCGTAATAAAGAATCACGAATGAGTACACGGTTCATTAGGTTTCTTTCAGTGAGCTCGTGAGGTACCCAAATGTCGAGCTTTTTTGTGTACCCAGTTTTTTTCAAATGCGCCAAAACTGTTTTGTGGTCAATTCCCAGTTCTTCAGCTACGTCGTAACTACTGACATGCCGATCTTGCTCCACTTTTTCAAAAATGGCATCCATTTTATCTGTAATAGGGCGACCAGAGCGACGTGCATCTTTGACATCAAAATTTCCGGATTGAAAACGCTTAAACCAAATTTGTGCTACTCTCACAGACACTGCACTAGGTCCATAAACATCGCAAATTTTTTTCGCGACTTGCTTTGCATTTTTACCTTTTTTGTAGTAAAATTTTAAAATCTATCGAATTTCTTCATTAGATTCACTCATCTTGGCGGTACGAAAAACAAATGAAAATCACACATTTTCCTAATTTGAATTTGGAATTATGTTCTTTAAAATTTAAACTTTCAATGATACCAAAACCAGCCAGATACAAATAGTATAGCCAAAGAGATTTTATTACAAGTTTATACATACTATAATGCGAAAAGACTTTTTCCCCAACCTAATATATAAACACCCAAGACTGTTGAACAAATGCCTGAAAATTCATTACTCAAACATTTGCCCCCACCGTGGGTCGAACCCAGAACCTCTCGAACCCTTGAGACCGGCGTACAGACCACTCGGCCACGGAGGTCGTTAATAGGTCCTCAATATTTTATGTAATATTGCTAATGCTGATTCCTTCAACGTCTTAAAACTTCATTTAACTTTAATAAAGTATTCAAGTATAGAAATGCATGTACCTATATCATATAGAATGCTTTATTTACAAAGCAAAAAAGCAAAACCATCTGTTAAGATTTTAATAATAATAGCTCACTTTATTAAATACTCTTCTAAATAAGCGTCAGTCCACACTTCATCGAGATATCAGTTTTCAGCTTCAAACAAAATAAGCCTTGTAATTGAACTCGGTAGTCGTTCGGATATCCATTTACAGGTAGCCACGCGCGACTGCTCGCACGCGCCGCAACACCGACTCAATTAGAAACAAACCAATTACAGTTGCTAGAAATCTATCGCCGAGGCCAACAGGTGTCGTTACGTAAACTAAATACAGTTCTACACCGTTTTGTTGATTATAATTGATATTATTGTGAAATAAAGTGCTGTTTTGACAAATAAAAATAGGTGAAAATACAAACAAAAATTTCAACTCAAAAGTAGTTCTACATGCGACTACCTTGCTTAAACCATTTCACTACTGGGATTCGTCGTCTTCAGGACAGATTGGCATTAGCAACAAACTCAATCTCTCGTCGAGTCCCGTCTCCAGCTTACATTCGTCCCATCACTGGGCACTGGCTGGCACACGAATAAGGCCGTAACACAACTACTACTGAATACCCGATGGGCATTTGTTACATCCACCAACTGAATAACGTGTCTTCCCTTATATACAAAGTATTCAAATGTAGAAATATAACGACAAAAATATTTACTCCTTTAAATGATAATGATTTTTTGTTAAAAATTTGCGTATTCTCGAAGGCATCCGCATAATACCAGCGTCGAGGCTTTAGCCCTTTAGACCTTTTTGGAACTCATTTTATGTAACCATTTAAATGTCCTTAAAATGTTTTTATAGTTTTAGTGCCAAATAAACAGTTTTTCTTTCTTTCTTTCTTTTTCTTTCTAACTACTAGCTTTTGCCAGCCACACCATCCGCATGAAATAGTTACATTGGGATAGCGTGACGTCATACAGCCTATAGCCTCCTTTCTCAATAAATAGGCTATCTTATACTGAAAGAATTTTTCAAATCGGACCAGTAATTCCTGTGATTAGCGCGTTCAACCAAACAAACAAATTCTTCAGCATTATAATATTAGTATTAATTGTGTAGTTTGAGCTTTCGTTGCTGTAACAACAACATTTGTAATATTTTCAGAATCAGTTGTCACGTTACAATTTTATTATCCGTATGAAGATAACGAAACTTTCGAACAATTTAATATTTAACACCGAAGTTGCAAAAGTAGACAGTAACAAAGTATTCAAACATTTTCCTTAACAACAACCCAATGTTGCGAGCGATGGTCCCCGGGCGCGTGTTGTCATTGTTGTTGTGATCTGTTGTTGTGCCAACTTTGACACCAGTTAAGTGACTCTTTGTCACAACTTATTATGTTATACTTGATAAATTCGTCCACGGTGTTGTTTCGATGGTTTTGGCTTAAGCGTTGTTCTTGGTTTTGAGCTGTGCACTCAAAGACACTTCGATTTCGTTAATTTGCGACTAAAAACTAAATCAAGTAAAAGTGTTGTTCTTATAGGTACAGTCAACGCCAAAAATATATGTTACCACTTGACAATAAATTACTCTTATTAGAAGGAAATAAAGATTGTCAATTTGTCGCCTCTAAAGTGTAAAAATTATTTTTACTTGACTGTTCCTTTATGAGCGTCAAGGGGTAGCGGCTAATTAAAAGAATACTACCAAACCATCTCTTCCCTTGGGTGCAGTAAAAGGTGACTAATGGACTTAGAACTGCACACTTGCACACCCACTCAATAGCTTATAGCGGCGGCGGCACCTGTCACGCTGAGTGCATTCACTGCTTGGTAAAGCGCGGACTATATCAGTGGACTGCTTCTTTATTTTTGCAGTCACATTACATTCCATCACTCAATTTCATCAACATCACATTTAAATAAAATACATAGAATCAACCATTTTATTTGTTTTGAATTAACCAAAGACGCCAGAATTCCACCTGTTTATTTGCTTCCAATAACCAAACAATGGATTCGATTAAAAATAATCGCTTCTCACCGACTGTCGAATCTGTGTTTGTAAAACGAGAGTAAGCCGCGAGACGCGAATACACCGACTAATATCAAGGGTATACCGTGAGAGATTCGTGCAAACAGAGCCTGTATTGTAGTTGTCATTGGAAAAAACTTAAGTTTTTTAGTTGTATTGAGAATGTCAATTTCTATGGGTCGTCAAAGCGTCCCTAGCGAAAAGAAATCACGTTTCTTATAGAAATTGACATTCTTAACGCAACTAAAAAAGTTAAGTTTTTTACAGAACAGAATACAGCTTGCTTCTCACTGTGTTATGGCAGGAGAGTCGTCCCTATTATATATGGACTTTTTTATGTAAGCGAGCACCCTCCAGGCCCCGCCCGTCAAGAACACCTTCGCACCAATTAACATTGGTTGACCCTGAAAGGGGTTGTTTTCTACTCTCGAATCTGGAAGGTACCTTTTATCTTTTCAGATTTACACGATGCTCTCTCCGGATCACACTCACCGGTGATTATTGATGTTCAAACTTCTGCTAACCCCTTTATGAACACAAGCGGTGCTCTTTCGAGTATGTTATGTAACCGAACCTCAAATACCCAATCCAGGTTCTCCAACGAAAAAGACGTTTCTTTAGTAAACCATCTATTAAATTACCAGAAAAGAAGAAGAATGAAAAAGTAATCTTTGCCTATCCCTGTGGAAAAAAGGCGTGGTCGACCATATGTATGTGTTTATGTATGTAAATTACCAGAAATTTCGAATTCTTTTCGGTACACATTTAATAAACTTTTATTTATTTGTTTGGGTCAGCAAACATTTTGTTATTTGTTTTTTAAACTTATCTACAATATCCTACTCTCGGAACAGTTTTGCGATTTTTATATAGATTTTATCATTTTATTAACGAATTCTGTATATAACATAGTGCAGTCAACTAGTAGTTTATAGCAAATTGAACCAGTATATATTTTAAGTCTTGTCAGAAGTAAACTCAAATATTTTTACGATTTTTGTGATTAGTAAAAAATTTCCTTATCTGTGACTAAAGAAAGAGAGACTTTCTTGTTATGGACCTTATCTTAACTCTAATTATATCTGCCATTCTTTATTTATTCTACTCGTTCTCCACTTAACAACATCCGTGCGCTTAGAACCTCGGTATGTGTTATGTGTATTTAAAAATGTCATAAAAAATATTTTTAAACCATAGCTATAAAACTTCTTTCTCGTGTTTTTGACATATTGTATTCCATATTCTAAGGGTCAGTTTATTGATAAGATATAATGGATCAGCGGCGGAAACCTATGATGTCGTGATATGACAGCTTGTCCAATAGTCGAATTTTCAAATATTACTATAGTTAATTACTCATAGACAATTTAACCACAACACGGTGCTGGGATTAGTAACATGGCGGCTGCGGCACAGCTGATGTATATTGCTTTGAATTTTCACCGCGAATTTAATAATTTGTCAAGTTGACGTCACATATTTTGGCGTTTCCATTGACGATATTCAAGGACGCTTTTGGTCTAGAATTAACTATTGTGGTGCTATGACTACGGATCAAAAAACTCACCCTTAGTCAATCATCATCCCCTTGCAGAGTTTCTTGCCTGTATCTTCTCTTGACAGGCCTCCCGGTAGTGAACAGGACGAAAACATGAAGAGATATACAAGTAGAAGTGTATATTTTGTTTGTAAACTTTTATTGTTATGAGTCATAAGTGCAACTACTTGTTACCTAAATATTTAAATAGAGAATTTCATTTCATCTAAAAACGTGAAAGAAATGCTCTATGTAAAGCACTTCACCGGTTGTGTCTCTGCACTATGATCGTAAATCAAACATTCGTTCCCAACTTTATTTACTTTTTTGCATTTAACTCGCTTTCAACAGTCACAGATAAAACGTTATCTGTTTAAATGATTTAAGGTCTGAGCGTTTGGAGCTAATTGTTTTTAATTATTTTCGCTCGGCCCGAAACATCGTCTAAATATTTGGTCCTTACCTATGAAATTGGTGTTTTGTATGGAGATTTCGATTTTCGATTTTTTTGATTTCAGTTTTCTTTACAACGACAAATCCAAAGATAATAATATTTCGCATCTATCATTAGACAAGCTTTAGTAATATGTGTAATATCACACTTCATAAAAATTATTTATCGTTTTTAAGTGAATGCAAATAAAATGATGTATTCGGGAGGCACTTAAAAAGAGTTGTCTCCGTGTCCAATTTTAACACAATTAAACTTACAACAAATTATCAAAACAAATCAAAAGAGCTCAAAAATATAGTCTATTTTTAAACGAAGTAATTATTTTTTAGGAATACTCTGAATCTTTATAGTTACAGACAAAATACTAAGAGAGAGAAAAAACACCAATTTCATAGGTAAAGACCCAATATGTACATTGATAAAAATATAACCTCGACCTCTGGTCTATATAGCAATCAAATCATGGTTAGTCCCATTGTGACCAAGACAATGATTTTTTAGGGTTCCGTACCCAGAGGTTAAAAAAGGGGACCTTATTACTAAGACTTCGCTGTATATCCGTCCGTCCGTCCGTCTGTCTGTCACCAGGCTGTATCTCAAAAACCGCGATAGCTAGACAGTTGAAGTTTTCACAAATTATTAATTTCTGTTGCCGCTATAACAAAAAATACTAAAAACCAAATAAAAATATTTATAGGGGAATCTCATACAAAATATGCCATTTTTGGCCTATTTTTGCTCGATATCAAGAAATGGTAACAGGTAGGCACTTGAAATTTGTGTTCCTACTGTTGTTTACCCAATGTTAGTGCGGAACCCTTCGTGCGCAAGTCCGACTCGCACTTGGCCAGTTTTTCCTTTCATTGGAATACGTGTGAAGCAGTCCAGTTACTATTGACCTTCCCGCAATAGACCAACTTGGTGTTAAGACGCATGCTCCTCACATATCCATCTCTTCCACGTCGGAAGGATGTTGTTCAGCAGTGGGAAGTATAAAGGATATTCAATATTAGTGGACCTGTTATTACCGAATAGTGACAGGAATCTAATTATTATTATCAAAACGAAATGCATCAATAAGGTTGCGTTTACTTTACCTCCAGTTGTTGGTCTCCACAATATCCCACATAGAACCATATCTCAATTACCAGTCACCAGAGAACAAGTCGTATAACATCGCTGAGTAAGTTTAATTTGAAGCAGAGATAGTTTACAAGAGGAATAGCCGAGCATGTACTGCTCGATTGCATCGCCTGAACTCTGCACAACTTGACTCTAGTTAGCACACTTGATTTCTCAAAAGACCAAACTAATGACATCATAATAACTTTGTCTAAGGTTGCGTCTTCCAGGCGCTCAATACACTATCTTAAAGTCTAAACATTAAGGTCTACAATAAACGAATTGCATTGTAACATTTTTATTCTGTATAGAGGGCAAACGAGCAGCCAGGTACCTGTAATGGAGAGAATGAATTTTAGAAAATGCTTAAAGTTTATTTCTAAGAATTCGTTCGTATTTTGTTTCCACCATTGGAAGGGTCATTAGAAACGTTGATGGAGGGATCACTAGTGAAATTATACGAGCTTTATCATAATGTAGTAATACCTAACGCAAGAAATAAATGAGCTGTTAATTATACCAGTAGTGCAGATTCTCATGTTTTCCTTTTCTGAATGTCTTAGGTATATCGGAAAAAATAACAAAATATACATTGATGCTGAACAAAAACATATTAATTTCATTGTTGATCAAACAAGAGAATGTTTCTGTTATTGAGGTTTTCATAAGAGCAACAAACTTCCTATTTAAATTATTTTCGTTGGCATTAATCCATACTAATATTATACTAATAGACATCTCTTTTAGGGATAAGTCCGCCATTGTAAACAATATTACTAATTATATGTTTTGTATATTTTTTCAAATGCAATGAAGAGTATATTTATATATTTTAAATGCGAAAGTAACTCTGTCTGTCTGTCTGTCTTGTTTTCACGTCAAAACTACTGAACCGATTCAATTGAAATTTGGTACACAGATATACTAGAGCCTGAGAAAGGACAAAGGCTTTTTATCCCGATATTCCTATGGGATCTGGCACCGCGTGGGTGTAACCGTGGTTATCAATATCTGCTCGACCGAGTATTAAGTGACATATTCCGTCAAAATGTAATTTCATTTCGAATTTTAAAATTTCCAGACAATTTAATCAGAAAAAGAAAGGCAAAAGATCAAAATAATGTCCAGCATAGAAATCGACGGGTCTAACCTTACCTGCTTTTAAAAACAATAATTTAGTTGTACAAGTTTCGTTTGACAAGCAGGTGAGGTAAGCAGAAAACTAAAATAATACTATGAAAATAAAATAAAAAAATTATCAAACAGTTTAGAGAAAATTTCGTAACACAAAAATCCGAAGAATTTAGAGCTAAACACCGGAAATTCTATTGAGGAGTAGAAAGCTGGCCGTACTTCAGAACGCGTCGACCAATCGCCGCAGAGAGGCGAAGGGGTCTTTATGATACTGCCACTGCGCTGCCAGCGACGGCGCGAGTGACTTATTAAACTCATAGCGGTATTATCGACCCCGATGCTTTTATTTTAAGGTTGCTCGTAAAATTGCTAAAATTAAATTTAATTCACCTCTAGAAGTTTGGATATATAGTTTCAGACGGATGTAGAAGGATCTTTTTATAATAAACTTGGTCAGTTGAGTGTAAATTTTTTTCCAGCTATGTAACTAATTGGTATATAGTCTGCCACGTTACATCAACCGTCTAGAATTCAAATAAACCTATAGATATAGTAGCTACATTTGCGTTTAGCCGGGGCAAGAGTAGACTTTAGTCATCTGCTTCATAAAATATAAGGTGACCCTTCAAGCCCAAACAGCAATGCAAAACTGCTATTGTCCAGCAGAATTTCATAACTTTTATTTGTACTTCACCATGGAATCACCAGAGAGACCAGTATCATACACAATATAATATCCTACGACCTCATTCAGAGCGCTACGTTTCCCGACAATTATAATTGGGTTATTTTCAAGTCGCAAGCTAACAGGTTTCTTCTAGACAAACGCGTCACCCCATAGTGACCTTTCACACAGACCGACCGGTGCGGGTTGCACACTCAGAGCAGAGCGGCTGCCCGACCGTCGAGGATTTCGTCTAAGAGCAGCCGATCGGCTACTCTTAATAATTCAGACAAACCGCGTTCAGGCATCCTCTCGAGCATTCCCAATAACAAAAGAATTGAAACGTAAAAATAAACCTTATTGCAATGATAGAAAACACTGTTTTAAAAGAACACTTAGGCTGTTAAATCATCTTCCATCAGGTGAATAGCGGCGCAAATCTAACATAAAATTGAAGCAATTAAAATTTATCAAACCAAATATGAGGCAAAAATTTATAAGCAGCTTAAGTAAATATCTATAAAAATAAGCTCTCTTACCGTTTGCTAACAGTGCTAAATATTTATTTATTCAATGGATCAAAAATGTATAGGTATTTCAGAAAAAAGAATAAGTAAATATAACTGAATAACTATTGATATAATCACGAGTATTATCCCCTAAGGGCTAGTCAGAGACTAGGCTAAAGCCCCGCAAAAGCAGTCCACTGCCACAGTCCGCTTCAAGCGCGCGCGGCAAGTATACAGTCTTAGATGCGAAGCCTGTAAGAACTAAGTAAAGAATCTCCGTCTGGAATTAGTATAATTTTACTATTTCTTGCACTCAGTCTCTGCCCAAGTTACCTGGAATCATATACCCGAATACTTACTAAAGTCCTGTATCGTCTTCAGCCTATAACGTCCCACTGCTGGGCTCAGGCCTTCCGTACGGAGAAACACATGAGGAGTATTGTGACGAGGCAGTGACGCCCATACTCCTTGCTTGCCTAATGCGGGTTGGTCTCAGAATAAACAGAACTGGAGTAGCCTTTGTCTAACATTCCCCTCTGCCAAATGCACAAGCATCGGAATCTTGCACGTTTAATAAAACTAGTTGAGCCGCCATTTTGACAGCCATAACATTGTAAACGTTGCGTCGAACAGAGCTCCCGCAAAAATGCCTGCCTGTGCTGTTTTTTGTTGTAAAAATAAATAGAAAACATCGAGTATGCTAAAAGATGGTGTCACCTTTTATTTGTAATTATAATTTTTAAGATTTTATGATTATTTACTTCATTATTTCATGTTTTAGAATTCTACGATTTCAAATTTCGAACGCTAGTCTCGTGGGGAGTGCGGCTGTGACGCTGTCAAAACGCACACCCCACGAGACTATTTTAAGCGTGTGTGCGTGAAATTTAAATTTGTGTGTCGAATTATGCATGTGTGCATTTGTAAAAACGGTAAAAGTTATTGTTTATGTGTGCTGGCTTTGAGTGTAGTGGTAACCTCACCCCCCGCAAGAAATGGCAGAAAAAAATGTTTGAGAAATTCACTAATGGCTACTCCTAATACTAGTTCTGTTTACTCTGAGGGGTTGGTGGGTAGAAAAGGTAACAACAGTAACCGGAACCAACAGCTTAACGTGCCTTCCAAAGCATGGAGGAGCTTTGTATCACATTGTTTTGGTCACCCATCCACGGCCTGAATATGGCAAAGGTAGCTTTCAATCAAAAGCCAAAGCGTACTAACCACTACGCCAGACAGAGAGAGAGGCTCCTCAAAGACCTGTATGACCAACCATAAAAATAAATTGTGATATAATTGTATAGAGCTAGTTACTTTGATCCAGTTAAGAGCAGCGAGTAAAGAATTTACTCTTACCGACGTTTTTTGTAAATGAAAAGAATTTATATTAAAAGAATAAAAGTGTCTTTCCCCAACAGATTCAGCCCGCGGCAAAAAGATTAGAAAACACGCAATGAATAATGCAGCTGAATCAGAGTTTTTGAAGTTGAAATTAATAACCAATAAACAAAGACGGAGTCAATACAACTTCGTGTTCAACAACCGTGCTCGCTCTCCATAACTCGGGGCGGCTAACGGAATCGCGAATGATTTTTCTTTTTTTATTTAAAAAGAGTAATTTGTTTTTCTTTCTGTTGAAAAATCTTAAAACTCTTTTTAGGAGTTAGAAAAAGTACGTCCCACTGGGCACAGGCCTTGTTGCAATAGCGACCACGAACAACGGCTTAACGCGCCTTCCGAAGCACGGAGAAGTTCGCAGATCACAAATTTTTGGTCACCCATCCAAGGCCTGACCACGGCGAAGGTTGCTTTGTTTTTGATATCAAAAGTCAAAGCGTACTGACCACTACGCCACCCAGCCCCTCCGGAAAGGATCTTCAGTTGCTGAGGATTACAGGTGAAGCTTGCTTCCACCTTCGTTCGGCCTTATCGTCACTTACCATCAGGTGAGATGAAGGCCAAGAGCTTACCTGTCATATTTAAAAAAAAAGATCAAAAGACAATTTATCATCATGACGCCTGCATCTCCGAAGGGTCGGATCAATAAAAATATATCCAAATAATGGAGTACATTATTCTCACATCGCTTATTTATAGACTTATATTAATTGCGACAAAACAATAATAAGTAAAGAAAAAGCTAAAAAAGATCTAGAACTTTATTGTGACTGACCTAAGTCTAGCTACATTAAGATCGGCAAAACGTTTTCCGATATCCCATAAAAAACTGGCATTCCCGGAATGCCTTCCCATTATCCGAGTTGTTTATTTTTGTCGGAGTTTGGCAACAATTTAGTGGCGGCTGTTGACGACCGACGCAAGTTGAGACTTGTTTGTTGTGATGGACGTGACTGGGCGTCTTCATCGAACTACCTTCTGTTTCTAGTTTCACCAATTAAACAGCGAAATAAGTTTTCTTGTTGCTTTAGCAAAACAGATTACTTTGAAACTCTTCGTGTTACAAGAGCTAATTGACTTAAGACTTGACTTGACTTAAGACTTCTAATGTATTAAAGGATCTAAATACTCAACTTTTTTACAGGAAATTACATAAGTGGCTCCTTGAAAAGAACTTTTATAATGTAAATGAGCTTGTTAGTTAATTGGATGTTATTAATTATTGTACCTAAGTATTTGCTGTTGCTTGTATGCTGCTGTCATTAATACATAAACTATTTACTTTTACATGCCATAGATTTGGCGAAACATGTAGATCTGATTAATGTCAATATAGCTAATATCACCATCATTTTATGTACCGTGTTTCATGTAAATAAACTATTATTATTATTATTATTATCAACACGCTTGTGTTTATGTGATATTGGGTCCTTACCTATGATATTGGTGTTTTTTTTCTCTCTTAGTATTTTGTCTGTAACTATTAAGATTCAGAGTATTCCTAAAAAATAATTACCTCGTCTAAAAAAAGACTATATTTTTGAGCTCTTGTGATTTGTTTTGATAATTTGTTGTTAGTTTAATTGTGTTAAAATTGGACACGAAGACAACTCTTTTTAAGTGTCTCCCGAATACATCATTTTCTTTGCATTCACTTAAAAACGATAAATAATTTTTATGAAGTGTGATATTACTCATATTACTAAAGCTTGTCTTATGATAGACTGAAAAAAATTTTGTATGGAAAATGCATAATTCCCCAAAATCTCCATACAAAACACCAATTTCATAGGTAAGGACCTAATATTTTATGTTTAGGACTTGGAATGAACCCTTTGAATGTGATTGTTAGATACAGTTTTGTAGGCGACTTCCATACATCCTCACTATGAAAATAAACTTAAATTTTAACCGCCTCCTGATCTAGTAGTTTTCACCACCACCGGTTGTGATCGGGAGGTCCAGAATTTCAATTCTCATGGGGCAGAAATTTTCTGCACGGTTTATTTGGTGGATTTTTTTTTTGGGCTTCTAAGCCCGCCTGACTAGCTACCACCGTCTTACCTAAATTTGTCGCCACTTACCATCAGGTGAGATGAAGGCCATGACCTTACCTGTCATAATTATGTACAAAACTAAAGAATTTTAAATAATAACTATTATTACACTTAATTTGAAACAAGCCTTATTCTGAGAAGAACGGGCAAGAAACTCAGCAAGTTTAATAGGTGCGTGGAACAAGATGCCTAGAGCTGCCATACATGATGTGTTAATTAAACTTCTAATGTGTTGAACTTGCGGAGGTCCTGGGGAAGTTCTGGGTAGTTTGGGAGCGCCACGGCCTCGCGTAGGTGTGCTATGTTCACCAACTTGGGGCGTGAGTAATACAATTTAAATTCTTTTCCTATACTACGGAAGTTATGGAAAACTAAATGGTCGTCATCAAATATGCTAGTCCAACGCTGGACATATTCCTATCCGAATGTGTGCCGTTGCAATCAGTTTCTGGCAGCAGCGATTCGCAAATTATGACTCACCCCGACGAAGAGCTTTACTTCGAAACGAAAATGATTAGTCATAAGGGTTTTTCAACACTTGTGGCGTTGCAAGGTCCAATCAAGATCAACAGTTTAACGCGTCTTTCAGAACTCGAAGGAACACGAGATCATAAAATTTTATTCGTATTTTTCATGGTTTCTACCTCAATCCCTCAGGACTTGTTATTCGAAACACACACCACTTCGCCACAAAACAAATGGTGGTCAACCAAGACTAATTCGTATAAAATGATTGCTTTTGTAATTTCTAAGCAAATCTGGAATGTGTAATGTCCTAAGCCGAGCAATCCAAATGGTATAGACGCGTGGTAAGCTTCCATATAAGCCAAATAAGTTGGAATTAGTGTAATACCGTGGAACGCTCGTATATTCGTAATCTGCGCCGCGCACGTGACGGAGACACGCGAGATCCGAGCTTGAGCCCTGATTGCTCTGATTGACCTAGATATTGTAAACCAGTGCCTACTTCATGAGCATTGTCCTGAGGAAGAAACAAAAGTAAGTTCAACAATAGTCTTTTTTTTTAATTTGGTGTCGTAACAAATGTATTAGCCAGAAGCAGCCGGAAGACATTCACATTCAATTACTGATTCTCCGTCTCGAAATTTGAATTTTGGGTTAGCAAGACATAAGGTTTCCTCTTGAGTACCAAAACCAAAGAAAACAAGGATAAACTAAATGTTGTTCCGTCAACGATTCCTTGCCAAACGACACTGATTCTTTAGAAGGCTACGCCCATATAACAACCCATCTTCATAGTGCAGAACATAATATAACTCCTCATCAGTGAGATTTTTAGACACAATAGGAAATAAATTGTGTCTCGAGAATTTTCAGCCACCTCACAGACGAGGGGATAACACGTCTTTTTCTGTCTCATACATCTAAATTGTCATCAGCAGGCCGCTTAGGGCCGCTACAAAATAGATAACGCCGCGCCGCCCTTTCGCAAAGTCTAGTAAATCATTTGTGATTCCTCCAGAAATGCAAATGTCCAAGGCCTCACTTCACGAATATAATTATACAGGTATACAAAGTTTGTCTTCGTTTAATACCGCGTCAATTTAACGTAAATTTGGACGTTTAATCTGTGAAGCAGCTCGTTATTCTAGTCGGCTGACAGCGGCTCTCAATCCGAACTATTGAGAACTCTTTAGGGGCCCGCTGTTTCGTCGACGGAACTGATACAGATCTTTTTTTAAACGAAGGAACATTATATAGAGAGATTATTAATGAAAAAGAATTATGAGTTACTTGTTTAGTTTTTTTTTAGAAGAAAAGCACTTTTTCAATGCTTTCCTTTCAGCCCACCTTTCCTTGCAGCATTTCGAAGACCATCGCTGTGATTATGCGATCCCGGTAAAATATTTTTTCTGATGGTGACCAGCATTTGTATCTGAGTCACTAACTAAGTCATGGCTCTAAAATATAAATTACTTACATCGAAAATACACTTATTATATTTAACTGCATGTTGGTAATGTAAAAGAGAAATTGTTAATTAGATTTTGAATTTACAATGCTTAATTTAAGATAGACTAATATAGATTATGATCATGACCAATATTTATTGTACAGAACCCCCTGTGAAAAGTGGTTTACCGGCTTGTCTTCCGGCCGGTCGGCACGGCTCTTCACAGATCTATTTGAACAAGTAACAGCGAGTTCAAGAGGCTCTTTAAAACGTTTTGCCTTTCATACAAATATAATCATGCCATCATTTCTCTCGAGAATTTATAAATCTTGGAGTTGTCTAAAAAAATACTTCGAAAAGTGTTCATATTACTGATGACCTACTTATATTACTAGCTCTTGCTCGCGACTTAGCCCGTGGAATAGTAGCACTTAGCATGATGTTATATAGTCTATAGCATAATAAACGGACTGTATAGCAGTAGAAGAATTTTTCAAATCGGACCAGTATTTCCTGAGGTTAGCGTGTTCAACCAAACAAACAAACTCTAAAGCTTTATAATATAAGTATTGATATTTTGTTGTCCCGTTATATCGAAAACAGGCTGGGGCAAAACGAGACTATGAATACACATTGATAGGAAGTAAATGAACCAATTATGGTGCGATTCACGCGCAAGATCACCCATTACGCGCGCAGGATCTTTAAATGTGTATATAATTGGCCGAAGTGGGTCGATCGGGAATGTAATTTGCGAACTGATACGGCCTTAATTGGAATGAATAATTAATGTAATTATGCTGACTAGGCGACTCCAGGGCCACTGCCCGGAAGTCCTTGTAGGTGACAGAGAAAAGTAAAGAAAAAAGGTAAGAAAAATAAACGTCCATCTATAATAAACTGTCCATCTGATGGAATGTGACTCCAGTAACGAACGTTGCCAGGTTTCATAGTGAGCAGTAGGAAGAAGATATATGCTAGCTGCGAATTCCAAGCATGAATAGATCGCCAAATCATTCAATTAGTAAATATCTGAGATATCGAGCATTCGAGATAGCCCTTCTGAAGATAAATGATTACCATAGCTATTGGACGCTTCCAACACCGGTAGGATTACTTGCGCGTTGCCAACCCTTTAAAACGCTTTTACGTCTTTTTAATTGACCAAATACCAGAATGCATAAACCCAATGATGTATAAAAAAACACTTAGAATAAGCTCCCTGCCGTATCTATACGCGGTAGCGTGTCAAGCCAAGTTCAGGAAACAGAACTGGCATGCAGCATTGTGAGTATCAACACGAACCACTTGGAGCCACTTTTACCCCCCCATACCTCAAAAACTATATCACACGAGCCAATAAAATTTTAATCGTATTTTAAAACATGCAAGGATGTAGATGGATGTGGACGGACCTAGAGTGAGGGAAGAACAAATAAACGATGGATTGAATGCGTGAAGAATGATATGAGAATAAAAGAAGTGGATGCTGAGCTGACGAGTGACAGAGGAGAATGGAAGAAGAAGACATGTTGTGCCGACCCCACCTAGAGTGGGAAAAGGGCAAAAAGAAGAGAGTTAAAACCTGCAAGGATAACCTGCATAAATACATGTTCCAAATTTCATAAACATACCTCATACGGTTATTTAGTTATTTAGATCAAAAAATCGCCAATTTCATCACTGACTCACCTATAGATCAAAATTAATAGCCACTTCCAGGACCTAGCAAGTTCAAATTTGGCATAATTTGGTCGTTGGTTGAATACAAAGTGAAAAATCCGAAACTAGTAAATTTCTATAATTATATGTAACTAGCTTTTGCCCGCGACTTCGTCCGCGTAGAATAGTTACTTTGAGATAGTGTGATGGTATATAGCCTATAGCCTTTCTCAATAAATAGGCTATTCAACACTGAACGATTTTTTCAAATTGGAACTGTAGCCTCAATTGGTGGAATTGAAAATTTACTCCTACTCTATTATTAGAAGCAAAGTTCATAGTGGCGTAAATGTGTCCTTCAATTTTCTGGGAGGCGTTATTTAAATTTTTTGACACTCACCCGCATGGCACCCTTCCCATGGGAATATCGGGATAAAAGGTAGACCATATCCTTACTCAGGCTCTAGACTATCCCTGTACCAAATTCCGGTTAAATTAGTTTAGTAGTTTTGACATAAAAGCGAGACAGATAGACAGAGTTTCTTTCGTATTTATAACTATATGTTGTTGATGTTATAATTGACAAATTTAATGCCTACGTATATTTGATCCATATTTGTATGTCAGATTCTGGCGAATTGTGCGAACTCTTATTTTAAACCATCATTGTATGTACCACTTTTCATGCAAATAAATTTATTATGATTACAACATTAGTATGGATAAATGATTATTATTATTATTATTATTACTTTTTGACTTAAGATTAAGAGTAGGTATAGTCGCCTTTCGTATTTAAACTTTATTAATTTTCTGTCGGTACAAAAAGTGTACAATGATATTCCATAAAAAAACATAAATGTGAAAAATTATAGTCAACTTCAATATAATCATATATGCCTTGGTTGTTGACTCAGCGATACAAGAAGTGAGATCTAAATGGGTCCCAAGTTCAATTGTCAGTCCTTTTTATATTTTACTCCTTAAAATATTATGTCGTCTTATAACATAGAGTAATATAATGAAGCCTAAGAACTGTCTAGGCTCGTTACATTTAAACCTAATAAACTTATTAATCTGACTAGCGGTCGCCCGCGGCTCCGCCCGCGTGGATGTCGATTACCGCTGCAAAAAGCCTATACAGGAATAACACGGTCAGCAAAATGATTCTTAGGTCAATTCATAGACACTCTGAAAAAAGAACTTTTACGTAGGTGTACATTTAAAAACGAAATCTAATAAAAATCGCACGAAAATTATTACACCACACAAAATTACTACACGCGCACGACAGCTGATGAGGGAGCTGACCATACACCTTACTCATACATCTAAACTCCCCTCCCGCACGCGCACCCCCGCCTTGATGACGCTCACTTCGCAACGGGCCGTGCGGTGCAGCAGAAATCGTAATATTTTAATTTCGCCATAACTTCAAAACCAAACGTCCAATTTTAATCATTCATAGACCAAATATTATCTACATATACTGTACTTAGTGATGAAATAATTTATATTGATAAGGATTAATAGCAGTCCCGTTGGTCCGGCACAGTCCCGTGTTGGTCCGGGACACAAAAAGAATGTACCATCTGCTTTGCTTGCCTAGCATGTCGTAAAAGGCGACTAAGGGCGTATTGGGTACTGGGTCTGTGATTGTGTAGGCGATGAGCTAGCCACTTGTTACTACTCTTTCACGATTTTTCATTTGACCAAACCCAATTTTTGTTTTTGTTTTTTGGTTTGTGGTCTTATGGAACACGGTGCTCCTTGGACTCTGCCTACCCCTTCGGTGAGTACAGGCGTGATTTTATGTATGTATTTATGTATTAATAGCATGAGTAAAATAAATGCGTTTAAATGTAGTCCAAAAAAATTCAAGATTTTTAAATAATGAAATGGTTGTTGTGCCTCACTCGACATAGATATAGTAGGTATATTGTGTCGCGGACTTTTTTGTAGATATTTAAAAGATCTACAATTAATTAGAACATTTGATGGTTCTATCCTTTATAGTTGAGGCAGCGTACGCAAAATAAGTAACTTTTCTGGTTGATCTTTTAAAATAGGGTTCCGTAAGATATTTGGTTTTTTCGGACACAAGAAAAAACCAAATATCTTACGGAACCCTATTTTTTCCAAAATAAAATTTAGCCAATGTTACTCGTCGATAATGTAGCTTTCGAATGGTGAAATAATTTTTAAAAACGGTCCAGTAGTTTTTGAGCCTATTCATTACAAACAAACAAAGTTTTCCTCTTTATAATATTAGTTTAGATCGGCTCATTATTTAATCAGCTGCACGAAGCTGTAGGCTACAAGGCGTTTACGAATTCAAATCCTAAACTACGAGTATAGTAATAAATGATCCAGTTAGTTTTTCGTGCGCCGCGAGCGTCCGCACTTTAACATAGTTACATTAACTATATCAATATGAGCTGGGATCATTGGAAATATTTTTTACATAAATTTTTGATTGTTTGAATTCGCATTCCTTGCTATCTACATTGTGGGTGTTGACATATCTACCGACCCCATTTTGAATATGAGCCTTTTGGATATTAACATGCATATTTACTTGTCAAAAATGTTTGATTCATTCTGAATATCTCTGGTTTTCCACTACGACGCCACCAGCAACAGGTTCGCTCCCAGTCACATAGGAAATCAAACAAACCTATAACACGGATGTATTGGATAGTTATTGGATAGAGACGTAATGGATGATACGTTACGTAAATATAGTTGAAAATAACCTCACCTACTTCAAGGTAACATTGAAGGTGACTACGAAATCCTGTGAACAGAAACCCGCTAGCTAACGAACTGGCCGATCGCCACTGTAATTAGGGCCTCATTATACGCCGCCGGCGCCTGGTGACAGGCCTTCGATTTAAATGCTAATTTGCTTGCTTACAAATAGTAACGGACCGATGAACGGAGAACGCTGATGATGCGACCTGGACCCTCATTACCCAATCCTTTAATTAACCTGTATAGACTGTAGTTGACTTTTATTTTATATACATTGCTGATTCACCAAGAGGCGTGAGCCATTATTACGTTGTAACCGCTCAATGGATATTAATATGTAAGATAAAGTCCATTTCTAATAACAATAGGATGCATAATAAGGGTGAACCCTTAACAACACGATACGAGGTCTTTTATCTCATATTTACAAAGGGTTAAGGGTAGCTGTACCTGAAGGTAATGTTAGATAATGAGCATAATTCTTAGTACATCGCCCGGTAGCCTAGCAACGGCAATCCTCAGCCCACGCGCAAACATTGAAACTTTATTCGTAGGATTATTTTACATGATACATGTTACTTTGAATTTCACTAGAGATATTCTGGACAGGTTGAAGTGGGTTATAATGTTACAACAGGATTGTTTGCGATCTATATCTATACATATATTAAAACTGTAGAGGTCGAATGTCTGTACATAAAAAAAAGGTAAAGGTTTTTAAGGGTCGGCAACGCGCTGGTGATGCCCTCGGTGTTGCAGGCGTCCATAGGCTACGGTGACCACTGCCCATCTGTGTGGGCCGTATGCTTGTTTGCCACCCTGGTAGTATAAAATACATAGAAAACAATGCTTAAAACTAAGATAGGGGGATGTAAAAAGAGGGAAAATACCAAAAAAAAAGACGTGTGGCACTCGGGGACTGCCGCGGTAAAGCTATTGCATAGCATTTTGTATCAACTTATGCAATTATAATTTTATTTATTTATTTTATTCATGCAGTATTTCTTTTTCTTTGATATTAATTCAAGTTACACTTTTTGAGCGTGGTGACCGATAAGAAAACAAATTTTTCTATTATCTATTAAAATAATAAAAAATATTTTAAACAATATTAACTTTTTTTATTTATTTAAATAAAAAATAATAATATTGTTTAAAATATTTTTTATTATTTTACAATACATGTGGGTTTTATTATCTTAACGCCGTGTCGAAGACTGCCGAACTGAAACGACGTTAGACGATGCACGGCCTTCAAGCCACACCTCCTTGCGCATCGGAGTGGGGAGCGTGAGGTTTTTTCGTTACGGAATTTCTGGATAGCTTAAAAAATCTGTCTATTTGTACGGGCTAATCTCCGAAATGGCTGGAGCGATTTCAATGAAATTTTGCATGGTGATACCTTATATCCCTGATCAACTGCGGGCAAAGTCGCAGGCAACAGTTAGTAGGATATACGATCAAAATTGTTCATTATTTTAACAATAAGTTATTCTTGGTAAATAATTAACTAATAATTATATCTCGTTCATCTGTGTATATCGATTTTCTTTTGGTACACGACCACAACTCCTAGATTACACTTTGGGAGTGGGGTATTATGGTCGAACTTTATAAGACTAATAATGAATTTCAAAACTGTTATTTCTTTTGAATAGATTAATTTTTTTTTTTTGATAATAACTAAACACTTAAATATTACGACTTGACTTCCTGAAGATAATATGGCAAAGTATGTACGTTTTTTAAACGTGACGGAACCGTGAGCGACAAAACAATACACAATATTAACTATAACAAAAATGCAATTCAATACAAAGCTATGAATAAAATAATCGTAGCTTATTCCCAAATCACGCTCAACCCACCACTACACCATCATTGCGCGGGCGACAAAATGGCGACGCACAAAATGGTCCTGTACCAAATACACCGGAGTACACCAACAAAGCATTATATTACAGCTATTTTCATAACAAAACGAGACAATGAGGGTAGTAATCGTATCTGCGATACTTACGAGGTGAATGTGTGCCAATATCGTGGCCGCGTACCGCAAAGACTTGTGCGTATACGCGTATCTTTATCACGGCAAATGGAATCCTTATTAATAACATCTATTAATAACGAGGAATATGCCTATTCTTCGGTTCTGAACGAGTGTGCGCGTTGTAACGCGTTCGTTAAAACTCGCTTGGTGTCTCGAATGATGTATGTACCATTCTTATGCGAATTGTTAAATCAACCTTGTTTAAGTATCTGTAAGAATAATTTCTTAAAAAAATATTATTATAATTCAAAAGCTATTAATTTGTGCAATATACTAGAACGTGACTTTTGTAAATTATTATCAAACTACGTTGGTGCAAATATATATTTTGAAAACGAGATATCTTCTTACAAACAAATATCACGAACACATTAACGATATCTCATAATGGGTCCGCGCTTCACCAAGCAGTGACTGCACTCAGCGTGACAGGTGGTGAGCTCGTCGCCGTCATAAGCTTTTGGATGTTGTGCAGTTCTAAGTCCATTAGTCGCCTCTTACGACACTCAACTCCACAGTTTGACCATAAATGCCTTGGCTTAAACTGTTCAGAGGTGTAATGTTGCGATAGGACCGTTAACCGCCACATTCCCTTCAAGATCGTGTCTAAAGGTACTTAATACGGCATCTTTTATTCCGCACCAAGTGTAACAACATCATAACGGGTACTTAATGCGTCATAACATAGTCTTAACCCGGCTGTGTACCCAGGTAGCGTCTCCCAAACACGAGAGCGCTCATCCAAACGCACTCGTTTTCCCTCGAAATATCATTTTATGATAATGCGATAAGGCGGCCCTCGCGAGTCAGCTCACGTATTCACTTTACACATTATATTGCAACATCTCACATCATCTGGGCACATTTGTCACGTCACATTCGGGCCGGCAATAAGCCCGTGTTATACTGGGCTCTCGTAACTTCGCAGAATAAATAAAATAAATATCTTTTGACATATACTTGTATTTAGTAGAAACTATGCTTGTGTCGTGGATACTATACCGGATACATTACATAGTGCGTTACGAGTACATTATACACATCCCTTTAACTGTGGCGGCCAATTTGAGCGAATAGCAGCATCTGTGTCGCGCTTCTTCTTGGATCTTCTTTTTTAACCCCACGTTAACAGTGCGTGTTTCTTCCAAAAATTATTACTCCAGTTTTGTCTTGTAATTAATTCTGATTCGAAATCAGGTTAGGCGTCTTTTAAAATAAACGCAGATTGTTACAGCGGACTCGGGGAGCGCTGCACACAGATGGGCATCTTTTGACACTGGACTCCTGGAGTCCGATTAACAGACAAGGGGTTATATAGCTATTCATAATGTACTAACTCCATAAATCTAAACATCTAAGGTTGGAGAACAAATACCTATATTGATTACACAAATAGTTGCCTGTAGCGACGCATGTAGACGGGCGTGCAAAACTCGAAGGTCATCAGTCTTTACACGATATTTAATAACATCTGACACCATGAAAGCATTTGTCATATCACATTTTGTCCGGCAGTAAGTCCGCGTCAAGTAACTCGTAAACTTCCAGTATAATTTGGCATCCGGCGCGAAGGACCATTTATTCGTCCCACCTGCCGCCGGCCCTGATTTACAACCCCGCCAGGGATCTTATAACTTTAAACTTTTAATAGTCTCGCGGACGCTTATTATGAGGTTAGCCCGGCTACGCGGTAATCTTAATAAGCATGGAATAATTTATAGTTTTGCGGTGAAGTTAATTTCTTTGTTCGAATGCGCTAACTTACTCGCTCTGATATTTTCATGGGGTCATTTGGCGTAACTGGTTTAGAATTGAACATTCAGTTTAAATTGTGACCTGGTGATGTAGAAATAATACCCGGAGATGTAGCACTTAATTTATATAGAATTCATACGGCACAACTGGAACAAGTTATAAACAGGTAATTATCACAAATCACTGAACACAAAACTTAAAGATATTATCAAAGGTAGGGCTACTTACAATAGTGCCTTGGAAAAGTTATTTAAGTTGTTTGAAAATTTACTGTACCATTCTTTAGAAATTCATTTAGGCGTGGCTATAACAATTATTTATATTTATTATATTACTTATTATATTATCAATTAGGAATGAAAATTGGAAACCAAATGAAAATGGCCAGAGAAGAGCGAATAACAGCACAGAGTTGCTAATACTGATATAGCGCCTTCTTACAAAATGAGTGGAATTAAATAGAACAAGTAGGTGCTTAACCTGGAAAGTTAATAGGGTTAGTCACAAATTATTTAATCGCTTTTGTAACATGACTTAGCTTGACACAGCGAATAGAATAGAAAATCTTTATTTTGCTTAAAAATGAATATGCAGTACAGCAGGTCTTACACAAGAGAAATGTCCTTTACATATTCTCGCCATTAAATAGCACGCAAATATACCGAAGCAGAGATGTATCTCCATAGAGATAGGCAGAGTCAATCTCCTATAAAGTACCAGCCGCAATCTTATTCTATGAGATATGTGATGTGTTGTACTCGAAGTATGTGATACACGCTGGCACAGAGCAACCCTTGTTATCTATCGCAGCCTCATTATGTATCAGTTGTATATATGTAATGTCCACGAATTTCAAAAGCAGCTTTTTCCCGCGCTAATCGGGATGATGTTGTTCAATCTATATAATATCTGTTTATGTTTCAATACAAACTGTGAACCCCTTGACATCATTTCAGAAAAAAAATGGAAAATCCTTTTTAACTTATATCGTAATCGTGCATACCAAATAATTACTGTGCAATCAGTTCAGTGGTCTGAGCTCTGTGTTGATAGATCAATCAGCATGCACAACATTAATAATTATCAACCAAACTAACACATAAAACTAACGTAAATTAATAGCTTTAGAAAAATATCTTACAGGTCAAACAATAGTTTCTTCACATCGAATTGGATAAAACATCCATTATTCCTTTTCCATTAAGCACCAGCATTGTCCAGGCTATCAATTTGGAAATATCGAATGACTATTCGATTCTTTTAATGGGCAGCCCTTCAATAGACATTCCACCGGAGTGATAAGTCAGGAATAGTAATGCCGGTGTATCGGGTGTCGGGAACCCTCGTCAGCCGTCGTCGGCCACGAGGCGCGCTCGGCCAATCACACGACTCGACGCACTTGTCACACGCACTAACACTGGACACTTTGACAGTTTGTAAAGTAACTTCGCTATTATTGAATCGAGATGTACAACAAGACATTGCATTGAAACTAGAGTTTTGAGAAAGTTGATGTGATTGGAATTTAGGCATCATTTGTATTATCGAATACGAAACAATAATAACACGTCTGTTTTATCGGCGATATATTCTGAGTCGTCTAGACATCGCCGCTATAATTGACGACTTTATCCATGGGTGACGGTGTGCAGTGTGTATAATAAAAAAAGGAATATATAAAAAATATATCAACAAATTGCGACCATAATATAATATTATAGCCGTGCCCTAAAGACGGTTATGTTGAAATGTGTAACTGATCGTAACACCTAAGTAAATTCGCTAATGCAATTAACTATTGATTGAGTGTATTCTCTTACACCCCAACTGCACCGGTCTCAAGCAATCAAGTAATACAACATAGACATCAAACGACGACTGAGGAAAATAATGAATAAACAAATAAACCAATCTCAAACAACCTCTTAATTAGCCTCTGTAGAAACAAAATGAGGTTTTTCATAATAAAACTGGGGTAAGTAATCAGTAAGGCCAGGATCTTCCAAATTGACCGGTTTTTGGTTAAGTTTTAAGGCATCAAATAGGTACTCGTTTTTTTGCCTCAGAAAAATTATATATTGTTATTTATGAACTGTTCTCGAGTATTATCATGCTCAAAACACGATAGTTGATTCTTTTCTTGATCATAAAAAAATGCAAAGAAAATGCGACTATTTTTGAAGTTTACACGAAGATTTTTAACACTATCTATTAGTAAGAAAACACGTAGATAAAAATTACATTGTCTAAATTATTTTGTGACTAGTTTTTTTTTATAAGCTTTTATTATTTTCTAAACCTCATTAATAATAAAAAGGCGCGCACGCTTCTACCAGTCATGCATTGTCTCGCTCGGCGATGCTGGCCTTAATAAAATTTACTTTGACATGGCAGGACTTAGAATCAGTAAATCAAAAATATCGATAAGTTTTGTATTTGACATTCGATATCTATAAAAAACAATTTGTAATATACTATTTTTGCAACTACCCTCTTCTCTAGAAGTCGTTTGTTGGCGGCAGGCGCACGTGGTCACGCCCCACGTGACGCGCAGCCAATCTCGTCATTCGCTGTCTGTTAGGCTGCGTCCACATTAGGCTAAGACAGTTTTTAAGACGCTAGACAATGCGGTTGCCTAATTTTGAGTGACTAGACAGACTGTGCAATGCTATTGGTTTATTTTTCTAGCTACTTAGTATATAGCTCAGGTTGAAACGCAGGAGTTATAACTTACAACACGTACCTACTAACTATATGCAGTTTGCGGTGTATTATTCAATAGCGGCTGACATGCAGCGGCCGGTGTAAATGATAATAAAATGGTAATGCGTATAGGTTACATTTATAAACGTCAATAATAATTTTGCTATTCAATCCGTTTGTAAACTACCTTGGGGCCTTGCCCAGAGAAAAACAGACAAGAAACTCAACGCATAACGTATCTACGATAAACTTAACACTCGACGACGCTCGCGATCGGCGACTCCTCATTCGTTACTCTCAGCTTAATGCGGACGCGGCCTCACGACTTCAAAGGACGAACATGTATTTCTCACATACGATAGGTTTCATTACGGAGCCGTTGCGAGGGCCCAAGGGCTCTCATTGTCTGGCTGACACAGTTCCCAGTACAGCTACTTTAATTAAACATTCTTGGAATTACACTCAAAACATGGTGTAGCAAAGTCCTTTTTCAGTCACCTTCGATTTCTTGTAAGTTATTGTTACTAAGTTCTATATTAAATATTACACGTACATTTTGGCTATGCCTTTTTTGAAATATATGAAGCAAATTTCTTTATGATTCTTTCTTTTTTTTCGTGCTGTATTATTTATATTTACAGGTGCTCCATTAACGGTAAATTGCGTCAACCGTTCGCTAAGCTTCTAAGAACCCCTGTTCTGGAAATAATAAACAAAAACCTTCGCCACTGTTCATTTTCCCTTTACATACCATTTGATGTGTTTGCAATTGCAATTCGAGGAGGATTCGGAGGTAATCCGTCATACGGCGATGCTGATGGGCGATATGAAGTAAAAATATCTTTCAAAGAAATTGTAGTCTCTTCCCACTAAATATAACTTAGTCTAAATTAGGTAGAGAAATAGAAAATTATGTTATGGCGACCGTTACGGAATTTGAGAAAGTAAAAGCAAAGGAAAATTGTTGAATTTACTCGCTGAGACCGCGTGTGATAAAGTTTTAGTTTCAGCAGAGTTTGAGAGACTCAAGTTGCGCTAAGAAACTCTTTGAAAGAAGCAGATTTTTTTTTTATAAATAGCTCAACAAATGGCTCCACACCATCTGATGATAAGCAGTAGAGGAGTCCATATGTGAAGGTAGCTAGAGCAGCATACTGACATACTGCCCTAGCCACCCTCACCTTGCCGGCCCAAAAAATGCTTTTTCACGCCTCTTTTGAAGGAACCCATATTGTAAGAAGGAGGGAATACGTGTGCCGGTAAGGAACTCCACGCTCTAGCTGCGCGACAGATTTAAAAAAATACACAATGTCGTTTTAGAGAGAATGTAGTCTCTTCCCAATAAATATAGTTTAGCTGTGTGTGTAAACGCTTCGGCAATGGTGAAGCCGGTTAAAGTGTGATATTAGTGAGAGACGGTGATATTAGTAAGCCACCAAGGTTTCATGGGGTTTTGTTCCACCTGCATCACCTTGTGGGGTGGGCTATAAGTATGGATGATGAGGATGAATAAAGATTGTTTTTGTTTGTTATTCCTTTTTTGCCTCAATTGTTGGAGGATTATATTAGGTCTTTACCTATGAAATTGGTGTTTTGTATGGAGATTTTGGGGATGCATTTTACATTCTAACATTTTATCAGTTTTCTTCACAACGACAAATCCAGAGATAATAATATTTGGCATGTATCATTAGACAAGCTTTAGCAATATGTGTGTGAACACGCTTGATAAAAATTATTCATCGTTTTTATGTTAATGCAAATCAAATGATGTATTCGGGAGGCAGTTGAAAATAATTGTCTTTGTGTCTAATTTTTACACAATTAAACTTACAAAAAATTATCAAATTAAATAATACGAGCTCAAATATATGATCTTTTTTTAGAAGAGGCAATTATTTTATAAGAATGTTCTGAAACTTAATAGTTACGGACAAATTGCTAAGACAGAATAAAAAAACCAATTTCATAGGTAAGGACCCAATATTCGTAGTGGTTATCCAGTGCGTTCCCCAGAACAGGGGTGGGAATATAGATTTGCTTAATGTTTTTTGGTTCAATATTTTGCATGCCTTTATTTTTATGAGAGGTACCGGCATTGCAAGATGGATGTTGTGGATTGCAGTAGCCGGGGGGCGGGCTGCTGTCGTTTAAGTTTAATTTGTTTTTGATATTGGAAGATGTCAATATTGATTTTTCATGTAGTTGTCATTGTATATTTTTTTCCTCGTGTGTTTTCTGATAAGTTTTTTTTTTTGAGTTTATCTTTTATACTTTGACCAACAAATACAACATAAAAAAAGAAGAAACAACAAAGGAAGATAGGATACAATTAATAATAAGCGATATAACAGATACACAAAATGGTCAATACGGACCCGGCCTCAGCATATGCTGCATCCATGCTGCATCAGAGACTAATGCAGCGCTGGTGTTCTGACCGGGCCTATTTAAATTGCTTACCATCAGGTGATCTTCCTGTTTGTTATCCCATAAAAAGATACGTGTCACTGCAGACAAATAAAGTACGATTACCTTTATTTTACCAAGCAAAAACTTCAAAATAGATTTGAAAATATTGACATTTCGTGGTAGGTTAACAGGCTGTTACGTGTACCAGCGGCTCATTATTTTCAGTTTTAATAAACGTCCGCTCAGAAATACCGCTTAAACTTATTTATATATATATATATATATATATATATATATAATAACCCAGTTTTCGAAGATATTGTTGCTCTATAATTATTTGTAATTGGTTCCGTGATAGTAGCCCACGTGAAGTTACGGAATTAAATTTAATATTAATAATGTCTACTAATAGGCGTTTATTAGGTATGATTATTAACTACAAGGTATATTTCACACTGAGTTTAATTAACAGGGCAGCATAAAAACCATTATCTTAATCAATTAATACTGTTCGAGGCAATAAAAATAGATACTAAAAAGCCTACAAAAGCATGTGTCACAATACTCTTCACAGACAAATTTTCTAATTTTAGTATTTTCCTCGCTTACTTTGTTAGGTATATAATTATATACCTACTTTTACATTCAATTAAGTAGTAAGTATACTGCAGTTTACTTTTATAGGTCGTTACAGTGTTCGTTACCCACTAGGTAATATCATAGTATTAAGTAATTTCTCTGTCTGACTTAACCTTCAGTTCGAAACTCATCGTGCAAGCTAACATTCATCTAACTAACAAGCATCTAACTAACAAGCATCTAACTAACAAGCATCTAATTAACTAGTATCCAACTAACAAGCATCTAACTAACAAGCATCTAATTAACTAGTATCTAACTAACAAGCATCTAACTAACAAGCATCTAATTAACTAGTATCTAACTAACAAGCATCTAACTAACAAGCATCTAATTAACTAGTATCTAACTAACAAGCATCTAACTAACAAGCATCTAACTAACAAGCATCTAATTAACTAGTATCTAACTAACAAGCATCTAACTAACAAGCATCTAATTAACTAGTATCTAACTAACAAGCATCTAACTAACAAGCATCTAATTAACTAGTATCTAACTAACAAGCATCTTACTATGCTATGGCGTTGAGCTAGCCACTTGTTACTACTCTTTCACGATTCTTACATACATACATACATAAAATCTCGCCTGTAGTCCCCGAAGGGGTAGGCAGAGTCCAAGGAGCCCTGTGTTCCTTAAGACCACATTTAGCCATAAAAAAATTGGGTTTGGTCAGATAAAAAATCGTGAAAGAGTAGTAACAAGTGGCTAGCTCATCACCTACACAATCACAGACCCAGTACCCAATACGCCCTTAGTCGCCTTTCACGACATGCTAGGCAAGAAAAGTAGTTGGTACATTATTTTTGTCTCCCGGACCAACACGGGACAATTTTTGTATGGCTAGGTGTGGTCTTGGGGAGCGCAGTGCTCCTTGGACTCTATCTACCCCTTAGGGGATTGCAGGCGTGATTTCATGTATTTATGTATCTAACTAACCAATCCACGCTTAAGTATGACTCATGCTGACTCAGTACCGAGTCTCATGGTTGTTGATTGTACGAGTATAATGCGCAATGAACCATTCTACTATGAGTCGGTCAATAATCATAATATATGCGTGTCGGCGACACTTCGGCGACGGCGTGTCAAATAAATTAGCCCACACAAAATGGACGCACAGATGAATTATTGGTCAATTTTTTTCTTCCCCATGATTTACTCCGTTCCGCACTATCAGAGTCGTAAATTCACTAGTTTCCTCATTCCCGGCCATGAAAGTTTTATGCGAAAATAAAACTGTTGTTTTATATGTAAGTGATTAATTTCTATTCCTGATAGTTTGTGAACATTCGAACCCGAAAGTGGTTTTCTCTTTTAGTGCTGTCATAGGTCTCTTCAGACTTTAAAAGCTATTGTTAGAATAAAGTAACTACATGCCATACATGACTGGCAATACTGCTTCAGGTCTTAAAACTACTAGGCACCAGTATTTCCAGAACCATCAGTTATTTTATCGAAATGGTGATGGAATAATATTATGGCATAAGTGTGTAAAGTTGGTGATTAACGCTGAGACGCGATTGAGACCCGAGCCGTCAAGCGAGGGTCTTCAGAGAGCCGAGGATGGCTACACACGTATATCATACGACGTTTTTCAACACACTTGTTTATAAAATAGTCTCACGTCACGCGAGCGCGCTGCTCGAACCCGTCCCGCGCGGACCTAATTATTCTGTATAAAACCATTAATAACTTACTAGTGAATAATAGCAATGAAAAAGTTACGTTGTGAATAACATCATTATGTGCCTGATGCAGTGAAATTAGAGCCACTTTATGAGCAAGTGTGTTTAAACAGTAGATTGTGTAACAACGGAGCAAAGTAATATTTTTAAGGCGAGGGCGCTAGTTGCACGAGCGAACGATGAAGCACGAGCGCAGCGAAGGATTCAAAGTTTATCGCCCGAGGTGAAAAAATATTTCCTCTCGAGTTACACACTCTACTTTTCATCCCCTTTCTATAAGAAAATTAACTAAAGACGGTGTTTGGTAATCCATACTAATATTATAAATGCGAAAGTAACTGTCTGTCTGTCTTGCTTTCACGACAAAACTACTGAACGGATACAATTCAAATTTATCCCGATATTCCCATGGGAACGGGTACCGCGCGGGTGAAACCGTGGTTATCAATATCTGCTCGACCGAGTATTATGTGACATATTCCGTCAAAATGTAATTTCATTTCGAATTTTAAAATTTCCCAGCATTGTAAAATATTGACTTTACAACAGAGATTTATCCCCATGACAACAATTAATCAGGCGACACTGACAAGAAATATTATTTTCATTATATTTTAATAATTAGAGGTTTTAGTTCAACTGTTAAAACATTTTGCTAATAAGGGGTGGAAACGTAAGGTTCAGCACTTTGTAAAAAAACAATGCAGTGTTAACAAACACACAAAAACTTTTTGTAAACTTTTTTCGGCGTTAAATCAATAGCCACGCGAACGACGTCGCGGGCACAGCTAGTTACTCAAATCAAATCAAATCAAATCAAAAATATCTTTATTTTATAGGCTTGATATACAAACACTTAAAAACGTCAATTTATGAATAAGTGAATCTACCACTCGCTCGGAACGCAGACATCCCCGAGAAGAGCGAGCCAGAAACTCGAGGATTGCTCTTTTTTTCACATTTTGTACAATTCTTGTTTTTTATAAATGTTAGGCTAGTACAATCAAGTGGGTGAACATAGATATTATGAACATAGATTTTTAGCATTATAATCATTATATGAGCACTTGAAACAATGAACGATGTTGAAATTCGCTATGCAATTAAGATAAAAACTAATTAATTAAAAAGCGACTGGCAACATCCCACATTACGAGTCAGCACAATATGTAAAATAAAGACGTGTCAATCTGTCCACGCATTTTTATCGTCCAAATATTCCTGAACTGTATAGTAACTCTTTTTTATTAAATTTTGTTTGACACATAATTTGAATTTGTGTAAAGGCAGTTCAGTTAAATTTGGTGGTATTTTATTATAAATGTGTATACATTTCCCCATAAATGACCGACTTGTCTTATGAAGTCTAAAGTTTGGAACAGCGAGTTTATTTTTATTCCTAGTGTTGACTTTATGAACATCACATTGTTTTTTAAAAATGTGTAAATATTTTTGAACATGTAAAATATTATCAAAGATATATTGGGATGCAACAGTTAATATGTTTATTTCTTTAAACAGATCTCTTAGTGAGTCACGTGGCTTAAGTTGGTAGACAGTACGCACAGCCCTTTTTTGCAAAATAAATATACCTTTAATATCAGCTGCTGTCCCCCACAACAGTAAACCATATGACATAGTACTGTGAAAATAACTAAAGTAAACAAGTCTTGCAGTATCCACATCACATAAGGATCTGATTTTTTTTACAGTATAAGCCGCGGAGCTGAGTCTTGCAGAGAGGGAATAAATATGAGGATACCACTGTAATCTTGAATCCAATGTAATACCCAAAAACACTGTGGAATCTACACATTCAATAATTTCATGATTTATTTTAATCTGAGGGTTGACCTGCCTTACATTTGGTAAAGAAAATTTAACACATTTCGTTTTTTTTTAATTTAATAACAAATTATTATTTTCAAACCAGCCAAGTACTTTTGATATAGCATAATTTACATCGTCAAAGTCAGCTTTATTTCTATTTATTTTAAAAATTAATGACGTGTCATCTGCAAATAATACCGTATCACATAAACATTTTGAGTAGTAAGGTAGGTCATTTATATAAATTAAAAAAAAGTAGTGGTCCTAATATCGACCCCTGAGGAACGCCCATACGCATAGGCGCTCCGGAAGACTCAGTTCTATTTATAACAACTTTTTGTATCCTGTTACTTAAATATGATTCGATAATTTTTAATGAATTTTTAGAAATTCCATAATGCTTTAATTTACCTAAAAGCGTTTTATGATCAACACAGTCAAACGCCTTAGATAAATCACAAAAGATACCTAAAGCATCCTGTTGATGTTCCCAAGCGTCAAAAATGTGCTTCATAAGTGCAATTCCTGCATCTGTACCTTTAGTAAACCCGAATTGATTCTCATGAAATAATTTATTTTTAGTAAAAGTGAGAAAGTAATTGATTTAAAATGATTTTTTCCAAAAATTTTACTAAGAGTGGGCAAAATAGAGATGGGACGGTAATTCGTGGCGTCACTAATATCTCCCGTTTTAAAAAGCGGGTATATTTTATTTTATTCATTTCAATATTATTGCCTGTTCCGTGGTTATTACAAAAATACTAGCCAATAATATATTATTCGTGTTCGATTTCTATGAATGGTATATGTTCCAAATACAAATCTTATTCCCTCCCGCTGAAAAGGTCTTAACAGAAAAGAACTATTTTGCTCCCACTTATCTTTGTTCCGAACGAAACGGGACTTTTCGAATAGAAGTGATGTAAAATGTTATATATAAATTAATCAAACTGTCGTTTCCGAATTATAAAAAGTTACTAACAGTGGACTAATGGACGTAGAACTGCTCAACCATCCGATAGCTTATAGCGGCGACGGGCTCTCCACCTGTAACGCTGAGTGCAGTCACAGTTTGGTGAAGCGCGGACTATGGCAATGGACTAACCGTCTCTGACTAACCCTTAGGTGATAAAAGTCGTGATTATATGTATGTATATATGTACCAACAGTGGTAGAGACTATAATATTACAGCAAAAATCGCTAAATACACTATCCACTACATAAACCATCCGAACCATAAATAAAGAGTTGAATTGTTTTCCAATATCGGTACAAGTCACAACCCACCACCGCTTGTGACGGGCATTAGCTGACATTTGAAATATGACACACATTCACTGAACTGGGGCAAACAAGTTTCGACACTTTTAAAGCCAGAGGGAATTTAACAGTTACTAGACGGCAAATAAATTTTTGTTCAAGATACAATAGCGAAATATCGAAATTTTCGCGTAAAGACTACATAACGTTATACAAATAAAATACCCTGGAGAAATGGTTGGCCATCGTTCCTACGGCAGTTGATAAATAACAATGATGTCTAAGACTTGACCTCACATAAATTCATTACTCATAATATATCATCACGCTAGAGATCCTCGAAGGGTATGCAACGATGTTGACGCCCACACGTCGTTAGATATCTTTAGTTCCTGTAAAGAGGAACCTTTAGCCGTATACCTAAACTAATACTCTTAGGGCATAAATTAAGTTATACAGCATCATTTACAAAGACTAAGTTGGACGACCTCCGTGGCTGAGCTGGCCCCGTGGCGTCTGTACGCCGGGCTGAAGGTGTCGCCATCTCGAGAGGTTCTGGGCTCGATCCCCGGTGGGGCAAATGTTTGTGTAAAGAACACAGGCATTTTTTCTCCAGTCTTGGATGTTTATATATTATATGTATTGTATATTTATCCGTCATCTAGTATCCGTAACACAAGCAGCATTAGTTGCTTACAATGTGGCTAGTTGATAGGTCTGAAGATATTTATTTAAGTAACATTGACGACTATATAATTAGTTGGCTATTAAGAAATAATATGACACACACCTGAAACTAATGAGTAAATTCAGCCATGGTTTATTCATATTCTGACAGATAATAACTTACTGTAACTTAGGCGTATACTCAGTTAAAAAACTTTTGGATACACAAACTTTTTAAAGTAGTTAGTGAATTAATTCAACGAGCTATTCAACACGTCAATTACAGACTAATGCATTAAGAACGTGCTGTGTTCGGGTTATTGGGGAATATTGTCGTCAACTTTACGGCCCGAAAACCGTCAGTTCTGCGGCTAATATGACCTTAACATTGCACATTGGCATAAAATGTTATGTTTAATAATTACTCGACTTAGTAATAAATGAAATACAGCAGAGAAAATATTAAGATGTTAAAGAAGACGCAGAGCCTACGTGACTTCCCTCATGGTTCTTTAATAGAAAAACGGCGTTCAAGTTTTTCGACTGGAAATGTTGAGACATATTATATTAGGTCCTTACATATGAAATTGGCGTTTTTCGTACCGGCCACTTTAATCACGATTTTCTCCTCTTTGATAAAGAATTCCAAATTCAAATTTGTACAGCTATTTACTCATGTATTTGTGCTTTAATGACTGTCATTCATTTGTTTTTTTTCCTCTGTTTTTTCTGTTTGCGTCACTCATTTTACAAAATGGAAAAATTAAAATATCGCATTATTTACGAGTACGAGTTCCGCCGTGGCACTAGTGCTGCGGAAACGACTCGAAGGGTGAATGATGTGTATGGCGGTCGTGTTGCAAAAGAAAACACAGTTAGTTTTTGGATCCAACGTTTTCGTTCTGGAAATTTCGACATGCAGAACAAGCCCCGTGGACGGCCTGAGACCCAAGTTGATAATGAAGAATTGAAGGCTATTGTTAAAGCGGATCCATCGCAAACCACGTCCGAGCTAGCTGCAGGCTGCGATTTTAGTGACAAAACTGTTTTAATTCACTTCAAGCAAATTGGGAAGATTAAAAAGCTTGAAAGGTGGGTACCTCACGAATTGACTGAAGCAAACCGGCAAACGCGTGTCGACTGCTGCGTTACATTACTGAACCGGTACAATAATGAAGGTATTTTAAACCGAATCATTACCTGTGATGAAAAATGGATTCTTTACGATAATCGGAAGCGCTCAGTGCAATGGTTGGATCCTGGCCAGCCAGCCAAATCCTGCCCCAAGCGAAAATTAACCCCAAAAAAGTTACTTGTAAGCGTTTGGTGGACTAGTGCCGGTATTGTTCATTACAGTTTTCTCAAATCTGGTCAGATTATTACGGCTGATGTCTATTGACAGCAATTGCAAACCATGATGGAAAAGCTAGCGGCTAAACAACCTAGGCTGGTTAATCGCTCCACGCCACTGCTGCTTCACGACAACGCTAGACCACACACTGCACAACAGACGGCTACCAAATTAGAAGAGAATGTCTAAAACATCCTCCGTACTCCTCGGACCTTGCTCCAACAGATTACCATTTTTTTCGAAATTTGGATAACTTCTTGCAAGGGAAAAAATTCAACTCTGATGGGGCAATCCAAGTCGCTTTCATAGATTTTATTGATTCTCGTCCGACTGGTTTTTTTAGTAAAGGGATCAATGAACTTCCTATGAGATGGCAAAAGTGCATAGAAAACAATGGTTCATACTTTGATTAATTAAATATATTATATTTAAAAATATTCGTCTTTTTGTTCCTCCCATACAAAACGCCAATTTCATATGTAAGGACCTAATATTTAAAACCTTCCTCCCAACTAATACTGACAAAGCCCTTTCCCGAACATTCGTAAATAACATACAATTTGTTCTAGACTTACGGTAAACGCACGAGAAGGTTCATGAAACATTCGCATGAAAAGTTGGGAGTATTTTTCATAGTAGTGTTAACAGGTTCTAGCCTGCTGGGGTTTTCATCGAATTCGCACGTTGCGATGTTTGTCGATGGAATTTTAAATAAATAAACGTGTGTCGTATGTTGCTGGTTGAGTCGCCGCCAACACAACTGAGTTAATGAATGGCTTATACTGAATATTCCGTAGCGGTGCCCGGTGCATGGTAACAGACCGGGCCCCTAGTCACAAGGCGAAATGTAGGAGAAAACACTGTAATCCTCAGAAATACTAGCGTGTTTTTATATTATACAGCGTGTACGATTTATACATAACACATATCACGCCTCTTTCCCCGAAGGGGTAGACGTTTTAACACGAATATTTCGCCTGATATGTTAAATCCCTATGTAACCGGGCACAATGGAGACAAGAGATATACACACGACACGATATTTATTATTAAAAAATTAACGAGTAGTGTCAGTTTTGCCAATTTTATGCCCATTTTTAATTCGTCAGAGTGATATGACAGTTTGAAATGTCAAAGGCCCTGTTTCACAATAGACGAATAAGTTCTGAATAGCTTACTTGGCAGTTCAATTGACATAAATTTCATTTTACAACTGTCAAAAGATCTGCCAAGTAAGCTACTCAGAACTTACCAGTCGATTGTGGAACAGTCCCTTAGTGTGAGTGATTTTGAAATATCATAAATATGCCATTATTGTTAAAATCTAAAATCGAATTCATTTTTTAATTATTGAAAAGGAAATGTTCAGTTTGAAATATCATTTAGCCAAAGATATTTCAAATTATTAAACTGTAAATAACATATTAATCTGTCAAATCATTTTGACTAATTAAAAAATACAGAACATATTGATTCCATCTGACTTGATCCAAAGTAATAGTGGAGCCTCAGATACTTGGATAGCTGGTGTGCGATATAAATATGTACTAGGAAACAAGAAAGTGGGGTAAGGGTGGCGACTTTTCTTAAAAACTTCGTAAATCACATTATAAGCCTGACAGCGGTCACCGACCTTCTATATACCGTCACAAAGTTCTGAATAAAAACATTTTTAATGGTTGTGCTCGTAAAAGTGTAATCCTCAACATAAAGCAGGAAGTGGAACAGAAGTTGCGGGGCGACGACACGACGTCGGCTCGCTGCGTGTCAAAGTTTCTTCTGTATGTATTTAAACTTGATAATGAGTTTTTTGGGTAAATACGCACCGTGGATACGGCTTACAGGCTTATTTATAACAACTGACAAAGAAACGACATCGGTACGACTATTTATGTAAGTGATATTGACTGCGTCACACTGTGTGCCCAATATTACAACGGAATATTAGACAATGACATATCTTATTACTTATTGTCACATCAGTCACCGATATGTAATTATACTGTTACTGGAGACATATTTATTAGTCTTCACAGCACGTAACAATAATTATTAAATAATTATATCAATATACTGAATGACACATCCGTCTTCTTGTAACGTCGATGGAGTTCGCATTCACTCGTGACATGTTCCGACTTGAAGAGTCTTAAAGACAGTAATTATAACCTCAAGCTTTTGATTTTTTTATTTTACTTTAACTTTCAATTTCACGTCCAGTTAAGAAACTTGAAATTTGATCTTTCAAGAAAGATATAGAAACTTTTAACCCGTCCCGTTTCGTTGTCTGCTGTCCTCGAATGAACTTAAAATGTACCACCGTATTTCCACAATTTCATTTTCGATATTGTAATATAACCGTTACTATGTGTTTCTAGTCAGACATTGTGTGTTGGACATTTAAATTAAACTGAGTTTCTCGTACAGCTGCATGCAAAATATATTTATGTGCACTTAAACATATTACTGAATGTTTAATTACACGACAAAATTCAATTGTTCTTAATTTATTTCGCTTTAAATTGTGTCGACTTTGTTTTTACAATACGAAGAATTCATTTTTATGATTTCTCATTTGAATAATTTATATTTCTTAGTATACCTCTATTCACTGAATGACAGGTTCTTATTTCTGACTGTTTCTTTGCAATTTTAGCCCGCCTACATAAAAATTATTTAATAGTCAAACACTCCTTAAATTTTTATTGTTAGAGTAATGAAGTTCACTTTTGACAATCAAAAATTATTAAAGATAATTAATAATGTTTTCCTGGATTTTCCTTATAGAATATGGGTCGGCAAACAAACATACAGCATGATATTTATTTTTATAGATCTTGGTAACTTCCTTCTTGCTAAATTCTAATAGCGCAGATATTTTCTATAGAACTTAAGGAAGTAGTGTTCAATGATATAGCCACGACATAATAATATACACATAATGCCTTCCTACATAAAAATATACAACGAAAATTACCCCGTTATATAATTAAGTGAATAGCTTCCCCAAGCTATCGTAGCTGCTGATATCGACAACAATAATCAATAACGACTCTATCAGCCACTACAGCGTCGAGGGAACAATGTGTGAAGGCATTAATAACAAATGAATGGGATAACAGGCCCAAATCGTATGTCGGATCGTATCTGGATCGGACGGTGTGAACGCGGCAGATAGGGAAGAAAATAAATAAAGTTAAATCCTTAATCAAATGGCCGTAACTTCTTTGTAAAGTTCATATCCATGGAACTCTATCCACGAGTTTAGCCTTGTAGATTCGAAATCATTTATTATTAATGCTCAAACATACACAATTTACCTACGGATAACTCTCTATGGAGTTATCGATGCTTATATATCCTCTTAACAATTTCTGTATTTCCCTGAATTTCGACTTGAAGGGTACTGAATACTGTAACTAATATTATCATAACATTTTGTGTCTGGATATGATCAGGGAGTCTTCAATTCAAGAGGGAATATTTATTTCTAAATAAGCATGCACCCACAATCGGGCGAAAAATAGTCAACTGATAAATAAAAAATAATCTCCATTCCCTTCTCTTATAATTACGCCTTACAGAATCTATTGTTTGTTAATTTAGTCTTCGCGTAATGTTTGGTGACGTGGTGGATGCTGCAGATAAGATAAAGAACTTCTTGGCGTCACTTATTTATGGAAATTTATTAAGAAAAAACTAAGGAACACTGAAACTATTTTTAAAAAAGGTAAATTTCCCACATCACTGAACATAAACTTAAAGATATTATCAAAGGTAGGACTACTTACCTTGCATTCGGTAAACTTTTTTAAGCTCGAACAATAACGTTACAGATTATTACTCGTCCTCTAATTTTTATTTTTATTATCAACACTTATTATTGCTCTTAATAATATTTATATAACAATTTGCGTCGAGCCAACGGGAGCGGCTGACTCTGATAGGAATAAAATTCAAGAACAAAACAATGAAAAAAAGAGACAGACCGTAAGAACAGAAACAAACAGAAAACGGCGCGCAATAATAGCAAAGAGTCGCTAATACTGATATAGCGCCTCGTTTAAGTTTAACCCCCGACGCAAAAAGCGGGGTGTTATAAGTTTGAAGTGTGTGTGTGCGTGTGTGTGTCTGTCATCTTGTCTGTAGCATTGTAGCTCCCAAACAGGTGAACCAATTTCGATTCTGTTTCTTTGGTTTGAAAGATAGGTTCGTCGAAAATGTATAGTTAAGACTATATTTCATAAAAACCGGCTCAGTACTGCTCAAAAAAGTGACATTCTATGCCACAAAAAGCGAACAGCGAACAATAGTCATTTTAAGGGCGAATTCGACCAAATTGAGATTAGTAATACGGGAATAGTAATACCAAACTGAGCTGAAACGATTGGTCGAATCTGCTCTATGTCAAACGAGACATTGACACATTCGTGCGCGAAAAACTGCGTACTCCGTTAAAATAATATTATTCGCGTGTAGCCAAACTTGAAAAAACTAGGATAGCTAATCGGCTCCGCCCTTTGGACAGACTCGACCAATCGTGTGAACTCAGTTTGGTATTACTATTCCCGTGTTACTAATCTTAAGTTGGTCGAATTCGCCCTTAATCTGTTAAAAACAGGGAAAGAAAATTGTACTGCAATTCATTCATCCTCTAGGGGGAGAATGTGATTTAAATTTGGAATACTTACCGAAATTTATACTGAACATCTGTGTTTACACCATTGAGTTTGTATATAAAGCATAATACATATTTTTGAAAAAGGAATACGCATTTATTGTGCAGTTATGATTATTAAATAAAATTACGAAAACCGACGAGGCCGTATGAGCTTGATGCCTTTGCTTTTCCGACAAAAAAATATAAGTCTAAGAATTTGCCGCGTTTTCGTTTTCATCAAATACATAAACGTTCAGTTTAATTTAATTTGTTTGTATGAATAAGTTAATGTTCTAAAAATACGTTACAATGTTAAATGAAAGCGATAGTGACAGTGAATTATCGGTATACTATCTACAATGAAACGCAAGTTCCTCAGACGCAAGAACAGAGAAATACTCAAATCAATTCATCATTCATTCTTTTAGTTGTGTTATCCATCACAAATTAAAACATTTTTTTTTCAAGAAAATATATGACTGTAATTTTGTCCTGGTACAAGTTTTCATCAAGTTTTTTTGTCCTATAAAAATATTGAAAGTAAAAATATTCTTTGACATTTTTAAGGGCTTGATGAAGTTGAAAATATTCTGGACAAGGCTTAGAGGATAATTACCAAAAATTCATCTTCGTCAAACTTTCAAATTGACATTTTAAAAACGTAGGACGGGCTTTTTATAATTCTTGCTCCGCTTGTCTTTAAAAATAATATTTAAAACCTAGATTTAAAATTCTTGCAAATTAATGAACCAAAATATCAAATTTCTTTAACAAGTTTGGTACTCTATCACAGAGCCAAGATTTTTTTCATTTACTCCAAGTCAAGGCATGCGTTATGTGCTCTGCGGTCTTATGGTGAAAAATCTCTTTAAAAAGTTCTAAAAATGCTGACTGTACACCACACAATGTTTTTTACTCGTAATTATGCTGCAAATTGTTAATAGGTATCTAGAAAGATTGTAACACGGTTTTTTAGTGCTTAATATTTATACATCTACTAAATGATTTCAAATATATCTTGCTACACACTAAAAATCGTGACGATTTGCCTACACACTTGGCAATCTAGGAGGCAATTAGGGCGCTCCCCTCCACTGCCCCTATGATAGCCTGATGTTGGCTCTGGTGTGAGCCTCGTTTGGTTTCAAGTTATGTTGGATTTAACGTATGTTTTGGTTTGCAAAAATTAATCATTTAATATAAATAGTGTTTTTATTGTAATTAAACAGTGTTAAATTATTAAACAATAATGAAGTAATTCAATTGATTATTCTCAATCATAAGTTCATTCGATAGCCAATCATTCGTTCATTCTCACGCTTCACCCGAATCAAATCACTTCGAGATTATTATCGATTCTGCTGTGCTACGAGTCAGTCGTATGAGCTTCCTAGTGAAAGTATTGAGAATATACTTTTTGTCGTCATAATTCCGTATTTTAATTTAGCCCCTCTGACCTATAAAAACCTACAAGTTAAAATTTCAAGTACTTACCTTACTTGTAAACATCACATGAGAATATATTTTTTTTATTTTAAAATTTAATATTGTATTCCTTTTAAATTAGTTATATTATAGTTTAATGTTTAATTGGACAACTATCTAAGTCAGAGCCAGTAAGAGACTAGGCAAAAGCACCGCAAAAGCAGTCCATTACCATTATCCGCGCTTTACCAAGCAGTGACTGCACTAATATAGAATAGAGAGTTTTATATCAATACATTATAATAAAACTGTAGAGGTCGAATTTATGTACATAGAAAAAAAATGCTTAAAACCAAGGAGGATATAAAAAGAGGGTAATACCAAAAAATATTCTTTTCATTTTTTGTTTCTCTATCTGTTTCTCTGTTTGTACGGGCTAATCTTCGAAATGGCTGGACCGATTTCATGGTGATACCTTCCCTGGTCAACATCTTAAATAGTTTTTATTCTAAAGTGTTATTAAAATTAAAGTGTTCCCGTGGGATAAAAAACCATAGTACATATAAATTTCCATGGTCTTCCTATGCTTTAGCAAAGACATAAATATTTAATTGTCTTCGTGCCAACTTCAGACCGACAACATCGAGTACAACATTGACATCGTTAAGCCTCAGCGGTAAACTGACATAACAAAGGATTAACCGTCGAAAGTTAGGGCGGCAACATTCGCCAAAGTCAACCGACGACCACCTCTGGTGAAAGCGTAACTTGGCTGCGGAAAATACGAGTACACTTTAAAAACTTCATGACGTCCAAAATGTGTGGAAACGTCCAAGTTTAGACAAACTTCGAAGAGCTTCGTACGTCTGCGATATCTGAGTGGGCAAATCGTGTGTACTCGAGCTCTCTGGTTTCTGGTTCAGCCTCTGCTTGAAGGAAAATGCTTTAATTATAACTCACGCCATAGTTTGTTTGTCTCGCCATAGTGATTTTTGAATTTTTTTTTGTTTTATTGCATACCTTTTAGATGACGTACAAGCTATGATCTGTCATTTGGTACTCGGGTATATTTGTAAAGATCAGACTTTTCATTGTCACTTTCATTGCTCATAAATGGCTAAACCGATTTCCATAAAACTTGCAGTATTGTGATGTTAAAGTTGTGACGTCACTCAACACGGGCAGATTGACACATTATTTCGATTATACGATTTTTTATTTCTGTTTTCATTCTTCATATCCTTCAAACTCAAACCCAACAGAAACTGAATCGAAATCGGTTCATCCGTTTAGGAGCTACGACTGTGGCATCGTAGCTCGTATCACACTTCAAGCACAATTCAAGCTCAATTAAGTGTAATATACGCTGTGACACTTATTTCAATATTAAATAATACCAACATTTCACAACTTAATATTAAGCTGTCAAATTTGAATTACTATTGTTATCTGGAATAAAAATTGGCAATCCGCAATCAAATTAATTTAATTAATAACTAGTGTTCGCGCCATAATTTGAATGCGCGACGTTTGACAGCTAGATACACCGCCCGACCTTGCGGGAGGCGACACTAGCGCCATTCATGCATTGAATCGAATCAGCCCAAAACTAAAGTAGTGTTCTGCTTCCGTCTGAGCTCGCGGTCGTCTGCGCATCTATCCGTGTGTGTCTGCGCCATACCATAATCGTGTAAGAAATTTCGTGTGTGCCCGGCCGAGAGTGAACCAGTGAACCAACGAGTGCATTTACATATAATAATCAGTGTTAATCCGCTCAATACTGTGCCGTGCCTTATCGGAGGGCCGGGAGACCACGCGCTCACCATCAGCTCAATCGCCATAAATTCTGCTCATCATCATCCAATCCAGGTACGTCCATCCATAATCTCATCCGCCCACGAGGATATGTGTATTTCCCACACAACTAGTATGTTCTCTAATACAGGCAATGATAGCAGAGCTGAGCTACATCATGTCATAGCCGCCTCTCTAGAGAGGTTCACGCCACCGGGTGTTGATAGGGAGGTCCGGGTTCGATTTCCAGAAGAAGTTTTCTGCTCGGTTTGGTTGGTGGTAGGGCTTCCAAGCCCTCCTGCCTTCGGCCTTTTAGTCACTAACCATCAGGTGTGATGAAGGCCAAGAGCTTACCTGTCATTTGTAAAAAAGGGTATAATGTCCCAACAGATATTTCGATCATTTGAAACAGTTTCAAGGTAAAGTTACCAGTTACCCTCACATGTTCCTTCGAGCGCTGGCTGTAGTCCATATTTCCCGAAGCGCAGACTCAAATTGCCTATTTGCACCGAGCACCCTAAATTTTAATTTAAACTTGAAAATTGTTCTCGTAAAAATCCGAAGCGCCAATTTTTCACCGGCTCGCCTCCCGAGGACCATTTTTATCCCGAACTTGTAGAAAAGACCCGCCGCGTATCCGGAGCTCAGTTAAACATAATCTCGACGATATTACACCACCTCATTCATATGAACAAACTAAAAGGACAAAAAGTATCTGGTTTCAGAAATAGATGTCAACGTATTACTTTACTGTTTCATTTATAGCGGTGATTTGAACATCTTTTTTGAATTTTTTTTTTTACATATGACAGGTAAGCTCTTGGCCTTCATCTCAACTGATGGTAGGTGACCATAAGGCCGAAGGTGGAAGCGAGCTTCATCTGTAATCCTCAACAACTGAGGAACTGGCTATCTTACCTCTAATAGCCGGAACACAAACATTGTTATAATGGCGACAAATTTAGGTTAGACGGTGGTAGCTAGCCCGGCGGGCTTAGTTTATAATTCTGTAGGTATTAAGTTCAACTTCTTTATTTGCCAAGCATGTGATCAATTTATTTGTCATTACGTCGTTTTAAGACTATAGTTTCATCACGAAACCCGTTTGTGCATAGCAAGAAATATAATAATAAAAATTATTAGCATTTTTGAATTCTATTTAATTTTTTTTCTTCATCTATTTTAACACGCTTACATAAATTTAAACCTTGTCAAAAATATGCGGAATAACAAATTAAGATATGTTATAATTGAATGAATATGTTTGCAACTGCTACAGGGATCACAGTGTATGCTACTAACCAAAGAATGGATTCCACGCGCGCGTTTTTATGGAAATCTCGCCGGCGCTGTTGGCCTGCTTTGGCAGCTAGCGTACCTATGAAAGATCCCTGAGACACACGGTAAAAAGTCACTCCTGCGCAGTAATTTCATTTTTTGGCTTACACTTTAAGCTGGAACAAGCAAGGAAAATGATAAGATAAAGGTACGCTTGTATTCTGCTCTAAAAAACCAGTAGACCTTGAAGGTTTTAAATAAAAAAAGCTGAATCGAAAGAAAACTTAATATATAACTTGGTCCACTATTCGAGTGCAACAGACTGTAAAATCGTTTTAAATTACAGCAATTTTATGGAAAAGCTGCTCTCGGCAGTAGGTATTTTTAAAAGTTTTTAACTTAAAAAGTGATCATTGAATATAATTTTCAATAAATACCACTCCCGGCTCTCTGCCGATGATTTCCCGATGGACTAGAGCTCGCATTCTTTAAGAAAGTTGTGATAAAGTTTGAGTCGCGGCGCACCACAAGTGCGTTGCGTGTGAAACCGAACGTATGTTGCTACAAAACATGCTTTTTTCATTGAATTAAAGTCTTGCATTGAAGCAGTTCATTACTGTTTCTATATAGTACTAGTTGGTACTACTTGCAGTATTAGTCTAGTCGGCTCCGCCAAGTTATGACCTGAATTCCAGTGGTACAAGCATAGATTTATCTCGTGACCTCATGAACGATCCTTGTGTGTATTAATAATAAGAAGTCCACTAATGAAGTCAAATAATATTTCCGCTCTGCTGTCCCATAGAAATACAAGGCTAATAAGCTCAAATTTCCTTTTTCTACTTGCATCACGAAGTGAGAAAAAAAATAGATTTTGTTACGAGTAATACGCAATATTATAGGTTTGTTCGGCGAAGCTGTGAACCTACAAACCATAATTTCATGATCCATAATTAATATTATAAATGCGAAGGTACCTCGATCTGTCTGTCTGTTGGTCTACTTTCACGTTAAAACTACTGAACCGATTTAATTTAGTACAAAGAGTCTAGAGCCTGAGAAAGGACATGGAACATGGACATTTATCCCATGGAAACGGGCAGAAACCGCGGGAAGTTACAAATATGCAGGAAAATATGTTACGCCATGTTATTATATCCGAGTGGTCCACTACACCAGAGCTATCGATCGCAGGGTCCTTGCAGAAACTACGATACTATTAAAGTCAAGCTATTAAAGGCACATCGTAATTCACAACAAGAGTAAGGACGACATATTACTGGTATATTTATTCAGGACAAATTACTTGTGATTAAAGTTGGACCACCATTCGTCAATGTCTGCGGACGTGTAGGGCACAACGTGACTCTAAACCAAAGGTCGCTTTGCACCCTCGCCCTGACTTGCAAGAAAAGGACCTCTGTTTACATCCAGGGTACAACCTACACACTTAGACAATGGAACCCCTATGTGATTAAATTTCTTCTAGTAAATGGTGCGCTAACATCTTCAATGGAATTAGTGAGTGAGATAAGTCTAAGTAACTCGTATGGGAATTCATTCCTTTCCACCCTTGTGTATCCAACTATTGCATTTATGTGCAGCTCAGTAGTAAGAAAAAAAGAACTACAATATACAACAGAAGAAGGCTACTGTGCTGCTATTGTTTATTTTAATATTAGGTCCTTAACTATGAAATTGGTGCTTTGTATGGAGATTTTGGGGAATTCTGCATTTTCCATACTAAAATTTTTTCAGTTTTCTTCACAACGACAAATCCAAAGATAATTATATTTGGCATCTATCATTAGACAAGCTTTAGTAATATGTGTAATATCACACTTCATAAAAATTATTTATCGTTTTTAAGTGAATGCAAATAAAATGATGTATTCGGGAGGCACTTAAAAAGAGTTGTCTCCGTGTCCAATTTTAACACAATTAAACTTACAACAAATTATCAAAACAAATCAAAAGAGCTCAAAAATATAGTCTATTTTTTAGACGAGGTAATTAGGAATACTCTGAATCTTAATAGTTACAGACAAAATACTAAGAGAGAAAAAAAACACCAATTTCATAGGTAAGGACCCAATATATTCATTTTATTACACATCCTTACATTCGGTGGCGTAGTGGTTAGTAGGCTCTCTCTTATTCTCTTAATACACTCAGGTATTTCTAATTTTGTCATAATTTTTTCCTTAATACTTAACTGCACATAAACAACGCAATAGTTAATTACACAAGGGTGGAATGGAATGAATTCTCATACGAGGTATGTAGACGCTCGAGGGCAACGATGGCTACGAGTAAAGTCCGAGTAGGTATTAATGCCTTCTAACCCAGTTAAACACTACTTTCGATGACGAAGACAATATATTATTATAACAATAGATACAGTCACGCCTTTCATTTTTCAGGTGGGATAAACTATAAATTCATACATAAGGTCAGGCCTTTTTCCCACAGGGGTAGGCTGATATTATATCTTTCCACTTGCTTCGATCCTTGCATTATTTCTTTCCTTCAACAAAACTCATTCTATATCAAAATTAAAAATATTTATTCGGTTTAGATGCGTCTCAGCGCATACTTATAAACGACAAAAGTAGCAGACAAAATTTCGTGAAAGACGAAAATTACGTCATCGGTTCAGAAGACATTTGTTGTGAGAAGAACCGGCAAGAAACTAAGTAAGTTTCTACCGCCGTTGTAGATAGAGTGTATAGCTGTTCACTTGGCATAGTCTTTAAATATTGGGTCCTTACCTATGAAATTGGTGTTTTTATTTTGTCTTAGCAATTTGTCCGTAACTATTAAGTTTCAGAACATTCTTATAAAATAATTGCCTCTTTAAAAATAGACCATATATTTGAGTTCGTATTATTTAATTTGAGAATTTTTTTTAAGTTTAATTGTGTTAAAATTAGACACAAAGACAATTATTTTTAACTGCCTCCCGAATACATCATTTGATTTGCATTTACATAAAAACGATGAATAATTTTTATCAAGCGTGTTCACACACATATTGCTTAAGCTTGTCTAATGATACATGCCAAATATTATTATCTCTGGATTTGTCGTTGTGAAGAAAACTGATAAAATGTTAATATGGAAAATGCAGAATTCCCCAAAATCTCCATACAAAACTCCAATTTCATAGGTAAGGACCTAATACATCTTTTTCTTCCTCTACTTCAACGCGGGTCGTCCATCCCATCTTTTCTATTTACATCTTCCTCAAGTCTATACCCAAAGGAACTAAAATCTTAGAAATCTTGATATCTTTATTTAAGAGGCTTTAGTATAAGGCGATAATTACGTTTTAAAGTTGCATACACAACTTAAAACTCAACACTAATTGACATTGCTAAAATACTTCATTTGAACCTCAGTAAAGTCCCGCGTAATGATAACCGCTAACAAACCTTATTTAAAATAAAGGAGCCAACATTAATTCTAAATAAACACCTCCGTGAAAGTAAACAGCGAGCGAACGAGAACGGCCAAAGAAACCGCGGAGCGCAATTAAAATGCGGTGTGGGGGGAAAGAGGGAGGGAGGTCTCTAAGCGTAGTGGAGCGGACTCGATTGTGTACACTTATATACAAGCTGAAACGATAAGTGTTTTTTACAAATAAACCGTGCTTCTTTAAACCGACCGCTTGATGGTAATCGGCTACTGCAGCCTTTTCCCGCTTTTCTTAAAGAACGTACGGTTGATTTTGATTAAACGACGACCTCCGTGGTCGAGTGGTCTGTATGCCGGTCTCAAGGCGTCGCCATCTCGAGAGGTTCTGGGCTCGATCCCCAGTGACGGCAAATGTTCTGCAGTCTTAGATGTTTACATATATATTATTATTTATTCAGGTTATTTATATGTATTTATCTATTAAATATATTTATACGTCATCTAGTGTCCGTAACACAAGTAGCATTAGTTGCTTAAAATAGGGCTAGTTGTTAGGTGTGAATATCTGAGGGTGTATGATATTAAGCTGGGTTTTGGCGACTTACCGATGCACTCCTTCAACCGCCACGTACGATGAGGGCCGAGCTCAGTAACGCGATGGTTCGTCGGCGCACTAGGAGGAGTATGTAGCCAGCAAAGGTATCACACACAGGGTCCACAGGTTGCTAGTCCACGCTAACTTCCAAGGGGAAAGAGTCTCAGAACTAGATGATGATTTCGGTTATTAAGTTATAGAGGATGATTTAGAGCGAGGCACTCGCGTCGGTCGTTGGTTTCGAACCGTTAGAACGTAGTTCTAGTAGAGGGCACCACAGGCGCACGTAGTGTTGCCATGCCCAAAATCAGTGTTGGCTTCTGGAGCTATTCAATAAGCGCCCCACCCAGACACGAAAAATATACATCTTCCAAAAGTGTTGTTGTAATTGAAAATAAAATAAATGGAAAAATATATATCTGTTCCAGTATGGAACATGCCGCTCACCTTAAAAGGACAAAGTTGCTTTTAACAAGTTAATACTTAATTACATTTGATATTATATAAAAAATATATAGGAAATTTACTAGGAACTAGGAGCTATTAAGTTTGTAACGATTCTAATTATGACAATATAAGTTATTCTGAGGGCAAAGGACAGACCTTAACCACCGGTCGTTTAAACAAGGAACTGCCCCGTCTCAGTGTCACTACGCGAGTAACGTTGTCTGTGCCAGGATGTAGCATCTCAACACGGGCCAGCCGCCACTGTAATGGTGGGAGGTTGTCGTCGATGACTACCACAACATCCCCCATGCGAATGAGTGAGCCGTGACTCTCATGCCACTTTTGACTCTGTTGGAGCTCATGTAAATATTCTTTACTCCAACGCCGCCAGAAATGTTGAAGTGATTGTTGCACCCAACGCCATCGAGTTAGTCGGTTAGGATTCTCGTCTATCAATGAAATGTCCGGTAAAGACGTTAACGGTTCGCCTATCAAGAAATGAGAGGGAGTTAACGGAAGCGGATCCGTAGCGTATGCACTCGTCGCACAAAGCGGACGTGAGTTTAAGACCGCCTCTATTTGACATAGAAGGGTGTGCATTTCGTCATAAGTTTGAGTACGGGTACCGACGACACGATGCAGGTGGTGCTTAAAACTTTTAACACCAGCTTCGAATAATCCTCCGAAATGACTGGCATACGGAGGCTGGAAATGCCAAGTAAGTCCCTGCTGTAACGACAGTTTGTTTAATTCACTCTGTATCGAGTCACTTCGTAAAAAGGTATATAACTCCTTGAGATAATTATTACAGCCCACGAAATTCTTTCCACAGTCCGAGAAGATATCGGTACATAAACCACGGCGAGAAGTAAATCGTCGCAAAGCGGCTAAAAAAGCATCGGTGGACAACTCTGATACGAGCTCCAAATGTATGGCCTTAACGCTCATACATACAAAAACAGAGACGTAACATTTTGTTATTTTTGCGTTGCGTACGTTATTAGCGCGAACATAGAAGGGACCAGCGTAGTCGACGGCCGTCTTAACAAAAGGCCGCGCCGGACGAAGTCGAGTGGCGGGCAGCGGTGCCATGCGCGGTTGGCTCCGAGCGGGGCGCGCGCGGAAGCATGGAACGCAGCGATGGATACGCTGGCGGACGATATCACGGCACGACAATATCCAGTATCGTAATAAAAGTAAATATTGTACGGATCGCGGCCCAGCATGTAGATGCGATATATGGGCGTCGTCAATAATTAAATTAGTTAACTGATGTTTTTTAGGTAAAATTAACTGGTGTTTTGACTCGTACGGTAACAACGATTTATCAATTCTCCCGCCTACACGTAACAATCTATCTGTATCTAAAAACGGTGTTAAACGACGTAATTGATTCGAAGGCAGCTTGTTCAGTTCTATCTTTCGAATATCGTCATAAAAAACACACTGCTGTACTAGCCGTATGAGCCGATATAACGAGAAATTGTACTCGGGTACTGTTATGAACTTCGGATACGTTTGGGGAGCCTTTCTACATTTATTATAAAATCGAAATATTATTGACGTAACGCGAACAAGTTTCCCCAACGCAGAAAATCTTTGAATAATTTCTATATCCGGTTCCGGTGTAGTTGTAATGTTGCAATGAATATTCGCGCGTCTCTCTTCGTCCGTATGATAAGATGACCTATGTTGAGGCCACGAAGCTTCATTACAACACAGCCAGGTGGGACCGTGAAACCACATATTGTGTTGCACAAATGCGGCCGGCAGCATACCGCGGGATGCTGCGTCAGCTGGGTTGTCCGCGGAGGGGACGTGACGCCAACAGTTTGCAGGTACACGCGTTAGGATTTCACTGACACGATTTGACACAAAGGTCTTCCATTCGTGTGGTGGTGATCGTAGCCACGCTAACACTATGGATGCATCAGACCATGCAAAGACCTGCTCACACTTAAACTTAGGTCCGTATGTGTGTATCACCTTGTCTATTAAATTTGATAGTATCACGGCTGCCATAAGTTCGAGTCGTGGTACAGTTAGTTTCACCCGAAGAGGTGCTACTCGAGTCTTTGCAATTGCTAAAAAGGTGCGCACACAACCATCTGTGTCCGTAAGACGTATATAGACGGAAGCCGCGTAGGCTCGCTCAGAGGCGTCGCAGAATCCGTGAATTTGTACAGATTCGTATGAAGGGATAATATGTCGCGGAAACGACACATGCGATAATAGTGGTAGCTCGTCTGTGTATGCCTTCCACGAATTAATAATTTCCATGGGTGGTGTTTCGTCCCAACCCACGTTAGTCATCCACAGCAATTGAATTAAAAGTTTAGCATAAAGCGTAACTGGAGATAAAAAACCTAGTGGGTCGTAGATTTTGGCTATCTCGGAGAGAATAGCTCGCTTGGTACACGTAGTGTTTCCGACCTTAACGTGAAAACTAAAATGGTCGGCCTCAGGATTCCACTGCAGCCCTAGCACCTTAACCTGCTTATCGTTTTCCATCTGTGCAAAGGGAACGATGTTCTGCCGCTCACCATGAGAATCTGGTGGGACAACTGCGGCCAGAATTTCGGGCGAGTTGCTATGCCACTTTCGTAATTCGAACCCAGCTGTCTCACATATGCTAATTAGTTCTCGCTGAAGCATCATAGCGGACTCGATAGTGGGACCACCGGAAATGACGTCATCAACGAATACGTCATTCAGTAGCACAGGTGAGGCAAGCTCAAATTGAGATTCGTCAAGGGCCAACTGCTTTATTGTGCGCAGTGCTAAGTAAGGAGACGAACTAACACCGAACGTGACAGTACGTAGACGGTACTCATGAAGAGGTTCCTCTGGAGACTGCCTCCAGAGGATACGCTGAAAATCTCTGTCTTGATGCCGAACAAGGATGTTTCTGTACATTTGCTTTATATCGGCTGTGAATGCCACAACATGTGTTCGAAATTTTAAAAGTATATCTACTATGTCCAGGTGAAGCTTTGGACCCGTTAGTAGAATATCGTTGAGTGAATGTCCACTGGATGTTTTACACCCAGCATCGAAAACTACTCGAGTGCGGGTAGTTTCACTACATTCCCTCACCACGCAATGATGTGGAATGTAATAACTAGCACCGGCGACAGCGGAGTTACTATCAACTTTCTCCATGTGGTTGAGATCCACGTATTCCTGAAGACAAGCATGATAGTCTTCCTTAAGCTTAGGACTTCGTTCCAGTCGATATTCGAGCTTACGGAAGCGCGCCATAGCCACTTGCCTGGACTCGCCGAGCGGCGGAGTATTAGGTTTGAAGGGTAGTGCAACTACGTATCGCCCCGTCTCGTCACGACTATGCGTCTTTTGGAAAAAGGATTCGCATAGTTCCTCATCAGGAGCGTAACTCCGTTTCTCAGGAAGTGACTCCAACTCCCAAAAACGCTGTAAGTTGTCATTGTCAAATGAGCTAAAACAGACATGAAGTGAAGTTGGTTCGGGTGCGATGTCGAGATTCCCTAACAATAAATAGCCGAATATGCTATTCATCGCAATTGGGGACCCAGGCGTCCCTGTGACTACATTGCTTAAAATAATGTGGGATAGTATATCCGCACCTAACAACATATCTACCGGTTGAGGAATATGGTAAAACGGATCGGCTAAGTTAAGGTTTTGAATGTGTGACCATCCCTTGTTAGGGAGTGGTACACTCGGCATCTGGGACATTAATCTCGATAAAATTAATAAATTAACCGGAATCGATGGTTGTTGTTGATTACGAGGCGTAATACAGCACGAAACTACGCCCCGCGGTCGAACAGGCTCGGTATCTCCGATTCCGTAAACAGGAACATTTATTTGTTTACGAATTATACCTAAACGCTGCGCACACGCTTCTGTTATAAAACTCGCCTGGCTCCCAGTATCAATGATACAACGTACAGTAGATAACTTCGATATACCTACGTACACATCAACGAGCGCCGTAGACAAAAGTACAGTATTTTTGCATGTTATTATTGATTTCGATACATGATAATTATGAATAGGAGTGTTGTCATTCATCGTAGGTGAATCGGCTGGTGTCACCGAGGGTGGGAGCGAGACAGCATTATTAGAAGTTATTTTATTATTGACCGGTATTGGCGGAGAAAAATGAATTAAAGTGTGATGCCGTTCATGGCATGTACGACAAACGAAATTAGAATTGCAACTATTTACGCTATGTCCCGAATGTAAACAATTGTAGCAAATATTTTTATTTTTAATCAAAGTATATCTTTCGTGTGGATTTAAGTTAAGGAAACGCGAACACCTAGTCAGTGAATGAGATTCATTACAACAAATGCAATTGATTTTATACTTTACGCTGTCACTGACATACGGTCGATTATTGTTTTGATTATTCGCTGAGTTTAAATTACTAACAAAGGTACGGATCGGACGTCTCGCTGGTAGACCGGGAGCGCTCGCGTCCGCCGCTGCAGTGCTGTGTCGACGCCCCGTATGAGTACCCGTATGATCAGAGGAACGGCTGCAGATGGATACAATTTCATCTGCCGAGATTTCACGTTCTAGGAAAGAAATTAGTGCGTTTACATCCGGAATATCTGACGAATTAGTTAACGAACGTTCAAAACATTTACGTGTGTTTAGTGGAATCTTACGTAATAAAATCCCTAAAAGTATAAAACTCCATTGCTTAGTGGGAAAGTGCATACTCTCTAACGCTTTAATGCTCTCGTGATAGACGTTTAGTAAATTGCGGATACTTTGAATGGACTTGTCTGAACAAACAGTGATGTCAATAATCCTATCGAGATGTTTGGATGCAATAACCCTTTTATTTTCGTATCTAGTAATTAAAATATCTAAAGCTACCGAGTAATTATCGTCAGTAATTGGAATAGACTTTATTAAATTATGTGGCTCGTTGTGGACTGTTAGCAACAAATATCTAAATTTTTCGACCTCGGTATAGGCGTTATTAAGGTGCACAAGCGAACGAAATAGGTCGAAATAAGATGGCCAATCTGTAGGATCGCCATGAAAACTAGGTAACGGCAACGTAGGTAGATTTTTGTTGCTATGGCTTGTAACAGGAGGCACAATTGAAGGTCGACTCATGCGTCGATGCTCCTCATCCTGCTGTTTAATTTTATTTAAATGCGTGATGATCGCGTAATACAGATCGTTAAAATCGTTACGAACCTTAATGTGTTCCTCTTTATTGAAAGTTTTTAATTTGATTAGGGTTTTTTCAATCTTAGTTTGAACTTTATTGAATTTACGTTGGTGAGAAGCTAAATCAGTAGTTCGCGAGCGAAATTGTTGTATGTCTGTCGCTGCGAACTGTAATGTACGTTTGAGATCATCTAGTATAAGCTCCCTTTCGAACAAATCTTGTTCGCACGGCGTATCTTCGTCCGTCATTTTGCGTAACAAAGATGGTGGCCTAAGACCGCGTGCGGCAACTATTGAATTAAGTACGTAATACTGTAAAACAACAACAAAATTGGAAGATAGCAATCCGGCTCGAACGGATCAAATAATTTATGTATGATATTAAGCTGGGTTTTGGCGACTTACCGATGCACTCCTTCAACCGCCACGTACGATGAGGGCCGAGCTCAGTAACGCGATGGTTCGTCGGCGCACTAGGAGGAGTATGTAGCCAGCAAAGGTATCACACACAGGGTCCACAGGTTGCTAGTCCACGCTAACTTCCAAGGGGAAAGAGTCTCAGAACTAGATGATGATTTCGGTTATTAAGTTATAGAGGATGATTTAGAGCGAGGCACTCGCGTCGGTCGTTGGTTTCGAACCGTTAGAACGTAGTTCTAGTAGAGGGCACCACAGGCGCACGTAGTGTTGCCATGCCCAAAATCAGTGTTGGCTTCTGGAGCTATTCAATAAGCGCCCCACCCAGACACGAAAAATATACATCTTCCAAAAGTGTTGTTGTAATTGAAAATAAAATAAATGGAAAAATATATATCTGTTCCAGTATGGAACAGAGGGTATTATTATTATTAAACGTAATATCGCTTGCCTTACATTGTACGCGGGTATGACCTTTGCTGGTTAATAAGAATATATAAATACCCAAACTTGTGACGTGTAGGTGGAGATATAAATAACTGTTGGGCTTTTCACTTTTTTATTGGTAAAATTTAAAGGCGCAACTTGAACAATTTATAAAGAAGGTAAATATCACAAATCACACAATCACACTACTCACAATAGTGCAGTGGAAAAGTTATTTGAACATTTAATGTTCTAATTTTATTATCAACAATTACATTTATTAATATAAATTTATTGGCGTCGAGACAACCGCTCCAAGCGCTGAATCTGAGAGGAATGAAAATTGGAGACAAAAAAAATGAAAAAGTGACAGATTGTTAGTTTAAAAACAGAAACAAAGAGAAAATGGCCAGAGAAGAGCGCAATAACAGCAAAGAGTCGCTAATACTGTTAAAGCGCCTCGTTACAAACTGAATACCTAAATGGTTTGACTTTGACCTGTTACATAAAAACACCAGTCGAAAATGATATCACATGTACACCAAAACATTTTTAAATGCGATTTTCACTAGATAACAACAATCATACATACATACATATAATCACGACTATTATCTCCTATGGGTTAGTCAGAGACTAGGCAAAAGCACCGCAAAAGCAGTCTATTGCCATAGTCAGCGCTTCATCAGCAGTGAGTGCACTCAGCGTGACAGGTGGTGAACCCGTCGCCGCTATAAGCTGTCGGATGGTTGACTATAACTTGATTTATAATTCAACAAGAGCGAAGTCGCAGGCCAAAGCTAGTTCTATAAACTAATCCAAAACAACTCATTTCCACGCGTTCGATCTACAAACTGATATTACCGCGGACAATTACAAATTAATTTCCCACGCAATTGTATCAGGGGCAAATTGGCTCATTAGCAGGAACAGTTCGAGTTGCGTAAGTAATGCGTGTGACGTGCGCCCCCTGGGGGGAGGCCACAAACAAAGTCAGAACAAGAAACTCAAACGATGCGTCAGTTTAGGATGCGATTAGTTAAGGATTGTTTGATTGGAATCATATATTATAATTCGGCATAATGGATTTGGTACTGAATCGTTGAGAATTGAGAATTCGTCATCAGCCACGACCTCCGCGGTCGAGTAGTTTACACGTACAGTCATCAGCATGAACATGTACACTTTTGAACAAAAAACGACCTTATTCCCTTGAAAGCCATCTGTTCTGAAAAGTGTAACATGTTCATGCTCGTTACTGGTACACCGGTTACAAAGTGTCGCCATCTCGAGAGGTTCTGGGTTCGATCCCAGATAAATACAGGCATTTATTTTCCAGTCTTCGGTGTTTTATCTGTTCCATGTGAATATTTATAGGTGTATAATTGTAATTGGTTAGTAGGGCCGAACGGGGCACTTTTTTTACATGTGACATGTAAGGTCTTGGCCTTCATCTCACCTGATGGTAAGTGACGATAAGGCCTAAGGTGGAAGTGAGCTTCGCCTGTATTCCTCAAAAACTGAGGAACTGGCTATCTTACCTCTGATTTCCGGAACACAACAATGCTTTAAACATTGTTATTATGGCGACTGATTTAGCTGACACGGTGGTAGCTAGCCAGGCGGACAGAAGATATTTATTATATCAATAAATAAAAGCCTTTTCTTTCTTTCTTTTTTATATTATTTGTGTATTATTTAGCCTAAAACTTCCATTACTTTTCTGAAAATGCCAACGGCCTTCCTAAAAAATCTTTTTTATTTCTTTTTTTTCAAACACCTAAAGAATCTTTATAACGATCGGTTTCGCTGGTCTCGCATTCATTGACTTCCAGTTTCCTCTATCTTTATTATTTCTGTTTTCTTCTTAAGAACATCATTAATGAGATTTTTTCATTCTATTCAATTCATAGGTTGAGCTATCTTTACGAAATTTTTGTTCGTTTACCTTTACAGTTTAACGAAAAAAATCGTTTACACATGAAATCGTAGTAAAAAATTAAAATTCGTCTATATAAATAATCCTAATATAACATTGAATTATACTCGCCAGTGCGGCCTATCTATTGTGTTAGAAACCTAGTTACTGATATGATTGATTCTGGGAGCATTAGGTGTATATTAGTAATAACATTAGCAAGCTGGGGATCCACTGAATCGAAGATATATTGAGCTGTATTATGATCGACCATTTGAGACGGGCTCGGTACTGCGAGACCTCTCTCTGACTAAACTATTTTTTTGGCAAAGCAGTCCATGAATTACTGTGTTCTAGTTTGAAGGGTAACAGTAACTGTCAATGTGTTATCACCGGTAACGATATTTTGGTTTTAGGCGTTACAGGAATATGCAACTTATACGTATCAAATATATTTCCCCGAATGAGGAGCTCGGTGGCGTAGTGGTTAGTACGCTATGGCTTCCGATATCGAAAACAAAGCTACCTATGCCATGGTCAGGTCTAGGATGGGTGACTAGAACTTTGTGGTCTCAAACTCCTCTGTGCTTCGGAAGGCACGTCAAGCCGTTCGTTGGTCCCGGTTGCTGTTGCAACTACTCAAATCAAATCAAATCAAAAATAATTTTATTTCATAGGCTAAACATAGCACTTAAAATCGTCAACAAACTTCTACTTCTATACACCATCTACTTCTATACACCAACCCACATTGGGTCAGCGTGGTGGAGTTACGGCCCATACTCATTGATTGTTTTCATGAGGAAGGCCTGTGCCCAGCAATGGGACGTATATAGGCTGAGAACGAAACGAAATAAAACTTATCAAATGTATTCTATGCGACTGTGTAAATACAGGTCTGTGTAAATGCGACTGTGTAAATAACATCAGGTGGGCAGTCTGCTTGCTTGCAGTAACCAACCGATTGCATTAATCGAAATTTATGTCGCATTTTCGCGCGGTCAGCGACGGGACAACCTACATACCTCAGCAACAACAATGTGCACGGTCAGCACTTTACACCAAAATGTTACACACTAAAATATTTAGAAAATATATATATTCGTCTTGTATTCGCCTACTTACCCTCTTCGTCCTCAGCCACCAAGTCCCACTGCTGGGCACAGGCCTTCCTCATGGAGAAACACATGAGGAGTATAGATGTGTGAGATGCATAAAAATAGTACAGTATTGCATTTGCCTTGAGGTGTCTAAATAGTTGCTAACTACTGCTCCATACGACAAAAACTCAACGGCGACACGCTAACTTTATACGCCTGCCATCTCGCAACTAATCCTGAGTTATTGCTTAGACTAATATTATTTATAGAGATATATTGCCAATCTGAAAAAATATACAAGACTTAGTAGAGATCTACGGTATTCCTATTTTACGAAAAATTTATAAGTTTGTTCAATTCCTGAAACTGTTCATTCACTGGTACGCTTACCCAATACAATAGTTGAGAAACTATCGCACAGAATCTGTGTACAGACGACCTAACGAACCTGCCTCCAATAGAGATATACGTACCAATAACGATAGGTATCTCGTATCGTCTGGCTACACCAAGAGCAAGTGTAAGGCTGCCTTCTAGCTAGTATTAGGTCAAGGCTCGTGCAATCAATCTTGGCGACGATATATCTTGTAAATTCTGGCGCGGGCGGGACTCCGGCCCGGGGGATTAGGGACAGCCTCTCGAGCTCTGCTCTAATCGAGAATAACTGACACAGTAACTCATGTTGCATCCTCCTGTATAACTCTTAGCTTATTTAAAAGTTAGTTCGATTTTTCGCCATCAGCTGGCGCTATTAATAGGACTGTGAATTGCAAACAACCTGAATCGCGGTATTAAGATTTCTTTCAGACCATTACATAGTCATATGTACAATAAATAAATATACAATTATTTGTAATTTTATAATTCTCCTTTTCTTGCCTAGCATGTCGTAAAAGGCGAATAAGGGCATATTGGGTACTGGGTCTGTGATTGTGTAGGCGATGAGCTAGCTACGTGTTACTACTCGTTCACGATTTTTCATCTGACCAAACCCAATTTTTGTAGAGCTAAATATGGTCTGAAGGAACACAGTGCTCCTTGGACTCTACCTACCCCTTCGGGGATTACAGGCGTGATTTTATGTATGTATGTATGTTATAATTAAATTGTCCCATTGATTACGCTTGGGAATGTCATAGTATATTCACGACTAACTCCAGACATTTAATCAGACCATTAGACTACCGTGATAGAAGTGAAGCCATGATACTGCCAGCTTATATTTATTGCAGCTGTATTTAGGATCACATTTAGAACGTCCTATCTCAGATAATAAAATCTGCAGAGATATAACTTACTAAACTGTTTAAGATTTGTGTCTCTATAATGATATGTTACGTTACGTGGTATAACTAAGTCTGACTGCAAAATTATGCTTCTTAATAGCTTTACTGCTTCTTAATCTAAATGTCACGCGAAGGAGACTGAAAATGTTATTTTAGTATGGGAACAGGCACACAAAGTGCTGCCGCCCGTACCAAGCATTTTCATTTCAGTAATTTAAATGTGTATTAACGTAAATAAACAAACTATAATATACATACTCGAAAAAAAGCTAAAAAATACTTAAACATATAGAAAAACATGACACTATAACAAAACAACAAATTAAAAGCAAAATGTATGAAATTGCTGACCAACCAAAAATATATACAGCCCAACATTGCTGCACACAAACTAGGTTATCTCAGATTTCCTCCTAAATTCCATCAGGACCAGGAGCAGCAAAAGCACCAAAACCCTATTTATACTTTAATGCATTCTCAGTGTTGTCGTCCCCTGTCCCGGGCAGGAAATCTAATAACCGAACTGCAGTTGGTCCATTAATCAGTTGGCCGGCTCATGAATAATTTACGGGCCACTATCGGTGTCCCGGCGAAACAAAACAGGAGTGGGCTGGATGGGCAAAAACGGCCCGGGACGGGTAAAGGTCGTAGCACACTTACTCGTATCAATGAGGAAATTGAACCGTATCTATTCGGGCCTAGTATTATTTGTGTTCATCTTCCATTATTGTGCAAGCAGGTAAAATAACGCTTGGTGGCGTAGTGGTCAAAGTCAGTACACTTTGGCTTACGATATCGAAAACAAAGCTACCTTCGCCATGGTCAAGCTGTGAATGGGTGACCAAAACTTTGTGATCTCGAACTCCTCCGTGCTTCGGAGGGCAGTTAAGCCGCTAATCCCGGTTGCTATTGCAACCATTTCTACCCACCAACCCGCATTGGGCCAGCGTGGTGGTGTAACGACCCATACTTCTCATGTGTTTCTTCATGAGGAAGGCCTGTGCCCACGAGTGGGACGTATATAGGCTGAGGACGAGGTAAAATGGTAAATGGTCTATGTCAAATCATTTATTCAGTTAAGGTATTAACTTGATAATTATTCCAACTGGTAAGTGGCCATCAGGAAACCTTATATGAGTATACCTACCATCCCTGCGCGGTAATGCTTGCGGTAATAATGTATCTGGGGCTCCGTTGAAGGCGTTCCAAACTGCTGACTCTGCGCGACATGGTGGACTCGGGCTCTGTGTCAGACATATTTGACCAAGATTACACATTTGTAATGCTCTTAGATTCACACAGCTGTCTGACGGAGGAAAGGGAGATTTGTGAGGAGTAGAGGAGTCCGTATGTGAAGAAAGCTAGTGCAGCATGCTGACATACTGCCCTAGCCACCCTCACCTTGCCGGCCCAAAAATGCTTTTTCACGCCTCTTTTGAAGGAACCCATATTGTAAGAAGGAGGGAGTACGTATGCCGGTAAGGAATTCCACGCTCTAACTGCGCGACAGAGAAAGGAGTCACGAAATCTTTTAGTGCGCATAGTAGACGTAGCGACAGTGAAAGAGTGACTCCGTAGACCAAGACACGTACTCTTGTGTAGGGGAGGAGAGGGAGGGATAAGATCAAAGAGGTCTTCAGAGCACTCTACATGGTATAAACGATAAAAGGCGCTAAGCGACGTAATGTCGCGAAGCAATTGCAGAGGTTCTAGGGTGTTCGTTACCTCTGCATGGCCCTTCTGGATGATCTCTTTCTGGGTTGATAAGTGTGCTGCGACCTTTACGCAGGCCGGCGACCCGGCGACTGCACGATAACACACACACGCACGCACTCACCTGAATGTTAATGATTATAGTAATTGTATTTGAAGGTTTAGCGTTGACCGAGAATGCTAGTAGGTACTGTAATATTCCGTTAACACCAGACATAATACAAGTGTTCACATAAGAGGATGGCGCATTTCGTTCGCTTAGGAAACAAAGCCACATTCGCCATGGTTGTAACTCTTAGTTTCTCTCCACCAATCCGCGAGCTAACGGAGATAAGTTACTCCTTGTGTCCGTACACTTTTAAAACCCGTCATATTACTTTCTATCTCGCGAGATTATATTCTGCACAAAAGTTGTGATCTACAACGTAGGTACTGCTCACAATTTAACATTTTCTTTCAGTTAGATAATAATAAAATCGTAACCAAATCGTTATTTTACGATATTTCTTTTGAATGTTGCTGCACGAAACGCACTGATTGGTTTAATTTCATGTTAGATTATCTTTTTATACATGAAATACAAGAAATTCTGTTCTGGGTTATAGAAATACTTGGATATCCAGAAACTCCACTCTTACGTTCTCTCTAAGATGGGGTCATATTATATCCGGTCCTTTAAAAATACGGACAACAGACACAGCTATCTGATAAAGACAATAAATTCTTCCTTTCTTTGGGATGAATTCTTATAAATTAAGAACGAACATTGCAGTGGATGTCCATCTGAGCTCGAGCAGCCCGACCGCTGTACATAAATTCAAGGAGCCTGTAGTCAAACTTACTTTAACTTCCTGTCTATTTAGTCGGGTAATTCCCTATGCAGGCTATAAATGTTTAATGGCCGGTTCTCCTCTGAATTTCGGTTCTAACCAAAATCTTAACTGGAATCGTAGCGGCATCACTAATCTGCGCCCGATTCATGAATAATTTCAACAGTAACAATGAAACAAACTGTTACGTGTAACAATGTACTGGTAAACAAGACTAACAAGTTCTGTAATTTGAGTTTGCTACGTCGTAGTAAATCTGACTACGGCGTAGCACGTGTAAACTACATCGTAGCAAAATCTGCTATTCCCGTCGCTTGTAGACTAAACTAGTATTGTAAATTTCCATTCCGAGCAAAAAGATATCTGCCTCTATTGAAGCTGGGGTTTAAAGTTGAAAAGTTGTTAAATATAGTGTGCAGTGTCATAATGTTAAATATACCATCTAAACGAATACATTGCTTGAACAAAGTTTCATATTAAATGTTTCATAGTTTTATACGTGTTTAGACAAATGTATTTATTATCCACTCAATTCCCGGGACCCAGACACGATACCGAATCTGTTGTGTGCTGATTCTGGAATGCAAACAAGGTCTCATTCCAGCCGACGTTTTTCTACTTGATCAAAAAATCCACGCACGAATCAATGAAGATCATCTTTTCTAGTACCATACATAAATTTTAATTACCGAACTCCGCCTCGAACTGAAATATCAGTTAGAAGACCCATAACTCTCATTTGTACAGTCACTGACAAAAATATGTACACATTTCAAACATAATAGTCTTTATTCCTTTCCAATAAGAGTCACTTACTGTCAAAAGTGTAAACACGTGTTTGCTTTTGACAGTACTGAACAATCGGTATTCGGCGCTAATCGCTTACAAAATGACTGTATTTGTGAAGTTGGCAACTTTGCCGGAGCTGCCGAACTAAGGACATGACCTCGCCACCGGAGCCCTGTCGTTTATCATCACGTGTGATGGTTTAACCGTTGTAATTACGAGGAATGTTTTTCGTTAACGACTTCTAGGGCCTTATGACTGTTTTTTTACACGGGTAAGTACTGAGCCAATGACTTTATCTTATATGAAGTTAAGTAAGAAATAATAATATAACGCAAATATAGTTGGTGACTCGAAAAAATACAGCAAAGCAAGGTGTCGCCATGTCTGAAAAGGGTCGATGTTTGTAGGTGAATACAACTTGTGACAAAAATATCTCACTGTTTCTTATCCTATCTTTCAAAGAGGCTCCACAACCTTTTTTAATTTTTTCTACCTCTACAGTGTCCTATCGTTTGAGAGTTGCCCACATACTGCGACTTCCCGCAATTTCACCAGATCGTCTATTTTTTAAGGGGCCTACCAACGCTAAGCCTTCTAACACGTAGCCGCCGCTCTAGAACTTTCCATATTTCCAACCGGGCAACCCTCTTAACATTGTTCTATTATACCTATCCTTTTTAAAAGTCGGCAACGCGCGAGTGATACCCCTAGTGTTGCAAGCGTCCATAGGCTACGGTAACCGCTTCCCATCAGGGGGGACGCATGCTTTATTGCCGCCTTGGTGGTTTATGAAAACTAATTTTAAGCGCAGTCATCGTATCTCTTTTACCACATTGTCGCTCTAATACCGTGAAAAGCACTGTCCACAATACAATTTGTAATTATGATTCCTATTCCTTTCTCTGCCTTTCTGAATGTTTTGTTAATGCAGCATGTATGATATCATAGTATTTGGTGTCCCCAACTGGACTCGGATGCCGCAGCCAATGGCCCCGGTGCGAGCGCGCTCGCTGCGGCAATTGGTGATTGGTGACCCCGGACTATAAATACTTCTCTGAACACAGGGGCGGACTCTAGGAGGCTATATTTCCCCGTAGAATATGACTAAGATCCAATTTTTTATGACATATTCTGACAGTATAGATACATAGATAAAATTCTTTATTGCAACTAATAAAATACAGAAATATAGTAAAAAAAAACAATGCAACACAGGTGGCCTTATAGCTAATATCAATATCTTCCAGGCAACCTTTGGGCAGGAGAGAAGATATATTATAGATATATTTTGTTCATTGTTATAATTTTAAAGCAAAACGAAAGCGAATAAGGCGAAAGGCGAAGGCAAAACATGGTGTTTACTTACTATAAGATAATATAAAACAATTACCTGTAAATGTGTTTAAGACTGCTTTATATAAATGGCAACGAAAAAAAATTGTTTTATAGCATAAATGAATATTTAAACAATGACAATTGATCATACTTACCCTCATTGAATTTGTGATAACTTTTTTTTTTCAATGACAATGTGGTCGTTAGGCTGCCACGTATTCCACGCCACGTCAACATTACGCCATGTGTTGACAGCTATTGTTATTATAGATTTCATTAATTCGATGGGTGCCTGGAACACTACAGCAATCGACAAAACACAATTGTTCAGTAAAAAAGATTTAATGAAAATCTTGAATATTTACTAAACTACGAGTCGTACCAAAACGGTATGGGTATCAAACGATGGGTTATTTTTTCCTGAAGTGACATTTAATGTTCATTAGCATGTAAAGCTTCTAAAATACCTAAAAAAGGGTAAAAAAACATATTGCCACTTCGTCCATCAAAAGGCGTTTACGTTAAGAGTCCTTTGTGGTTTTATTCCAGTAAAAAGTGCGAAAAAATCGAACAGCAATAATCTATTGCAACGTTATGAACCGATCTAAAGGATGTATGGCGAATACAGTAAAAGCGTTTTGCGGTGATATTACAATGAATTGATGATTGACTTGGAAAATGTACTTGTCAATCCTGTGTAAGTACGTTGCATGATTATAGTTATCTATTTAAGAATGGGTGTGTACCCATTCTTAGAGTTTTATATTTAATATAATAAAGAAAAGGAAATAAAGATTTTCTTTCTTTCTTTCCTTCTAAATATCTCTTTAATGTATTGGAATTCATTTGTAAATAATCATAACAATATTTTATTATACCCATGTCCCATATATAATAGGTATTGTTTGATAGGTGTATTTATAATTTTATGTACATTATTCACACGCGTATGTCGGGGGGCACGGGAGTGCCCCCGCCAGGTCGAGCGCGAAGCAAACACTGCTGTACCATCCTTTACTGGAACCATTACGCCACATTTTCAGGCCCCTATTTGAGAACTTCTGGATAAGACCAGAATACACAAATTTTCGTCATCCAGTAAGCTGTACTGCGATTTCTTTATTATTATAGTTAATGTTGTGTGACTTGGCCGTTGAAGGGTACACAAGGGTACAAAACCAAGTGCTCCATGACACCATTGCACCAATCTGTCGCCAAAACCGCTACCCATTGACGATGGAAAATTGCCACTTGGAAAACGTTGATTCAATTACCAGTCAATTGTAGGCTTGACAAAGTCCCTAACGCATAAAGAATGTTCAACGGCCAAGTCACACAACATTAACTATAATAATAAAGAAATCGCAGTAAGGAACCTTAGACTTGGCATGACTTTGTCTAGATTTCATTATTTTTTAGAGATAAACAAGCAGCTCCATCGAGACTAGGCTAGTTTTTTACAGAATGTTTTTCGTGGAATTTCACTTCTTTTCGTAGAAACGTGAGCATATTTTTTTTTTCGATTGATTTTTTTATGTACCAATAGTACATACATGCATACATATATATAATCAAGCCTGCTTTTCCCGAAGGGCTAGGCAGAGTCCAAGGAGCACTGTGTTGCTTGAGACCACATTTAGCCATACAAAAATTGGGCTTGGTCGGATGAAAAATCGTGAAAGAGTAGTAACAAGTGGCTAGCTCATCGCCTACACAATCACAGACTCAGTACCCAAGACATGCTAGGCAAGAAAAACAGTTGGTATTTTCTTTTTGTGTCCCAGACCAACAAGGGACCAATAGTAGAAGGGAGTATTACCATATCTCTAATACAGCTGAGACGAGCTGAGTGTTCTTCATCAGATATCTTCAGACCTTCGATTTTTGGCATCAAATGAAGTGGCCCACCAAGTTGAATATTTTTTGTAAAGGCGGTATAGGTCGATCTCTAATAGTTTGGTTGGGCTCTTGTGTTTTCTAATCAGGGTCACCAGATACTCCAGATCTTCGATTATCCTAGTTTTTATAGTTTTCCCTTTATGTGGCCATTAAACCCTAACTCTGTACCAAATTTCAGTGAGTTAATGGTAAGTACTAGTTCTATTTTGATGATCATGAGTGAGTGAGTGAGTGAGTGTCGTAAATGCGAAACTTTGCTTTCGCTTAGCTTCGGAACTAAATGACCTACAGACTTCAAATTTTGGATTTTAAGTATGTGATTATAGCTTATTGGATGACGAAAATTTCTGCGTTCTGGTCTTATCCAGAGGTTCACAAATAGGGGCCTGAAAATGTGGCGAAATGGTTCCAGTAAAGGATGGTACGGCAGTGTTTGCTTCGCGCTCGACCTGGCGGGGGCACTCCCGTGCCCCCCGATCACAATATAGGCAACTAGAAAAAAAACATTATTCAAAAGGAAGTGGTGTGTCTTCCTGGGAAAGATGTCCTGCAACTACATCCTCGTCAGTTTCGCAACCAAAGCTTCATAAAAACCATGGTAGTGGCGTGGAATGTCACGAGTTTTACAAAGACTTAACAAGTCTGAGTGCAAGGCTTTAGGCACAGGAAATGGTTGACTGTAAGCTCTTTGCAGCACGGAAAATATGTGCACCTCGTGTACGTCTACGTCGTGCGCGTCCACCTCGTACTCGGGCGCCGCGAGACGGAAATCTGGTTGGTAGATCACGAGTGTGTAACTCCATATAATCATCTTCGTAACTGTACTTCAATATACCCTCGTGAGTATGACTCGCGACCACTTCAACAACATTGGACCACAATATTTTATTTCCCTCTAAGTCATGCATCCAATTTGTTTGATTGATATTTTTATATTAATATACAGTAACATACATTGCTTTCGTAAAAGTTTTTAGTATATTGCCGTAATGAATATTACCATTGAATTTCATTACATTTATTTCGGGGGACAGAACCGCAATGGCCCTTACTTGTAGAATGTTGAATTTTTTTTTTATCATTTCACATAGCACTGTTATTCCGGTAAATAAAATTCAATTAATGAACGGGGAATAACGAGTCTATCCCCATAGTGATTACGTTAAATCAGCCAGTATTTACATTAAATGTATGAAAAAAATTCACAAGGTGTAATAGAATCTGTAGATTACGAAAATGGCCTAATCGGAAAACCGCTGCAATGGCTATTGCTGTAGTGTTCCAGGGACCCATCGAATTGTGTGCATGCTTCTATGATTGCATTAAACTTCTTTTTTGACATCAATATTGTAGTAAACGTATTTACTACTTTATCGTCAAGTTATTGTACCACTGGCTCACCGACACACCAAGTGTATTCCACAGTACCCGTAGTACGTCAGCTCGTTCCTCCGTCCCGCGCAGTGTGTCCTCCACAGAGTATATCTCCATAGACCCACAGCTGACAGTCACAGATAACAACGACCTCACAATAGACGGCCTACACTTATGTGCGTGAGACAGCGTATTATATCTAGTACTTAGATACAAACACTACAAATATGACATTAGATTAGATTTTAGATTAGAGCATCGTAATATTGTAATTAAATGATTGTAATTATACGCTCGCTTATAATTATATTAATTTATAAATATTAATAATTTGTTGACAATAAGTAATTTAAGATTAATATTTTCTATACAATTTTGTAATCTCAAACCTGTGGATTTGCATGCTGCTCGTAATGGCTGATTGGGTCGAAGTTTAAAAAAAACGTGTATAAAGATACACTGAAATAAGTGTACCCCTATCAAATGCACATAAATTATTATTATTATTTTATCTCCGAAAATACCCCTATCAGCCAATTAGAGGCAAAGACCAACCTTTAAAGATAAGGGCCTGAAATTAGTTTTTTTTTTAATTTAAACGTGGTTGGCTCAAGACAAGAGGAGATAAGAGACTACTTCCCGGGCCCCGATAAATACGAACGTATTTACCACAACCAAATCTCAGCCAAAACGTTACGGCTAATCCACACTCCATACTTTCGTACTCGCGTTCCCTCGTGAAGTGTAGCTGGGCCGTAACGTTTTCGGTAAATACGTTCGTATTTAGCGCCATCTGGGCCCAGGCGTGGACGAATAAAGGCAGATGGTATTTTATGTTAAAATATCACCTGCTAAGCCGGGATCCGGCCCAGGCCACAATAAATCAGTGTAAGCATTGTAGAGCGGCGGATATCGTGCCGGCGCCGGCCGATTGCCGCACGGGGACCGCGCCGCGCCCGCTGCAGGCACTGTACCATATGACTAATGCACTCCACTACACGGCTGGGGCGCCATTACCGAGTGCAGTTAGTGGAGACTGTCTTTGTTAACCTTCAAAATATAAAACGTAAAAATAGTCAGTTTAATATTGATCTTGGAAGATGCCAATATTGATTTTAGGGTAATTGTCAGTGTGTAATTTTTTCCTCTAGTGTGTCTTTGAGATATTTTTTGGGTTCATCATCTATCGTTTTATTTGGTTTTGAAGATGTTTACTCCCAAAGTTATCATTATTTATAGCGTCACAACGATGCAAGCTCTATCGAACCTTTCATATTGTCAACTCTAGTCAGTCAATAACTACTAATTCATAATTTTCTTCATTATGGACATCCTTCCTTATTTTTTTTGCTGTGTGTTGGTTCACAGATATTAAGGTTCTCAAATACACCGTGCAACACCGTTCGTTTTTACGATGTGTATTTTATATCATCTTTAAGTTTTAATATTTTGTTTTCTAAATACTGCCCGTATAACGTAAAACGTATAATTCCTAGCTCATCTAGACTACAAAGCCCCCAATACGGCTAACACCCTATTACTTAAACGATTCCATTTTAACATTCCTTTCAAAAATACTAATTTTTATTAATACCAAAAGCACTTAGGATCCAGAAAACCAATTTAACATAACAATCGAGTTGCCGCCGAAATGGATGGGAAAATCGAAGAGGTTCTATTTTCACGAAGGAACAATAATTCTTTGTTCGCAAATGAATGCGCTATGAAAAACGAGGAGGTCCGATAAATTGCGAATTTGGTATATTGATCAGGGATCAACCGGCACGATGTCGCCTTCGCTTATACTTCGTTCGCTGTTGCTGCAACTCGAGCGCACTTATGTTATTTCAATATGTTTACTTCAAGAATGAGCAGGAATCTGTTATAATTCAGATAAAATTTACACATAGCTTGAGAACCATTGGTAGCGTCTCAAATAACATTTCATTGTTTTTTTAGCATTGGTACTGATACAGGTGTGTTTTGTTAATATACCTTATAAAAACATGACGTATATGCAATCTTCAAAATTATACTATTCAGCAACAATTTTGGTTTAAGAAATGTCAGGATATTTCCTCAGAAAAAAGGCTTCGCCAAATATTAAATAACAAGAAACTGTATGCATATTTTACAGCCAAGATCCTTACCCTTTATAAACAACGATGGACGGGCGCAAGAGCCGGTAATTTGCCAATACCAGGACCGGCCCTCTTATAGACATGCCCTTAAACTTAATCCAATACCGCTTGAAGCAGTACCCAATCTTCATGTCTTAAATCAAGCACCGGACCGTATAAATAATGCAATAAGCCTTCGATCGTAAACGAATAATTTGTTAACCAAATAATCGAGGCGCCTCAGCTATAACTTAGGACGATTAAAAGGCCTGGAAAGTCCGGGAAAGGCCGCACGTGGCCAGTCGTAAACACAAATTACGCGTAACCTCCCCCCCTTGCCCCCTCTAAGGTCCTGGCCTTTCCTAGCCTCCGGAGGTACAATGATATACTATTTCATATTTCGAAGGCCAGCCAATAATCAATCCCTTTATAAATTCTTCAAAGGAAGTGGGGTACTGCGGTATTTATGAGGCCATTCTTTTGAATGCTAAGGAAAATGGCAGTCAAATTTCAATGCGGGATTAATTAGCTGTGGTGTTACCCCTCTCGACATCGGAGCCGAAGGGATACCTTTACACATGGATGATCTCCAATATCGATACCTTAAATTTCAAATGGCGTAATCACCAAATCGTCACATTTTAGGAGAGCCAAAACAAAAAAAGTAATTAAGATTAAAGTTCTTATCTTTTATACTAATAATGTTATTTAAATAAAACTTAGATGTAATTATATGGCATCGGGAGTGATGAACTAAAGCTTACAAGAGATTGGTCAATAAGTAGTTTTATTTTATAGTTTACAATATTAAATTTCAGGACACACAAAATGTCAGACGCGAGAGAGAGAGACTCAAGAGAGAGCGTGTAGGCAAAGGGGAATCTTCAAACTGCCTTGACGCTTTGCTTAGGCGTGCAGGCGTCCATAACTTCATCATCCTCTCCTGGACCAAAACGCTCTAAGCCCATTGCTCTTGTGAAGATATCATGCGTCGGACGATGCAAGCCCTTGGTAAAAATATCAGCAATCATATCTTGAGTGCATTTGTACTGAACGGCCACTTGATTGCTTGCAATCTTCTCTCTTATAAAGTGGTACCGCACATCAATATGTTTACTGCGAGCACTGTACATGTTGTTACCTGAAAAACTAATAGCACTTTGGTTATCACAGTAAACTTTAATTGGTGTGTCCTTCAGATCAGGCCAAAACCCTTCCTCAAGTTGTTATAGCCAAAGAGATTCTTGAATGGCTGAGGCAAGAGACATGTATTCAGCCTCAGTGCTGGATAATGCTATGGTCTGCTTTATAACACAGGGTATTAAAAATTCAACCAATAACTCCAAAAAAGATTTGTGATTACGCCAAAAAAATTAAGAATTCTCCTTTAAATTATAATCACGATCAACAAATATCTGAAAGGAGAATTCTTCATTGAATACACTCTGACTTTTGACAGTTTAAAAAATTGACTACAATAAAAACGGCTTCGACTTTTATCTTTATTGTTTTTAAAGGTGTTGATTACTTAATATCAACATACCTGACATTTCAATTACAAATTTAATTAAGTGACTATGAAAGGCGGTAAGTGTAATTTATCGTAATTAACTCACGCTGTAGTACAAGATATTCTAATTTAAGCTTACATTCTCTCTCTTTGACTTCTCGTCTATTCTATAAAATGTTTGTCACTATTTTTACTTCTGTTACTTAGGCCCAATTGCACGACCGAGAGTTAGCGCCTAACCCAGGGTTTGCCCATACATTTGCCCCAGGGTTAGGTGCTAACTCTCGACCGCGCAATTGGGCCTTAGTCCGCCTAGCAGGTAGCTGCTGTAACGATGTTGATTATTATGCCTACGTAATCTACCACAGAATGTCGAGTGTCGGTCGTAGTGTATTAAGATTTGATCCTAGTTCAATAGTCAATTGTGTCGCATTTCAGCTCAGTAATAGTGAAACTCTATCCACTTACTCACACACTATCTTGCCTGAATGTGTAACATGGCGGAAATGAGACGTTACAGGTGTTGTGAGGGTGTGAAAAACGTTCGTAGGCTGCGCCATGCCATGAGGTAACCACTTGCCATGAGGTAACCACTTGCCATGAGGTAACCACTTGCCATGAGGTAACCACTTGCCATGAGGTAACCACTTCCCATGAGGTGAGCTTAAAAAGAGATACTCGATACTCAATAATTTTTTTTATTGTTTCCAAAATGTTAACAAAGGTGGTCAGACAATTTTGGACCCTGTTGGGCACAACAATAATAGTACCTATATCTTTAATACCTAACTCAAACTCAGAACTCAAACAATAATCCTTATTTTTTACAATTTTCATTTTCAGTGTTAAATTGTACAAAACAAATCATTTCTAAGCCCATAATACATTTTCTTAAGCATTTCATATACTTGTCATTTTTTCAAAAATTATTACTTCAGTCACTTAAATAAAATAAATAAAATAAGATTCGCTACATCTCAAAAAAAGGTGCAAAATAACGTTGGTTACCAGAGCGGGACTTGGCAATGAGTCGTCTGCGTGGGTATTTATTTATAAGGCACAAAAAACAGGTTACATACAGAGGAACATTACAACATAAAGGTACAACATAAAAGGAATACTAAAAAAATGTGTACACATAATTATTAAAAAAAACACAAACAAGCTTTATTAGATTATGTTATAATATACCTTTTTTATTTTGAAAAGAAGAAATGTGAAAATTTCGAAGTAAATACATCAACAAGCTAGTTATATAACCTACACATTCTAATAAGGTGAAAAGAAAATAAAAGAGTGAAAAGAGGTCTTATTGTAATACATGTGTAATATGAATGTCTCGAGAACCTGCATCTTTTGCTATGAAAGATAATATTTATGAAGGATAACAATGTTGGTGAATCGACCAAGGCGTGAATTATTTTCAGCTAAGTCAGATTGTTTTCGCTGAACACCGCGCGAATCTATCCTGAATTTAAGCAGCTGTAGTTTGTAGTAGTAGTGGTGGTATCTTAGTCTTACTTTTTCTGCGATATATCATCAATACGCGCATGCTGTTTCTTGAAGTCAGTGAAAATACAGAAATGGTTGACGCACACATTGTATTGTATCCTTGTTGCAAATAGCTAAAATTGTTACATGTATGACATGCATTACAGGTGACTATAGCCACTTACTTTCAAGACCGAACGAACCTATTGATAAATAATGATAATAAAACACCTCAGCCATTAATTCACTAAGTACATTTAACTTTGTCGTACACGTAATTGAGTAGCACGGTACTCGAGTAATTGGGTTGTCTAATTAATATCGCGATGGGCGGTCGCCGTAACTCAACCTCAGCCTGTAGCTGCAACGGGGCTCCCACACACATGCTACAAGTATAGGGATCAACCTTAAACGACTAATAAATAAATAATAAAAAAATACAAATTGCAAATGGTATCTACAGAACCAAATCTAAACTGCTGTACTCATAAGCTGTTTTTCTCATCAAATCTCAACATTGGGTACCTACGTGATCAACGACACTTAAATCGGTGTCCAGAAGGCAGCCAATTAGTAATATTTTATTAAAACGAATATCAAAATTAATATAAAAAAATATTCTTTTATCGCGTTTGATAATTTTCAATCCACTATAATCGTCCAAATTTTCAATTTACCCGTTGAAGCCTAGAGTGAAAGTTCAAATCAGATTAACCCATTGATCAACGTCAACCAGCACCATCACGATTCATCAAATCGAACTTGGTACAGTTATTAGGCGCTGGTGTTCCCTCGCCCGCCGCTTAAATTAAACTAAATGAAATCAGTGTCGTCTTGTCAGTGAAATTGATTAATTTAACAAATACGACTTCATTACATCGTGCTCAAGTCACGGTACAAAGAATTATTGTAACGAATTTGATGTTGAAGGTTGTTTTGGATTTGGTACTTGGCGAGTAATTGAAGTCCTTGAGGCAAAATCATTCTAATATAAATCAATTTGTTACTGTAATTGAGAAGTAGGCTTCTTTAATTAGTCTTACAAATTTTAGTACCTACAATGAATATAAAATGAAATAAACTTTATTCTACACCATTAAAGTAACAAGTACTCACTGTAGGTACGATAATATTATAATCGCGTAGAACTTGTTTAAAAATACCATTATATTTATTTTATATTTACCATTAATGAATGAGACAAATTACTTTATAATTGGACAGTCACGAGCGTAAAATTGTAACTATTTTACGAGTTTGTCATTTTGACATGATCTAGTATCGAGTGCAACAACAACAGCAAATATTTTTTCTAAAACTTTAGAACGAAAAGGTACTAAAGTGGGTACATCTCATTGCTTATGGACACTGACTGCTGCGTCGTCTAGCAAATGTAAAATGACCTTCACGGATATGGGGAGATCATGAATTAATGTAACGCGATGCACAATAGTAAAATTGAATTGAGTCTCTGAGGCCTCGGGTCAAGTCCCAGTGGACGCAGACGCTTGTCTGATGAATACTACCATTGTTCTCCAGTCATGGAGCCATAAATTTTATTTTATATATTTCTATTAACACAGCTGTGAAATTTTGACGTTGGGCTGTAGTACTTTAAGCTAATTGTTAAATGTAAGTCAAATAATTAATTATTTACCAGAGCGACTATAGTATCTTTCAATCAAAGTTGCCCAACCCGTAAACAAAACGAAGGTAATTAATCTCTTAAATGTTTTGTGTTGACAGAAGGACAGTGAAATCAATTGAATCTCATTATATTTATGTGCCAATATCCAAGTAAAAAGTGTGATTATTGAATAACAAAGTCGGTGAGTCGGCTTTTTGTTTACCTTTTGGGTAACTTTGATTGAAAAATACTATAGGTTCTAGAGTATATATCTTCTAAACATAATACATATATCCTCACGTCCCCGAAAGGGTATGGCCATCAGACCCAGAGAGTCTGCAACACAACAGAATGGCTAGTTGTATGCACTCCCGTAAGCAGTTGCTGTGGGAATTTCTGTAAATTTGAAAAGAAATTCCGATTCCCGCACCGCGTCATTACCGCCACCTCGTTAGCGGCCAACTTTCCGTCGTCGAATATAAAAAAATGTTTCCCGTTTTTTCCCCCGACCCCTCCCAGAGGCCGCGGTCTTCGCTGAGAGGAATAAAAGTATTCTCGCAAACGACAACAATTTCACTTCATTTTTATGTATTTTGCTTATTATTTTTCTATCGACGGTGTGAGCGTGCTGTAAGGTGATAAGTTGGAGGTAGATAGCACCTAAACTCGCCGCTCATTCTTTGAGGGTAGTTCATTTTACATCGCCGGGTAAGAGCTGCCCCATAGAGTAAGGCTGCCTCTCCACCAGAGCTATGCTTTATAGCTATGCTGTTTGCAAGGAAAAATAGACCAATCCTTCGTTGCCATCCTATTCGTCGATTTTTCTCGCATACAGCATAGCTCTGGTGTAAAGGCATCCTAACCCAGGAACGCCAACATGAAACTCAACTTGGATGTTTTTGTTCACATTGCTGCTGAGCGCGTTGTTTTTGGTTGTTAACAGTCATGCACACATTCAAAGAAATGTAACTCTTCGAATGGGAACGCAACAATGCAAGAACTGTTTGCGTTAGCAAAGCGCTAATCACCGAATCTTTCTTATAGATTTGTGTAAAGTTTTACAGTTAGTCCCTCCACGTGTAAGCTAATCACAATGAACTTCGAAAACATAACCCGGAACAATTCAGGGCCGTTTTGAGTTCCTTGCCTGGCTTTGACAGTTAGATAACTTACTAGTTTCCCGATAAACTTACTATTGTTTAAGAAGTTTATAAAGACAGCTCGTAATTATACGGTTACTAATGGTTGCCTTATAATTACGAAATGAAGTTAAAGACACAATTATCTAAGACAGTCAACTTTGCAATGTAGATACTTAAATGAAATTCTATCCCCGAAGGAGAAGGCGGAGGTGTCAACACCCTTTTTGCCTGATATTTTTAGGTCCGCTCGTATCATGGAGCAAGCCTAAAAACCATGTACCGGGTCCAGTGCGAGGCAACATTTATGAATTAGTCAATATTAAGGCACTCAATTAGTAGTTCAAACGTTTTTGTTTCAATTGAAAATGATATAGCGAATTATTTATCTCGACAATAAAAAGGGATAGTTATTATCATTCCGCACGACTACTGAAACAAATATAATTAGACGACTTATCACTATGAACTGTCAAAATACGAGAAGTAAAAATTTTGGTCAGGGGTGAAACAGTTTCTTCTAGCCAAGCGCTACCTCAGGCTGCTAAATTGGTTTCCATCAAGCGATTAGTGGCCGAGCGTAAGCCTATCTAAATGTTAAAAAGATACTGTTATATCCTATTTCTATACTCGTATTTCTGACAGTTCGAAAAAACGCGTTTTGTTTTATCACATTGCGCTTCGTTGGTCATGCTAGAGGGGCTGGAATATTTATTTAAAGTGTTAATAAAAGTGGTAGGGAGCTCGGCGTAGGTGTTAGTACGCTTTGGATTTCGATTAAACACCTTCGCCATGGTCAGGCCATGGATGGGTGACCAAAACATTGTGATCTCGGGGTCCTCCGTGCTTCGGAAGGCACTGCGACTGTTTCTACCCACCAACCCGCATTGGGCGTGGAGGAAGGCCTGTGCCCAGCAGTGGGACGTATATAGGCTGAAGACTAGGAAAAGTGGTACACTCCATCAGCGACCACTTAATGTTCGTCGTAGAGACACACAGCGCGCAATAAACATCCGCTTAAGCCAACTCCATCGGTAAACTGCAACTAGTGCAATATACTTATCTCTGTCTCGCGTGGAGGCGCAAGATGCCGCCACCGCCTCCCAACTCACAACTAGTTTCATTATTATTTCTGTTGAATGGAGGTTTTGCAGTTGGAAAAGTTTTGATAATTTAAGTTAACTAGATAGGGCGATTACATTGTTGCTGACTATGCACTGGCTGGACCTTAGATGGTTGAGTAACATTTTGTAATTTTGAATTACTCTGTGTGTTCACACAGGTACCAATTGCGGGTCACAGGCTAGGTATACTCCTGCCCTCTTAGTATGAACCCCGCATGATATAACAAAAAACTTATGGTTTTTATCACGTTCAACTGTCAAAGTACTAAGGTAAACGCAGGTATTACCGCGGTAGTCAAAAATCTGCAGGTATTACCGAGGTAAGTTATATTATTGCAATTTTATGTAATTAACGGCACCTTTATCTTAAAAAGTTAAGCTTTTGTGAGAGTTCGATTAATAACCGTTTCATAAAAGCTAACTTTTTAAGTAAAACATCACTTAATTGCAAAAATCTGCAATATTATTACTTACCTCGGTAATACCTGCAGAGTTTTTAATACCGCGGTGATACCTCGTTTACCTTATGGAAATTGACAATTACATCCGTGATAAAAATGTAATAAATATCATATCGCGCTGCACATACTACTTAGACTGAGTATTTTGCCACAATGAAAAAATATTTCAAGATATATTTTTAAAATTAGTAAAAAGATTGAGAACCGCTTCCGTAAGTGACTATAGAGAGCAGGGACGCTGCACCATTAGGGTGTATTCTCAGCAATTACGAGCGACATAAAATGCAATGTACAGGCTTATATTATATGAGTGGTAAAGTGGCGATTTTGCAGCAATATCTGATTATGAAAAGATTTAGTTGGTGGTTATTTTTTACTTTTTATAAAGTCCCTGTTCTCGCTTCTTGAAGTACCACAGAGGACATCTCAACTTTGGAGACCGAAATATTGGCGTCAGTTGGCGTGCCATGAAATTGTACTGCACCAACAGCCGCTTTTCCTGTTAGAAGTGGCTGACAAAAAACACTGAAAAATCATTTGAATCATCTCATGCCCCTGCGATTTTTTTAACACAACTATTGAGCCCCATTTTAAGCAACTAATGCTGCTTCTGTTACAAATACTAGATGACGGATTAATTATTTTATTCATAAATACTCAGAATATATACAAGACATATATCAACATCCAATATTGGAGAACAAATGCCTGTCTTTTGCCACAAACGTTTGTCCCCGCTGAGGACGAACCCAGAATCTCTCGAGATAGCCTTGAGGCCAGCCGGTGCACATATCACTCGACCACGGAAAAACAAAAAAATTTTGCTCTGTGCCTCCCGATTGATTACATAACTCAATAACATGAGACGAACTCACGAACGATATGAGTTAGCCGGGTTATCGACTAGCATACCAAACTAACATTGCCTCTCAGCTGCACCCATTGAGTATACAGCCTTAGGGCGGCCTGCACCAGCCGCCCGCCCAGCGACGCAATTTAGAGCAACCAGTCCCGCTTAGATGCGAGATCATTGCGGACTGAATGCTCCGCGCTTTTGTATAAGAAACAAGAATGGTTTGTAAGCCAGTCAATTATATTGCAGACCTTTAAAAATCACTGGACGGAATTTTAGGTCGTTTTAGTTTTATTGCTCGTCTACTTTACGAAAGATGTAACGAATATACATGCATATTTTAGTTCTCAGAAATGTGTAACTATTACAGTCATTACTCAAGTAAAAATGCCCACACAAATATCTATTCCTACCAGGATTCGAACCCAGAATCTCAGAGCTTTGCAATAACTTGATCACGGCGTACAATCCACTCGGCTACACTTACACAGAGTCTTCACATCAATTAATATTTGTCACCTTCCGATTGCCTCATTAAGATCAACACCCAAACTTTAAACTTTCAAACATCCACAAAGTTGGAGCACGCAAAAATACAATAAAGAGAAGGAACAGTAACAATTTATCCATCGTTTGGGGTCGATTGGATTGCATGCCGCGCGCGGCGACGAATTGGGGTCTAACCAAGACTGGCAGCTCCGAGAACTGCACACACCCTGCATGCACTGTAAACTAGTCCTTATTGCCACCACATAAGGCACAACGGTGATACGTCTGTTGTCGTCGTGTGAGCAATTGGACTCGTTATTGCTTCCAATACCAAACAATGCAATTCGTCTTCATTATTGAACTTGATATTACTGATGCTCTGCAAATTGAGCCAGAAAATACTTCTGGCTCAATTAAAAGTCATTTAAAAGGGCAGTCGGTAAATTTGGGAGAATGTTATACGCGTTAATTAAATCCCCGTCTAAGCCATTAAGTTTCACTATTAATTTAAGTGCAGTATGTTATGAATATACTATTTCCCCGGAGAGTAGCTATACAATCGCACACTCAACAGAGAGCGTCGGTTCAGATCCCACCACCAACCCATGGCGTTATCTGCCTTACGGCGTACAGACCGAATCACGGGAGAGCGCGGGGTACTTGCGTATGCTCTTTCCCACACCGCGCTTGTTCTATGCTCCCTCCCTACAAATTATATTTCTGTCCCGATCGTTGCCACCTCTCCCCTTCAGGACTTCGCGTCGGGCTGCTCTTCTGCTGATACCTGATCAATCTAAAGCGTGCCTAATGGTGTGCCAGGAATGCACGAACTCGCACAGCGCGTTCCAATTGTTGCGGCTGCAAATTAGGTCCTGGTTATATTGGGTCCTTACCTATGAAATTGGTGTTTTTATTCTGTCTTAGCCATTTGTCCGTAACTATTAAGTTTCAGAACTTTCTTATAAAATAATTGCCTCTTTAAAAATAGACCATATATTTGAGCTCGTATTATTTAATTTGATAATTTTTTGTAAATTCAATTGTGTTAAAATTAGACACAAAGACAATTATTTTTAACTGCCTCCCGAATACATCATTTGATTTGCATTAACATAAAAACAATGAATAATTTTTATCAAGCGTGTTCACACACATATTGTCTAATTTGTCGTTGTGAAGAAAACTGATAAAATGTTAGTATGAAAAATGCAGACATCCCCAAAATCTCCATACAAAACACCAATTTCATAGGTAAGGACCTAATATATAGGGCCAGACTCCACTGGTTGCACAAGATCTAACATTTTCGTTCTTGCGTCCGCATACAGCGAACACTCTCAGAGTGCATGGTCTCCGCTCTCGTTAACGTCCTCGCCACAGGGACACAGTGCTGATTCGCACAGCGTGCAGCGTAAGCTTGCGCTGTAGGCGCTGTCTGAAGCAACCATGTCCTGTGAGTAACTCGAAAATGACGTAATCTGGTTCCACCCAGTCGTAAGATAGCCACCGTGCAATATCGGGGAAAAAGCTGTATAAATCGCGACCGTCTTCACTCGCGTCCCATCGCTCCTGCCAAATGGAAACGATATCCCCTATAATGGACCGTTTGAGGCTCCGTCGCTCCCTGGGGGCCAGCTGGACACTCTCCCCCGCAAATCTTCCTACACGAAGAACTTCCAGGTCGGCAGGGAAAACGCCGGCAAGGACGGGAAGAGCCGCGGTACTGCACGTTCTGTAAGCCTTCGTTAATAGAATCAGCAAAGACGCAAAGACCATAGAACGCAAAGACCGGTCTTTGCGTTCTATGTAACGCTCGCTTTACCACAAAAAAGGACGAGCGTCGGTTCAGTCTTTTTGTAACAAGATAGAGATTTCAGGCGAAATGTGTGTTCTTTGTGTTATTTATGCCGTTTCTACGATCAATTTGCAACAAGTCAACGTACAGGAGCTCGGTTGCGTAGTGGTTAGTACGCTTTGGCTTTCGATAACAAAGCTACCTTCGCCATAATCATGTCATGCTCTCAATGGGTCACCAAAACTTTATGATCTCGAACTTCCTCGTGCTTCGGAAGATACGTTAAGTCGTTGGTTCCGGTCGCGTGTTACGACCCCCTGGAACGTATATAGGCTGAGGATGAGTGGTGTGCCCTGACTCCACATGTGTGTGTTTCTCCCTTTGCCCGTTTTGTGAGACGTCTACATAATATTCAACGGTATCCAACTTTCGACTAAACTCCGGCCGTTCGCTAGCGAATGTTCGCCTAGGTTGACTAAGCCGGGATTAAATGTTCCCTTTTGTTATAAATCAGCGCTCAGCACATTTATTTAGATTACAAACTATTCATAAGCAGAATTGATGAGGCTAATTGGCTTACAGGCAATATCAAACGGCGACACCGGTGTGTGCGTCACGCGACCAGCGATAAGGACGGGGCAACGCATGTCGATAGGAAAATATAGATATAAGTTTGGTGCGCTTTCATACTAATGTTTTTTTTTATGACAGATAAGCTCTTGGCCTTCAATCTCACTTGATGGTAAGTGACGATAAGGCCGAAGGTGGAAGCGAGCTTCACCTGTAATCCTCAACAACTGAGAACTGGCTATCTTACCTCTGATTGCTGGAACACAACAATACTTATAAAATTGTTATTTTGGCGACAAATTTATTTAGGTAAGACGGTGGTAGCTAGCCAAGTGGGCTTAGCCCTACCACCAACCAAACCGAGTAGAAAAACCCCTGCCACCGTGGGGAATTTTTAAGTACATAATACGCCGACAATAGACCGTGTCAGACCATACACATTTTGACAGAATGAGGTATAATGAGGCCGATTCCGTAAGCACAAACTAAACAAAATTTTGGTTAACTGCTGTCAGATCCTTCTCTTATCCATATATTAGAGAAGGATAAACATACAATTTAGTTTATTTTGGTTGAGTTCGCGTACGGAATCAGCCCCCGGGCAAGAGACATTATTAACAAACTGTACTTAAGTTTCACTTAAAGTCGGTACTGGTTAAGAATAAGCTTTGTAAAAATAATCAACAAAAGGATGGTACGGCCGCGGCCGCCCGACCGGCTGGTCAGCAAAAAGGCCGCCTTTTTGCTCAACTTGACGACGGGACAACTTGACGGTGGGACTACCCTGACAAAATATTACGGACTATGATGCCGCCACTAACTTTCTGTTTAGCCTATATAATATATGTACATTCCTTTTGTAATGGTCATTAAAGTTTAAATAAATAAATATATTTTTCGTAAAGTTCAAATAATTTTTTTATACCATTTAGGTAACAAGTAGTTACACTTATGACGCGTCAAAACATCATAAAATTAACAACATAAATAAATTATACAATTCTACTTATTCACCTCAATTTTTTTTTATAAACTTAAAAAACTTTCCTACAATATTAATAACCTAAAAATTCATTAACAATAACGACGTTAAAATTCCCAACTCATGTTGAAATGATCAATTTAATAATTAAACTTCATAATGTTCTCATCAGCTGTTTTGAGCAAGACGCCTCGGCCGTCTTCGTTCCGACGTCGCTCATTAATCACGGAGAGCCAGGATTATGTGATATTTTGTTTAATTAAGGGCAATAAACAAAGGCTGCGACTACTAATGAGAGCTCATTATTGAAAGGTTGACTCGGAACGACGCAGAACTAGAATGGAATAGAAATATTTTATGGTAACTACTGTCGACTGTACAAAACTGTCAAAATAGCACAGGGCTGACGCTGAGATTTTGCTTCGGCCCAATACAAAGGCAAAATCTATTATCAAAAACATGCGTAATGATTAGGACTTTGACTGGTCACTGCAAGTTAAACAGAAACCTTTACAACATGAAGATTAAGGACATTGACACTTGCAGATTCTGCGAACAAGAGCGTGAAAAACCAATGCACCTCTTGTGCTACTGTGAACCGCTGATCCACAGAAGAAGCAGACACCTGGGGGAACACACCCTTAACCCAGATGAAATAAAAACAATCCAAACTGGGAGCATCTTATCTCTCTTTTTACATCAGTGTTATCTTTTATCCCCTTTTCTCCACGTGAATGCCGGCGATCGCGAACAAAATAAAAATTAAATTTCTATAGTGTCTCGTTTAGTGGCGATTGAGAGGGTAACGTAGATACCACGAACATCTAAACTCCGAAGGAGAGTTGACTGTGGTAGCTGCGACTGCGCTGCTAAACTTCAGAAATGACATCTATCGATGACATTTTTCAGTAGAAAAAGGTCATAGAGAGCTTAAAAAGCATTTCAATGATAAATTCGGTTATGGAGATTCCTACGATTTAAAATTCCATACACACAAGATTGTGGACAAATATTAACCCAAAAATATTACATTCTACCTTCGTTACCCGCACCGTAATCACAATAATTCGTCCGAGGCACACAATCACAATATTAGGCTTAGGGAAGCAATAACTATAAATTTGTGGGAAATAAAATACGTACTCCAGGCTCCAATCAGAGATGTTTAATGTTTAGATAACGGAGAGTTATCGACGTTCGGACCGCGCTAACTCCGGCACTAATTTAGATTATGAATCCGGTGATATTAAAGTGCCTCTCGCCACATTACGCCATAATCTGGCTTGCAAATGAAGCCGTGCCTATTGTAGCATGCTGTTAGGTCTTTTGTTATTATTAATTACTTCTGCAGATTAAAAACGACCCAATACTGGACAAAGGTACAGGGGAAAATCACTAAAGCCAGCGCTCCCACGGAAAGCCTCGGGGGTATATAGCGTAGTTTGATTGATTATTTCCAGTGCTGTCAAATAATGTGTTTGGCGATTCCCACTCCTCCCACCCCGCCATTCGTACTTGGTACATACATACATTCGTATTCGTACATATGAGGAATATTGGATGAAATCATAGCACCAGCCTAATGCAGTTTAGTGGATGGAATCAAAAACACGACGTCAATCCGCGGCGAAAATTGCTTCGTATTCAGTATTAAAATGTGAGCATTTACGAAGGAAGTTAACTGTTGAACAATTATTATAAGAATAATTATTTCAAAGGTAGTAGAGCTAACGCCGTCCTAAAATTTACATAAAACAATGAATTAAAAATCTATTTCCTACGAAATAAAACCATTCACGACGGCGACGGGCTCACCACCTGTCACGCTGAGTGCAGTCACTGCTTGGTGAAGCGCGGACTATGGCAGTGGATTGTTTTTGGAGTGCTTTTGCCTAGTCTCTGACTAACCCTTAGGGGATTTTAGTCGTGATTGTATGTATATATGTAAAACCATTGATTGGCATTGATTTACTTTCGCACTTTTGGAATTTTCCTTTAAATTCCTTGACAGTTACCACTGCTTACCTCGAAGTAGCTCCCAAGCCTGACTTGAATTTATCCAATAAATTATAAATAAGCCGGCGCCCACAGCCGCCGATAATGGCGTCTATCACAATTAAGCGACACCTATAAATCACTTAGCGTAAGCCAACGGAACCCTCAAATTAACTTAATTGTAGTTGTAATTGGCCCCCAGTGGCGGCCAAAAATATATGGCTCGGTTATTTACTACTCGTTTATATGCGTGTAATAAATTCTAAACAATCTATAACACGTCAATATGCGTGTACGGCAACTGACATAAGCCATGTCCACACTGTGCCTTTTTTTGTTCAACTTTCGTCTTCATCTTTGTGTATAAATTTTACACTTCTCCCCGGGCCTTTCAGGATTTTCCATCTGACGAAACCTATTTTTTGTATGGCTAAATGTGGTCTTAAGGAACACAAGGTGTCAAAATCTTATGGTGCTCCTTGGACTCTGCCTACCCCTTCGGGTGTTACAGGCATGATTGTATATAAGTATGTCCATGTTGTTTCCGATAGAGGCGCTGATGGTAAATGCGTCCTTAATTTTAATAAATATATGACGATTTTACGCTGACGTTGATCGCATCGAGTCGGCGACACATGGTCAATACTCATACTAGGGGCACCCCAGCCTTAGGGCGCCTGTCCACCAGAGCTGTGCTGTGTGCCAGGAAAAGTATACCAGCAGGATGACACCTTTTTGCGAGTCGCGTCAAACGAAGTAATCCTATTTGGTCTAATTCTCCTTGCACTCAGCAAAGATATAGCATAGCTCTGGTGGAAAGGCACCCTTATGCTTGTCTGCCATCAAAATAACACAAACCTAACCTTATATAATTTATAAACACAGTTATAACAGTATTTGAATAAGAAATAACAAGGCGTCCGATTCATCCGTAAACAAACAGGACAATGCTTACAGCGCTGTTCATAATCAAACAGTATCTGTTTCAATTGTTCGCGCAATCTTGTGTCCGACCTTTTGTCTAACGAGCACAGTGGACTAACCGTGTTTAGCTGTGTATCATTTATTAACGTGAGCAGATTGGATCGTCGCCAAAAGATTCTGTACTGAGACTATTATATTGTACACGCGTCGTAATAGAAAGGTAATGTTTATTCAATCAATAGTTATTTGTTATACAAGAGTGCAAAAGGGTTTTCATTTCTCACACTCGGAAAGTTGTATTGTTTTGATCTGATTATTGGGTGGAAAATGCTGCTTCCCGACATAGGGAGGGAAAAACTCATACAATTTACTTCCCACCTAAGGGCCGGAATGAACTTTAAAAATAGAACTACGAATACTGTCAGCTGGGAACTATTAAAAAAAATGCTGCGTCCATGTGAGTTTCTAAACAGCCAGTGTGAACTTAGCGCAAACTACTTCGAGCGGAATAAGCCGCAACAAACAATACGCGGTGAGTTCCATATTTAAAATTTAAACAGTCGACATAAATTGGCGGGATATGAATTTATTATATGTATCTGTGACGGAATTTGAAAAAATTCTAATAATCTCTTATACTAGTTAAGATTTTAATTTTAAAAATGAGTTCAAGCGATTCCGAAATATTGACACCAGATTCAATTAAAGACGAGGCAAATTGTGTTATCCAAAATCTTTTGCCAGAAATCTCAAAAGAAAGATATATAAATACATACAATGATTTTATGAAGTGGAGAGCTGAGAAGAATATAAAATCGTTTTCCGAGAGTGTATTTCTTACATAGTTTAATGGACTGTCTAGCAAATTACAGCCTTCTACGCTATGGAGCCGATATTCAATGCTCAAGAGTACAATTAGTGTGAAACATAATGTAAATTTGAGCAAACTCCATAATTTAACATCATTTTTGAAAAGACAGTCTCACGGGTTCAACAGTAGAAAATCTAAGGTTTTCACCTCTCATGAAGTAGAAAATTTTTTAAATGATGCACCTGACGAGATATATTTGGCAGTGAAGGTAAGTTTACCTAAGTATTCATTCTAAAAATGAACGTATTTATTACACAAATACTAAAAAATTACATGTTTTTTCACAGGTGGTATTGATACTCGGTGTTCGAGCGCATCACTAGCCCGAACTGCGTCAGCTACGCGTCCCATCCCTACGCGTTGCCCTCTCTCTCGCTATCGCTACGCCTTGATGGACGGACGTCTGTGCATAATTAATTAACAAATAATTGTATTTGATTACTTCTAATATTATACAATCTTAAACTGGATCTCGCAATTTATTCATGGCCCAAGCCCCAACATGGTGACCCCGACGTGATCAAAAATCCAGATATCGAGAAGAAGACCAGAGAATTGGACCAGAGTGCTTACCTACAGAGAAGTGCCCATTCATTTTTCCATTCATTTCACCCATTTAGACCTATACAAACAGTCCCCTTTTATTGCTAAATACAGTTGTTGCCGTTTCAAATGTCATTTAACTCATTTAATAGATAAATTCAAATTATAATTAAATAATTATTTTATCAATGTAATTGTAATCTCAATCATTTTGTGTAACGTAACGCCATAAATACATGTTTTTCTAAAACTCTCATTCTAATTACATGTAATTTTCTAACATTCTAGTGTTTACTGCGTGTGCGCATAAAAATCCAGCCTAGCAACAGTAAACGACGCGCTGCCGGCACCCGGCGAGCGACCGCTAGCTGCCCTTGACCTACTTTCTCGCGCATGCGGAGCGTTGGCCGATAAGAAATTTACGTATCGTAATCATTTTGTTTAATATTTTTTCTCTCATTTAATTTCATTTTGTTGCCAAGTAGTGGAGTTTTTAAATTGCCAACATGTCTAAAACTAGTGACATTGCTCCAAAATCACCATTGGAGAAATTAAATGTGAATTTGCCACAAATTACAGTCGACAATAATAATTTGAAAGATTTGATTACAAAGCGAAGTTCCATCAAAGGTCGATTAACTAAATATAAAAATAAATTAAATGAGTTATGTTGTCTAGAAGTAGTTTCACAAGATGAGTTGTACCAATTGATGCAAAGGCACGAAAAATTACAGGATTTATGTTCTCACTTTGATGAAGTACAGACTCAAATTGAACTGCTTAATCCAACTTATTTAGATAACGAAATTGACAACAGAGATATCATAGAAACACAATTTTCTTCTTTATTAGCGAAAACACGCATTTTTCTAGACAAGCACAACACAACAAATAACATGCAAAATAAAGGTGGATCTATATCCAGCAGATCGAGTTGTCATAATTGTAACCATGATAAAACCATTAATTTTAAATTGCCCACTATAAAAATTTCAAACTTTGATGGATCTTACTTTAAATGGATTGAGTTTCGAGACACATTCACATCTTTAATTCATAGTAACGAACAAATTAAGGCAATCCACAAGTTTCACTACTTAAACTCTTATCTTGAGGGGGAGGCTTCTCGTGTCATCAGCAATCTTGAGGTGAGCACCGATAATTATAAGGAAGCATGGCGTCTTCTCTGTGAGAGATACAACAACGAGAAACAATTAATAAAAAACCATTTAAACTCCTTACTTAATTTTCAACCAATAGTGCGAGATTCATCTAAAGGTTTAAGGTTTATTGTCGATCATGTTTCGAAAAATTTACGAGCTCTTAATTCACTTGGCGAGAAAACAGAGTTTTGGGATACCCTAATTATCCACTTAGTGATGGCGAAGCTTGACAATAGCACTATCGTCAAATGGGAAGAAAATAGGAATAACCTTGAAGGTTCCGCTACATTAAAAGATTTCTTTAATTTCTTAAAAAATAGGGCAGATGTACTAGAATCCATTAATAATAATAACAAACCTCAGTTTAAAAATAGATTTGAACCTTCTGGTTCAGTTCGTAAACATGAAAGCCCTCACACGAAATCTATACTAATTTCAGCTGCTTCCGGCTCCACTGTGGCGGCGTGCGCGTGTGTCCTGTGCAATGGCAGCCATCGGCTGTACGACTGCGCCTCGTTCCTCGCCAAATCCATTGAGGACAGAATGGCTGCTGTGATTCAGCTGAAGTTATGCCGTAACTGCTTACGTAAGGGTCATTCTTCACGTCATTGTAGACTCGGTCCCTGTTCCCTCTGCAAGGACAGACACAACACATTGTTGCATAGGGAAACTTCTCAGGCTGTAAATATGTCCAATGTATCCACACCTACACCTGATCCTCAGGCTGAGCCAGGATCAGACAAAACTATTACAAGTATGTCAATCACCGCCAATAATAATGTGTTGCTATCAACCGCGATGATTGAAGTATATAATCCAAACACAAGGAAACACCTCACAATTCGAGCACTGCTAGATAGCGGGAGTCAATCTTCTTTAATAACAAGTAGGTTGAAAAATAATTTGCAATTGACTCCTCAGCCAACCAGTGTTAATATTGTAGGTATATGTCACAAGTCTATTATAACAGCAACGGAACGTTGTGTTATAAGAATAAAATCCAATAATTGCAAGTACGAAACCACTATATCATGTATTGTATTATCAAAAATTTCCAACGATTTACCAAGTCACACAATAAGCACTTCTCGATTAAAACTGCCTAATCATATTAAGCTTGCAGATCCTTCTTTTAATCAGCCCGCTCCTATCGACATGCTAATAGGTGCGGATTTGTTTTGGAGCTTAATTGAGTCTGAGCAGATAACCCTTGGTCCTAATCAACCCACCATGCATAAGTCTAAACTTGGGTGGATATTAGCAGGCCCATTTTGTTCAAAGGGTATAACAAGTAATAGCTTTTCTCAATGCAATCACATAATGACAGGACAAGATAGAAACATAATTTCAAATAAAACTTTAAATGACAACATGTCTAAGTTTTGGGAACTAGAACAAATTCCTCAGTTTAGTAATAAATATACTTGTGAGGAAACTAAATGTGAACAACATTTTGTAGCAAATACTTACCGTAATCAAGATGGTAGGTTTTGTGTAAAATTACCTCTCTTGGCAAAACCAGATTGTTTAGGCGATTCTTTTCAAATAGCTAAGAGACAATTCTTGTCATTAGAAAAACGGCTTATTAAAAGTCCACAAATGAAAAAATTATATTCACAATTTATAGAAGAATATCAAAGCTTAGGGCATATGTCTAAGTCTAACATTTTAATCCCTAATGCGTCTTACTTCATTCCTCACCATGCAGTTTTAAAATTATCTAGTGAGTCAACTAAGCTGCGCGTAGTATTCAATGGCAGTTCCAAGACCACATCTGGATATTCTATAAATGATTTACAGATGGTTGGTCCGCAAATACAAGACACTTTATTCAATATTCTACTTAGATTTCGTCAATACACCTTCGTTCTCTCAGGCGATATAGAGAAGATGTATAGACAGGTCGAAATGCAGGACAGTGATCGTAAGTTACAAATGATACTATGGCGTTCAAATAATACTGATAAATTAGAGTCTTATAAATTAAATACAGTTACTTATGGGTACTCTTCATCCAGTTTTCTTAGCACTCGATGTTTATGGCAGCTGGGGGAGGAGTGTTGTGATCCAAAGATAAAACAAATTATTCAAAATGATTTTTTAGTAGACGATTTACTGACTGGCTGCGATAACAAAGAGGAAATACTGGAAATAAAACATTCAATAGAGCGAACTTTAGCATCTGGTTGTTTTAACTTGCGCAAATATAGATCAAACATGCCTAGTTTAATTATTAATCCACAAGAGTCACAAAGTGACCTTGTGATAAGCTCATCATCACATACCTTAGGTGTGGGATGGAATCCTAACGAAGACCATATCAATTTCCCCACCAATTACGAAATAAAGAATTCGATTCCCACAAAACGAACTATTTTATCAGATTCATGTAAAATATTCGACCCATTAGGCTTATTGAGTATAATCACTATTACGCCAAAGGTACTTATACAAAAATTATGGTTAGCAAAAATAGATTGGGATGAGCCTGTCCCCGGTGAAGTTGGTGAATCGTGGAAATCATTTGTTGATAATCTTACTCATTTGCATATGTTAAATATTCCTAGACATGTGCTGTGCAAGGCATCGAACAACATAGAACTTCACTGCTTTTGTGACGCTTCGGGTTACGCTTATGCAACCTGCATTTATCTTAAGTCAACGAACGTACAGGGTGAAGTTACAGTTCGCTTGCTGTGCGCCAAGGCTCGAGTAGCTCCAGCCAAGCCTACCACTGTACCCAGGCTCGAATTGTGTGCGTGTTACCTCGGTGCTCAACTCGTGGCGGCCGTGTGTCGCTCTCTGCGATGTGTAATCACGCGCAAGGTATTTTGGACCGATTCATCTATAGTGCTGGCATGGCTACGTACTAGATACGATAAGCTAAAAACCTTTGTAGCCAACAGGGTTGGCACCATTTTAGAATTAACAACTGACTCGGTTTGGCGTCACGTTCCTACCACACTGAACCCAGCCGACCTCGCCTCGCGGGGTATAAACGCTAATAAATTAAATAACTTAAAGTTGTGGTGGAATGGCCCTAACTTCTTGCTTGAATCAGAACCTTCGTGGCCTATATTTAATTATAGTTTCCCGCAAATACTACCTGAAATAAAGGTAAATATTAATGTAATAAATAATTCTCAAAATGAACATAAAAATGTCTTAATTGATTTTAACCGCTATTCAAAACTGAAATCATTACAACACTCAATGGCGTATGCACTTCGTTTTATACATAACTGTAGACATACTTCTAATAAAAAATTTGGTATTTTACAGCCTGATGAACTCAATAACTCATTTCAAGTATTGGCAAAATTATCACAATTGGAAACTTTTTCAAACGAAATAAATATTCTTCATAGTCATAAAGATTTACCTATAAGGAGCCCTCTACTCCCTTTAAGTCCATTTCTAGATAAAAATAATGTTTTAAGAGTAGGAGGCCGATTAGAACTTTCTTGTTACTCGTTCGACAAACGTCACCCTATATTGTTACATGCTAAACATAAACTTACGAAATTATTATTCCAACAGGTGCACTTACGTCTTCTTCATGCTGGTCCCCAGTTGTTACTCTCCTCAGTTAGAGATTTTGTTTGGCCTATAAGTGGCAGAGATCTAGCACGTACTGTGGCTAGACAGTGCGTAACATGTAGACGGGCGAGTGGTCGCACGCAGTCTCCTATCATGGGTATGCTACCTGCACAACGTGTAGATCCTGATTTCCCCTTTGTTAGTACCGGTGTCGACTTCGCCGGACCGTTTCTTATAACAGATAGAAAGGGCAGAGGCTGTAAAATAACGAAATGCTATCTTTGTCTTTTCGTCTGTCTCAGATATAAGTGTCTGCACTTAGAAGCTGTAAGTGAGCTGTCTAAAGATGCATTCATACTAAGTTTACGTCGTTTTATCTCTCGTCGAGGAAAACCATTAGAAATATTTTGTGACAATGGTCGCAATTTTGTAGCCGCCTCAAAAGAAATCAAGGATTTCTTATCATCACACTCTGATGGCATAAGAAGCTTCTCTTCAGAAGAGGGCATTAATTTTAAGTTTCAACCGGCGTACGCTCCGCACTTTGGTGGGTTATGGGAGGCTGGCGTAAAGTCAGCTAAATTCCACTTAAAGAGAATGTTAGGTAATTGTCATTTGACATTTGAGGAATTGGCAACTTTATTTAGTCAAATAGAAGCTATCCTTAATAGCAGGCCGCTATATCCCTTGTCTTCCTCTCCTGATGATCTCCATTCCCTGACTCCCGGGCACTTTTTGATTGGGAGAGCCTTAACCTCATTGCCGTCACCAAACAAAATGAAGGCTAACACATTGAACCGGTTCCAGAGAATAGAAAGCATCCGGCAGCACTTCTGGAATCGGTGGCAACAAGAATACGTAGCTGAGCTGCAACAGAAGACTAAGTGGCGCCGCCCTTGCAAGCCATTACAGACAGGGGACCTAGTACTGATGAAGGAAGTTAACACCCCACCTATGCAATGGAGGTTGGGGAGAATATCTCTTTTGTTCCCAGGCAAGGACGGAGTACCTAGAGTAGCCGAGGTCAAGACAGCGCATGGCATGTGTCGACGGGCTGTCAAACATCTATGCCCATTGCTGGAGCCTGGAGATGACGACTTGGACACCACCAGTTCCAGGGCCGGGGAGTATGTTCGAGCGCATCACTAGCCCGAACTGCGTCAGCTACGCGTCCCATCCCTACGCGTTGCCCTCTCTCTCGCTATCGCTACGCCTTGATGGACGGACGTCTGTGCATAATTAATTAACAAATAATTGTATTTGATTACTTCTAATATTATACAATCTTAAACTGGATCTCGCAATTTATTCATGGCCCAAGCCCCAACACTCGGTATAAGCGGCGCTTGCAGAAGCAGTGAACTCACAAATTTGACAATTAAGGACATTGAAAGTCAAGGCCAATTATTACTAGTAAAACTGACTAAAACAAAAACAAATATTGAGCGCTCGTTTGTAGTACAAGAAAAATTTACACAAATATCAAAAAATGAGACCTAATGATGTAAAAACGGACCGTTTTTTTCTCAACTACCAGAAGGGAAAATGTTATAAACAAGTGATCGGTAAAAATAAAATCTCAGGTATGCCGAAGCAGATAGCGACATATTTAAATTTGCCAAACTGTGAGCAGTATACCGGACATTGTTATAGACGAACGTCAGCAACACTTTTAGCCGATTCTGGGGCAAACATGACAACGTTAAAAAGACATGGAGGCTGGAAATCCAGTACAGTCGCCGAAGGGTACATTGATGATTCAGTCCAAAATAAAACTAAAATTTCAACCAAATTAACTGAAACCATAAAAATACGTCCCAATTCACCTCAGCCGTCAACTTCCAGGGAGTATCCGCCATGCAGTCTGACGAAATACCAGAGTCTCCTACTTTTACAGAAATTCAGAACAGCCAAATTTGTCATAATATATCAAACAGCATAAACATTCCAAACAAAAATGTATCTTTTAATTTCACGAATTGTCCTAATTTGACAATTAATTTTAAATAGGTACTACTAATATTATCATATATTATCAATAAATAGATTAAATAAACAACCAATTTTTTATTTTCCTCATATATTCGAAGTGAAAAGTAGAGTGTTTAACACGGGTAAAAGAATCAATTCCTACTCGGACTATAGCGTCTAAATACCTCGGGAATTGATTCTTTCCACCCTCGGTTAACAATCTACTATTTTTCACCGCGTGCTAAATTTTGATGACCGAGCCAGCGAAGGATTCGAAATTAGAATCCTAAGCATCAGCGAGGGAATCAAAAGAGCACGAGGTTAAAAATCTTTGCACTCGAGTGCAACACTTATACAAACTCATCCCACCTCAGCGAGGAAATGGCGAAATGCAAAAACAATATAGAATCACAAGACATTTTTAATTTCAGTTAAGGTACATTATGATAGGTAGATATTATTGAATAGATAATCTTTAAATTAGTTTTCGCTCTTTAAACTAGTCGCCGCATGATAAACATGTCGTACTGTTTCAATTACTTCTCGCGTGATTGTTGAGGTAGAAAGCTCATTTGCGCATTAATAACTGTTTCAGTCAATTCAGTTGGCGTCAAATTAACTTCATCTTCGCTAAAATTACTCATTATAGTTAGTTTATTTTTATTGTATTTAGCTTATTAATTTGCCATTAGCAATAAAACGTGAAAGAAAATGCAAAATAAAGAAAAGTAACCAAGAAGGTTCCAAATTTGAATTTTTAAACAATTAAAAAATTCACAAACTTATTGTGTGCTCATTGTATACGATGTTCTAAATTCAAATTCACTTTGCCGCTCAAGAGTATAATTAAGGCTTTTCCACTCAGATATCGAAGAGCAAAAATGCTCTTTCTGAGGTGGTGGGATAAAAAATATATTTCAGGTGAAGAGCTCGGTGGTGTAGTTGGAACGCTTTGGCTTTTGATCGACAACAGACTTACCTTCGCCATGGTCCGGCTGAGTATGACTGATCTCGAGGTCCTCCGTGCTTCGGTTTCTCCCCACCAAACCGCATTGTGGTGTCACGGCCTCCCCCTCATGTGTTTCTCCATGAGGAAGACTTGTGCCCACTAGTGGGACGTTTATAGGCTCAGGACTGGTATTTCAGGTTGAGATTTTTTTATAAAAATGCTTTTTGTTTTTTATTCGACATGGCTACGAACTTCCCGCCTGAAGCTTACTATCGGTTACCGTAGCCTAGACACTCGTAGTAGCTCGTAGCATCTCGTAGCAGTCCCGCCTGTCACAACTACCTTTTGAAAACTTTGAGAAAGCGTGACAACAAAATTTATTGCAGAAAAAGAAAACGTAATAATAATACAATACAAATACGTTTTCTTTACAACAAATTACTTTACTGGCGTTAAATTTTCTTTTATCGATATGAGTTTTAAGTTTACTTGCAAAAAATCAAAATCAAAAATAATTTTATTTCATAGGCCAAGTTCGGCACTTAAAATCGTCAACATTTTACATTATGCATTTTACAAATAAATAGTTTATTATGAATTATTTTAAAATTACAGTATTAAATTAAACCATTGTATTAAACTTCATTACCGCGAGCGCTTGTAACAAGTACATCCACAGGACAGTACAAGTACTTTGTTGACTGTGGTTGTAATCGATACAAGCGGCCGGATTCCGAGCGTAAGGCTTTTCATGAGAAGAACCCGGCAAGAAACTCATGAGCCACTTTTTTAAATAGCCAATCATAAACAATTTTGTCACTTTCAAATATGTTTTTACATTATTTCTTAATTCCTATAAGTCCATCAAAATAACATGCATAAGATAACAGTAGTACATAACTATTTCCACACCATTTTATCTTCAAGATAATCTTGAATTTTGTAATAGCCTTTTTTCATTAAAGTTTTTTTTATATAAGGTGTTTTATTGTACACTCAGAACAGGACTCCATGCTCCATATTTATGATTTTTTTTTCTCTTGCAATAATTTTGAAAACCGATTCTGATTTGTGACATTCACAAGCATGCACCAATATATAAAATACATGAACAAACATTCCCGAGTTTGATTTGAACGACAGAAAACCACGATCTAATTTAAACCACAGGTTAATGTACCTCGCAAGTGTTTGACAATATCGATGCATGTTGCAATTTAGAGAGACCGCACACGCTGCAACCTAGTTCGGCCACAAACGGGTACACACAATACAGTTGTGCCCAGCACAGTTGTATACAAGCAGAATTTCATAATTGGATGTCGCTAGGAGCATTTTTTTAGCAGTTTGTCGCATAATTTTTTATGAAAGCGCGCTTTCATCATAGCGGTATTGGTACCGACGCCGCATTTTGACCGCGTCAATGTGTCTCGTGACACGTCAGTCTGTATTTTTTTATTACTCTACTCAATTTTTTTTAATTCTTCCAGCACATACGTTAACGACCTTATATTTCCTGTCGCAAATAACGATAAAACGAGAATACCTTCTCAACACGCTTATCCCGTAGGGGTAGGCAGAGGTGTTAGCACCCACGTTTGATAGATATGTTAGGTCCCGTGTAACAGGTGGCAAGCCTGTTGCCATGCACCGGGCACAATGTGGGACAAGCGTTATTGAACTGCACAATGAACTGTGCTTAAGTACACTCATCAAAGCCTTATAAAATCCAATTCTTGTTAATTTTGTAAATAAGCGTTATAAAGTTGCCCAGAGCCACGTTAACCAGTAACATCCCAGCGGGCAGTGCGTCAGAGCAGCGTGACAAACTGCGCCTGTCTAAACCCTACTGTGTACGAAATTACCCTCATAGATATGTGAACATATTTGTGAAGAAAATAGACTGGCTTAAGTCTTAGTAGTAAACTATGTGAATGGGTGAGCTGTAGCCTGTTGAAATTCAGAATATTATTATTTAAAATATTTTTTGTTCCTTTTCGAAATATTTGTTTGTGTCCACCTCTTTGGCAAACAAGCAGACTGTACACCGATGTTATGTGGCTACAGGCGTTAGGACAGGGAGAAGCTCGGAGGCATAGTGGCTAGTACGCTTTGACATTCGATCGAAAACAAAGCTACCTTCACCATGGTCAGGCCTTGGATGGGTGACTAAAATGCCAGCGTGATGGTTTTACGACCCATACTCCTCATGTGGTTCTTCTTGAGGAAGGCCTGTGCCTAGCAGTGTGACGTATATAGGCTGAGGACAATCGTTAAGAATTTCCATACTTCTTGTAAGTATCTGCTCAGCTAGCAAAGCCTACAGTGATCAGTTGTTAGACAATATGTTTGGTCACTAAAGCAACGAACATAAGACGACGTTGAGCCAATGCTAGAGCCAAGTACACCCCCTGAAGGTGTACATGGTCCACCTCGTCCCACTTCGTCCCACCTCGTCCCACCTTGGCCCACCTCGTCTCTTGCCCACATCCGTGTACGCGTACTCCGCGCTCGCGGCCGGCGCTGCCCCATTGTACACGTACCATTCCGCGCTAAATTATAACACGACACAATTCCACTGAATTCCTTCGTACTTAGGAGCTATGCACTTTTTATGACGATAAATGAAGTGCAACTCAAAATTGGTAAAGGGTTGAAGAGTTTAAAATAAAACGTTCTTTATAATTATGATAATTCGCAACAAAATAGTTGGTATTTGGCGTAGTGGTTAGAACGTTTTGGCTTGCAACTTGCAATATCGAAAACAAAGATAAATTGTCATAGTCAGGCTGTGTATGGGTGACCAAAACATTGTGATCTCGAATCCTCCGTGCTTCGGAAGGCACGTTAAGTCGTATACCCGCCAACCCGCATTGGGCAAGCATGTTGTTACGGTCTATACTCCATAAGTGTTTGTTTCCATGAGTAAAGCCTGTACCCAGCAGTGGGATGTATATTGCTTAGGACGATACAATAATTTCATTCAATTAACATTTCGTCCCTTTGTAAGGCATATTGATTCTTCACTATACATATGTATAGTGAAGAATCAATATGCCGATCACAATATGTGAGACAAACGATATTCATAACCAATAACACCTACATAAGCTTTATTCTTCTCTGACTCGAGTAATACCATCCCAGCTCTGCTGTCGTTGTCTCGTGAGTATTGCAGTCTTTCGCAATCTATTTACAATCTCTATGTAATAGTACATGTTGAAGCGAACGAAGGCCACAATTCATTTAGTAGTTCCCGTAATCCGGGCCGCTCCATTAGCCCTAAGCTGATTAGCGGCTCCGATCGAGGCTAATCGCGCCTCTTGTGGATCTACACGCGCTCAGAGCCTGTTCGCACGCTCAACTTTGTTAAGAATCAAGGATCTTAAGCTGCGAACAAACTACTCTTGAAAGGGCTTGGGATAGCGTTATAATATCAAGTAACCAAGAAATAGTTTTGGAGTTTTTTTTTTTTTATGGCAGCTATTTGATACTGACGTAGAAGGGCGCTATCGGACTACGCCCAATCTACGTAAGTATGATTTTTGTTGTATTTGAATTAGGACTTCCAATATTTAAAACAAAGTCCCTTTCGCCATAGACAGTCCTTGAGTGAGGGACCTTGTGAACTCGAGCTCTTGTATCCTTCGAAAAGCACGTTCCCAATCGCTATTGCAACTGTCTCTACCCACCAATCTACATATATTGACCACGTGGTGGTGTTATGGTCAAGTCAACGTCAATTAAGTCCACATCAAGTGTTTCTCCACTGGAAAGACCAGTGTCCGTGGGACGTATAACATATCATCACGCCTCTTTAGGCAGCAGGCAGAGGTGTTAAACACCCACTGTTAACGCCGGCATCACTACTGTGACGTCAGAAGAGACGTCACTCGGGCCGGCAGCGGCCATTACGCCTTGAGTACCCGGCGATCGCACATCTATTATTGCCTATCTTAACTTCAATATTTTTAATACGTATATTTGTACCTATTTGGAAATAAAGTCATCATTTCGAAGCCTTGGGTCTCATTCCTCATCATCAAACATTGGCGTAATCATTTGGTGACCCCGACGTGATCCGACAACATTACCTACGACAAGCCGAATCGAAGAAAACAAGATTCATATCTCGGGATTCCGCCAGCCGACAGCTGCAGCTACCTATTCCGAGGGAAGTGCGTTTCTTATTACATAAACCTACTTGTTTAACCTATCTTTTTCTACGATTTGCGTGATTTGTCGATAATTCCTGTTTTTTTTTAAAATAACCCACAATTAAAAATATAAATATTTTTTTTCCTTTACAACAATTAATCTGAATTATCAACCTTTCTACATTTACTTACAATTTAATTAAACGTTAATTCGAAACAAACATAACTTTGCTTGTTTATATCAAAACATAATTGATGGTTTTTACAATTTAGATTTTAGAGGTCATAACTACAATTATTTACAAAATTTTGCAATCCTTTTCATTAGTTGTCACTAAACGTAAAACAATTCTCACGCGCATATGCCGACTAATTCCAGGTGAAAACAAAAACCAATCATACCGGCGAAAACAGCTGATCGCAACTGTGCCTACTTCTACGCGCGCCTATTGTTCATCGGGCGCCGGAGTCGGCCGTAAAACAGGTTTGTTTACCTGCGCTGGAGATTACGTAACGTACTTTAATATTTTATTTATTTCATACGTTGACGAAAAGGTTTAGTGATTGTGTGTTGTGATTTGCTCCGTTAAAATGAGTGATTTAAAGGACTTAACTAAACAAAGAGGGACCATACGTGCCCGACTAACATTATTCGATAAATATTTATTGCCCCTAATGGATTGCAAGGAAGTGTCCGCGACACAGTTAAATGAGCTACGTTTACGGATTGAAAAGATTCGTGATCTTTGTTGCAATTTCGAAGAAACACAATCACAGATCGAGTTGTTGGACGAGGACATCTCTAAACAAATAGAGGAACGGGAAATAACTGAAAATCTATTTTATAATTTAATTGCAAAAGCACAATCTTTATTAGACTTTTTCGAAACCAACATAAATCCGGAATCCTCATCCAACAATAACACTACTGGTCGCATCTGCAATTTAAAGTTACCGCCTCTAAACATAAACAAATTTGCCGGTGACCAAAATCAATGGATTTCTTTCCGCGACACATATTTATCACTTATTCACGAGAACGGTAGCATTGATGATGTGAATAAGTTCCATTATTTAAAATCTTACTTAGTGGGCACGGCAAGTTCAGTGATTGGCTCAGTGGCCGTGTCCTCTGCAAACTATCAAATTGCATGGAATCTTTTATGTAAGCGGTATGACAATAAACGTTTGTTGATAAATGAACACATAAAGTGTTTGTTCTCTATTACACAATTACATAAAGAATGTGAAAAAGGTCTTCGCGATTTAATCGATACTTTGTCTAGGCACTTAAGTATTTTGAATACTTTGGGCGAACCTACTGATAAGTGGGATACTTTGATAATTTACATGGCCTCGGCAAAGCTCGACACTGTGACCGCGCGCAACTGGGAGGAATTTAGGAGCGATAAGGACTCGCCCACATTAGAGCAATTTTATTCTTTTCTCCATCAACGCGCCGCAGTTTTGGAAACAATTAATGCAGGCAAATGTATAAAAAATGAAAAGCGTAATAGTTTGGTACATTCAAAATCATTTATTGCTTCTAATACCGATATGTCGCCTGGTAGAAACTGTCCATTCTGTAAACAAAGTCATAGATTATATGAATGTGCTAAATTTAAATTACTACCGGTGTCAGAACGTATTTCTAGGATATCTTCTATGAAACTATGTAGTAATTGTCTCCGCAGCGGCCATCAGAACTATCAGTGTAGGTTGACTAGCGGTTGTAGAATCTGTCATAAAAGACATAACACATTGCTACACAGACAAAGTTCATTACCAACAGTTTCAAATAATCAAATAAATTCAAATGAATGTAATACAAATGAAACTAACTTACCAGTTCAAGTAGTAGACTCTGGTGCTCCTGGACCCTCGTCTTCCATTACCATGTCAACCATCACCGCCAATCAAGCTCTTCTTTCTACGGCGTTGGTCAAGGTGATTGGTCATGACAAAATATTCATTCTGAGGGCTTTACTGGACTCTGGCAGCCAGTCGTCGTTCATTAGTGAAGGAGCTCAACGACAAATTGGTTCCTGCAAAATAAAAAATAATTATCATTGCGTTTCAGGCATAGGCAACACAGTATTAAATGTCACGAATCACTCCACGCTTAACTTGCATTCTATCCACAATTCATTCAACACACAAGTAAAATGCTTTGTTATACCCAAAATTACAGAACGGCTACCTCATGTTGTAGTACGTAAACAAGATTTAGGCATTCCTAGTAATATCCAATTAGCAGATCCAACATTTTATCAACCGGCAGAAATAGATTTGTTGTTGGGCGCTGATATATTTTGGGACCTAATCAAGTCTCCTAGGATCACATTAGGACCTAGGAAACCAATATTACAGGAAACTCAGTTAGGTTGGATACTAGCTGGTCCTATGTCAAGCAATTTTTATGATACTAACAAGTCCAACATTCACTGTAACTTTTCTCGCGACATTAGTACACAATTAGCAAAGTTCTGGGAACTTGAAGAAATTCCTTTAGTTTCGGAATACAATAAAAATGATTACTGTGAAACACTATTCAATGAAACTACTTGTAGAGAAAGTGACGGTAGGTTTTGCGTAAAAATCCCGCTAAAGGATTCCATAGATACATTAGGGGAGTCCTACGATATTGCGGAGAAAAGGTTATTACAACTTGAAAGAAAATTAAAAAATAAATCACAATTAAAACAACAATACACCGAATTTATTCATGAATACGAACGTTTGGGACATATGACCGAAATTGTAAAACCTAAGTTTGGTTGTTACCTACCACATCACGCGGTAATAAGAGAAAACAGCGAAACAACCAAGCTAAGGGTAGTGTTCGATGCTTCAGCAAAGACTTCATCTGGGGTATCATTTAATCACATTCAACATGTCGGTCCTGTAGTTCAGGATGATTTGTTTTCGATCTTGCTTAGGTACAGACAGCATAAGTATGCTGTATCTGCCGATGTTGAAAAAATGTACCGCCAAATAATGGTAGCAAACGAACAGCGTAACTTACAGCTTATTTTATGGCGAGACGAAGCTTCACAAGCAATAAAGGTATTTCGACTGAACACGATCACTTACGGAACAGCATCTGCGCCGTTCCTAAGCACAAGATGTCTCGTACAACTTTCACAGGAATGTGAAAATGACAGTGAATTGTCCCAAGCGATTCGACACGATTTCTATGTCGACGATTTTCTTTCAGGGGCTGAAACCGAATCAGCATTAGAGAGGCTAGTTACCAGTGTAACTGCGAAGCTAAATTCAGCATGCTTACCTTTAAGGAAATGGCGAACCAACGCGCCAGCTATTTTTAAAAATGACGCAAATACAGTCTTGCCCAAAAACTTAGATACATCTGCACATTCAAGTGTTTTAGGCTTAAAGTGGAATCCTTCCAATGACGTGTTACAGTTTCCAGTCAACCTTAATGTAAACTCGAAAGTCACGAAAAGAATTATATTATCAAGCTCAGCCAAACTTTTTGATCCTTTAGGTTTGCTTAGCCCATGCACCATAACACCCAAAATAATTCTACAAAAGTTATGGTTAACAAAATTAGATTGGGATGATTCAGTGGACTCTTCACTGGAAAAAGAATGGCTCAAGTTCAAATCTAACCTAAATTGTGTGTCAGAAATAGAAATACCTAGATGTATTATCATTGCAAATTCTACAACAATTCAATTACATTCATTTTCAGATGCGTCACAAGTAGCATACGCGGCTGCTGTTTACATCCTTTCCAAGGACAGTTCTGGCAGCACTCTTGTACGATTACTTTGTGCAAAATCAAAGGTTGCCCCGATAAAATCAATTTCTATTCCACGTTTAGAATTATGTGGTGCATTGTTGTCAGCCCGGTTGAGCCACAAAGTCTTAAAAACATTACGTTGCAAAATCGATTCTGTATTCCACTGGACTGATTCCACGGTAGTTTTGGGTTGGGTATCGTCACAGTCTTGTGACTTAAAGCCTTTCGTTGCCAACCGTACCAGTGAAATACAAGAACTAACTGTCTCAGGAATATGGAGACATGTCCCTGGTGAACTAAATCCAGCAGATCTGGCGTCTCGTGGCATTAACCCTAGTTCGATTCAGTCAAATAGGTTATGGTGGGAGGGCCCACGTTTTTTAAGTGAGGATTCTAGCCAGCGGCCCCAGTTAATGAACCTAAAAAACTTACCGGAATTACCTGAAACTAAAGCTAAAACACTAAATACAACTACCTTACATTCACTCACACAAACAAACATTACTGCACACATTCTTAATATTGAACGTTTTTCAAGGCTTACAACTGCACAAAGATGCTTATCATACGTTTTACGATTTATACATAATTTAAAAAACAAAAAAGATAAAATTACAGGTCCATTATCAATCAATGAATTAGATACCTCTTTAAGAATATTAATAAAACAACATCAAGAAGATTGCTTTCCTAATGAATTAAAACTATTAAAAAATAAACAAACCTTTCCTGTAAATTCACGTATTTTATCCTTGTCTCCTTTCTTAAGCTCGGACGGCATAATATGCGCGGGAGGTCGACTCCAAAATTCTAGTGAGCCCTACGAAAAGAAACATCCTATTTTATTAGATTCACAACATCATTTTACAAAATTATTATTTATCTACTATCACAAAAAACTTTTACATGCAGGTCCTCAATTAATAATGAGCACCCTAAGGGATACCTACTGGCCCATTAGGGGTAGAATATTAGCCAGAAGTACAGTCAATAACTGCAGGCTGTGCCGAATTATGAAAGCGCAAGGTTTAAATCCCATCATGGGAAACTTACCTGCCAGCAGGGTAACTCCTAGTCTTCCGTTTCATCTCAGCGGTGTCGACTTCGCTGGGCCGTTTTATATCACTGATCGGAAGGGTCGCGGGTGCAAGATTTCAAAATCTTACATGTGCCTATTCGTTTGCCTTACAACTAAGGCTTTGCATCTTGAAGTTGCAAGTGACCTAACCACTGATGTGTTCATTTTATGTCTGCGACGTTTTATATCCCGTAGAGGGAAACCGCTTGAACTGTATTGTGACAACGGCACAAATTTTGTCGGAGCAAATCATGAAATCACAAATTTCTTAAAGTCAAACAGTGTAGACATAACTGGTTTTGCGGCCGACGAAGGAATTAAATTCAAATTTTCACCCGCTTATTCACCCCATTTTGGGGGAATTTGGGAAGTAGGAGTAAAGGGCGCGAAATTTCACATCACTAGAGTTTTAGGCGACAAACACTTAACTTTTGAGGAATTATCGACATTATTTGCGCAAATCGAGGCAATCCTTAACTCCCGTCCTTTATCTCCACTCTCCTCCGATCCCAATGATCTATCTCCTTTAACTCCCGCGCACTTCCTGATCGGCCGACCACTAACATCACTACCAACTGAGAATTTGGTCAACATTAAAACAAACAGGCTGGACCGGTACCGATGCTTGGAGCAAATGCGGCAACATTTCTGGGACCGTTGGAGACAAGAATACCTAAGCGAGCTGCAACAAAAAAACAAATGGAAGATCAATCAAAGAGGACTACATGAAGGAGATTTGGTCGTCATTAAAGAGACCAATGCACCACCTCTCAAATGGCGCATGGCCCGTGTTCACAAATTGTACCCGGGCCCTGATGGAGTATCCAGGGTAGCAGACGTGTTCACCAGCAGAGGAACCATCCGACGCGCAGTACGCAACCTATGTCTGCTCCCAGATCCAGCTTCACCAGTTCAAGACTCCTGAGATCCTCGAAACCCTGACGATTTCGAGGGGGGGGAACATGTTAACGCCGGCATCACTACTGTGACGTCAGAAGAGACGTCACTCGGGCCGGCAGCGGCCATTACGCCTTGAGTACCCGGCGATCGCACATCTAATAATTTTTTATCTTAAATTCAATATTTTAATACGTTTATTTGTACCTATTTGGAAATAAAGTCATCATTTCGAAGCCTTGGGTCTCATTCCTCATCATCAAACATTGGCGTAATCACCCACATTTCACCAGATATGTTAGGTCCCCATTTAACAAGTGGCGAGCCTGTTACCATGCACCGGGCACAATGTTTTTGTTAGTTTTATTGCAACTTAGTGGAACAGGTGGGATCGAACCCGCATTTCCCGCGGCTGAGCGAACGAGTAGTCCGTCCCAGCTCGCTACAGCTGCGTTCACACACGCTACATCAGTTTAAAACAGCTTATTTGAGGCTAGTTGATTGTCAACAGTTTTTTTTTACATGACAGGCAAGCTCATTATCTCACCTGGTGGTAAGTGACGATAAGGTCGAAGGTGGAAGCGAGTATTATTCAGATAGATTTTACGGAAGACGGTGCTAGGCGGGCTTAGAAGCTCTACCACCAACCGAACCGAGCAGAAAAACTCCTAGCCCCGATGGGAATCGAATCCCGGCTCTCCCGATCAACACTCGGTGGTGTCAACCACTACACCAGATAGGCGGTTTAAAATTTTTGAATATCCTTAATCTATTTAATAAAAGATTACAGAAGTAAACTGATCCCGAGATGGGCGCACAATTGATGGCGCAGTGAAAAACGCCCAGCTCAAGATTTATAGCCGTGACATATGGACGGAGCGGGTCAATCTAGGGATAACGATAACTGTGCTGTTTACGGCGAACGTCTGTCGAAGTCGGGACGTCACTCGGTGAGCCCGGGCTCGCCGAGCGAATATATCGCGGGGTGTCGCTTACAACGCTGAGCGACGTTGATCGATGTCTTTTTTATAGTAGTTGAAAGTCGAATAATTATTACTGAACTAATAAACAATCTTTTATGTTCACGTCAATAAGTTGGAACAAAGCAATGCAAATACAGCTGCTTTGTGGATATAGTTTAATTTGTTCATCATAATGCAGGCAAACATGTGGACATATCACCTGATGGTAATTTATATTCCTGAACTCGGGACCTATTAAAATAAATAAATCAATAGCTATTTAAATTCACACCTATCATCTAGTCCCCATTTTAGGCAACTAATGCTGCTTGTGTTGCGGATACTATATGTATAGCGGATAAATATATTTAATGGAAAATAAAGGTTAAAAAAAATCTTTAAAAACAAGCTTTTATTTAAATACACTAAAAAAAAATAACTCTTACACTAAAACTTTTAGTAGTGCGAGCTCTTGATGATGAATGGCTGCTGCTTCCTCGAATGGCCAACCTGTGTTATAAGATAAATAAATAAATATCCTCAGACATTCACACCTATCAACTAGTCCTATTTTAAGCAACTAAATGCTGCTTGTGTTACAGACACTAGACAAAATTCATCACCCAAACACTTGCCTCCACTGGGGATCGAACCAGGGCCTCTCGAGATGGCGACGCCTTGAGACCGGCGTACAGACCACTCGACCACGGAGGTCGTCAAAAGATAGCTAATATATTATCATAATGTCACGTCTTACCCTTCAAAGTGGAACACTGAATGCAAGCACACTTCAGTACCGAGTCTTTGGTGTTGTGTGCTGTGCGTTCACGGAAAAAGAAACGTAAATTCTAGGTTTTATGGTCTGAAATTCGAGAAGAACATGACAAAACCTTGCTATAATGTAAATGTTTAATAAGTCCTCCATTCGTCCCAAATTCTATCATTTCCTTATATACAGTTGGCCTACTTTAACTTTATCAGAAAAAGTAATTTAAACTTTGGCGACCCGACAGAGTTGGAATTAAATAAGAATAATGCAGTACTGATTATCCCGCCCACTCCTGTACAGGTTATTACTGTCTCCGCTGAGTTTAATGAAAGTCAGGACAGTCACGAAGGTCCCGGACGACTAATAGACTATTTTAGGAAGTTAAAGAAGTATTTAATTGATTTCATAAAAATAGATCAACTACAGATATCTTATTTAAATTATGATGTAAGTAGATGTTTTCTATTATAGAATATTCTATTATTTATTTTAATCTATTATTAATTTATTCTATTATAGAACTTAGATATAGATATAGTATGATCTTGTGATGCTTAATTGTTGTATGTATTTGTACGTAAGATTGTAATGTTTATTTTATTAAGCTCACGCTCCGTAACGAAAAAACCTCACGCTCCCCACGTCGCGGATAAAAGCCAATATAATGAGAAGCACTTCTCTAAATAAATGTTAATTCCATTGTTATTATTCTCATTAAGTCCCTTCAGAAGACGTTTATTCACTATCGAAATTGTATTGACGGGCGCCATAAACAAATTATCAATTTTCTTTGTTTGTTTGAAAAATTAAAAGTCGCTGCTAAATGAAGGCTGGCGTCAATGATGAGGAATCAAGTAGTCCTAATTTATATTTATAAAAAAAAACAACAATCATGAAATTACAAAAACGGTACGGTAAGAGTAAATTCTTTACTAGCGACTTCATGACTGGATCAAAGTAACTAGCTCTATACAATATCATCACAATTTATTTTCATGGTTGGTCATCTCTCGCTCTCTCCCTCTCTCCCTCTCTCCCTCTCTCCCTCTCTCCTTCTCTCTATCTCTCTCCCTCTCTCTCTCTCTCTGGCGTAATGATTAGTCCGTTTTGGCTTTCGATATCGAAAACAAAGCTACCTTCGCCATGGTCAGACCGTAGATGGGTGATCAATACTTCGTGATCTCGAATTCGTCCGTGCTACGGGAGGTAAGTCGTTGTTCCCGGTCGCTATAGCAACCGTTTTCTACTCACCAACCCCCCCCCCCCCCTTTTTTAACTTTATCCCAATATTCCCATGGGAACAAGTGCCATGCGGGTGAATGTTAAAAAATTTAAATAACGCCTTTCAGAAAATTAAGGACAAATTTACGCTACTATGAACTTTGTTTCTAATAATAGAGTTGGAGTAAATTTTCAATTCCACCAATTGAGGCTACTGTTCAAATTTGAAAAAATCTTTAAGTGTTGAATAGCCTATTTATTGAGGAAAGCTATAGGCTACATACCGTCACACTATCTCACAGTAACTATTCTACGCGGACGAAGCTGCGGGCAAAAGCTCGTCTAAAATAAATAAAAGCTTGTGCTTGCTTGTATATAAAGCTTGTATATAAAGGTGACACTAACACATACATTATGTAGTATATAGGTTTCACCAATCGTGGTCACGAGCTGACTGGCGCGCGGCGTCGTCTGCTCTGGTGGGCCCGTGATTCTTCTTCAACCCACACATTATTAATATTGCAGTCACTTAACCCAGCCGAAACGTCGGGCAGTAAGAAGTATCTATATACTACATAATGTAAAAAAAAGCTTATTGACATGTGAGTGCTAATAACGAGGCGAGATGATCGGTATGAATATTTCTGACAAGCCGATTCAAAACAACAATGATTATTCCCTTGTGTACTCAAAGCCAGACCTAGAAATTGTCTCACAACACTGTAAGTTTTATGTAAATATTGGAAAACTTTGTCTCAGACGACAAATATTTACAAATTATCGTGTTTGCTACGATTTTAATATTCAACAAAGCACCTTGGATTTTTTCGGAAGTCAAAAATAAAATTTTCATTTGCCGCACATCACAAAGAGGCCCCTCCGGAATTTCTTAAATTTTTCCTATCTTGTCCATTGAGACGGCTTTAATAACGGCGGATTCCGAGGCGTTTAATCTCAGAATGTAGATGATTTAGCGTCGCCCAAATGGAAGCCTTTTAAAGACTAATAAATATTGAATATTGGAATCTGAAATTACTATTAATACAGTTCTATTGGGGAGGACAAAGTGATTGGAAAACTAAAACTGCAGCCAGTTGGGACCGAGAAGACCCTTGAGGCTTAGGACGAATCATTATTGGACGAATTAGTGCGTGCATGGAGTGTTATCTACTAATACATGCTCGCCACCTGTTTTACTTTGAATATACTAATGGGTAGTATTGTAATATAATTGTGACCGTGTAGTATGTGGTTCCGTAGTCGTGAAGTTTTTTTTAAAAAAAGGCTAAAACCAAAATAAAATCACAATAAAATGTTCAAATGTCGATTTCACTAGGTATGTACGCAAGGTTTTCTCTGTTGTAGGTTTTGTTCATCTCAAACCATATTTCATTAAGCCTTCGTAGGTTAACGAGATTTGTTTCGAAATAATTGTTAATTTTTTATATTATAACCAAGGTAGCCGCAGCGGTAGCCGACTTGTGACGGACGCACTGCTCGTTCGAGAGGTCGCGAGACTCGCGGGTGCGATCTCACCGCCTCTACCACTGAGTTTAAATAAACCTTATAAGGCTTCTTGCAAAATCTCATGCCACATTGTACCCGGTACATGGCAACAGGCTCGCCTTTTCTCACCCCTTTGAGGGGTGTAAAAACTGGAAACGAGGAGTCTACTGATTATTTTTAGCAAATAAAGAGATCAAAGAAATGTTTGTAACAACATACAAGAACATACGAGTGTTTTTCCAATTCAATCTCATTTTATATTAAAATCTTAAAATAGCGTGCTTTGTATTTGAGATCTGTACATGGAAAATATGCATATAAAGATTTGTTTTTGTCAGTGCGCTGCTACGGCATAGTGCTACAATGCTACGCACGTAGCAATATGCTACAGACACTGCTACGATGCTACGTGGCTTATATCGTAGAGAAACATTGCGGTAAATTAGAAATGTGTTCCAGGAAATGAATTCAATGAAATCACTACCCACTGAACACGATTATATTGATTTTCTTGTATAAAATAAATGAATTTCTATTTCTATCATACTTTTATGAGGCTGGTTTGTGTCAAGGAATTTTCTTTTCAATCAAACTAGCTGTGTCGTTACTTTTAGCACTTTCAAATAATCAGGATATTAAAATACATTGGTTATTTCTTTAGTATTTTGGTATACTAAATTTATCGATAATTAATGGTAATAGGCCAATTTGGGCTATATATCACGTTACGCACGCCATAGCAGCGGCATAGTTACGAGCATTCTCTTCTAAGCTAACGCCATTCTCAACCTTCACTACATCGATATTTTATAACAACAACCTTCGAAGCCACAAAACTGAGAATAATAGCCAATTGTCGGCCATTATCGACAGGAATGCAAACCAGGGCCTTCAAATATTAACTCTCACGGCTCACTACATCTGAATTCATAAATTTTAACAGCTCGTTACTTACAGCTACGCAATTTGCTCTTAGAAAATGGGGGTATTACCTCTCTCCTTGGGAGGCATAAATACCGATGAGTATTCATGGCAGAAGTACTCAGCGCAGGTTCGTAATCCTACGATTGTAGATGTTCTAGCCGTTATGTCTAATGCTCTATCAAAGAGACGCTTATTAATTCATAATGGAACTTTCTTCATATAATAACTTCTCCACTAGACAGCTTGCCTAAAGATCAGAAAAAGATATAACATTATTCTAATATTAGACCTAGCATTTACGCGGGTCTTATTAAGTCTGGCAGATAAACAAGTGGTTTGTTTACACAACGAGCTATACACAAGCGAGGATATTCGAGTTTGATCATTATAGGATTTTTAGGCTTATGAAAGTCATAAAGACAAAGGAGACATTTATAATTTAAAAAATCAATATAACTAGTAAGTAACTTTTTTTTTATCATCGTTTTAATCTGAATTTATCAAGAGCTAATGATCCTGAAAACTAATATGTAATGGCATAGATTAAGACGTCAAACTAATAATACCGAGTTTTTACGACGCCAATAAAAACGAAGTAGGTTAGCGGCATATAACTTTGGTGTTAACCGTTAGCCAATTGGCGCTAAGCATTTCGTCTCATCTGTAATCGACGACCGCCGATTGGCTCTCCAGTCGTATTCCGTCTTCCTCATTGGTGCCACGTCAGTACCCCATGTGCAGCTATTGGCAGCTATCACCTCCACGTAACGGTCACACCCACTCAATATCAAAGATAAATGCCGCTACATATACTAGACAAATATTCGACCAGACCATATTCCTACCAAACCTCTACAAGCAGCAAAATAAATCTTAGTGTTATGGAAACAGTTAACGAAAAGTATAAACAAGCACAAACTTGAAGGTAACATTTGATCGGCCCAGAAGCCGTTAAACGAAACGACCCGCTTCAGCCCGGTTGTATAATAACTTTTAATGATCCGAATTACCCCTGACCGGTTCAAAGGCTGATTGGCAAAATCCTGGCTGAGCCTAATAAAGACGCTGTTATTAGTGGAAACGTATTAAGGTTGCCATCCATCCATCCCAGGATTACGGACTATCGATGAGCCCTAATATGATTTATTGCATTGTTGGCTGAATCACTAACCCGAGAGAATCTACCTAATTCTGCTAGTTGCTTCTGTCATTGCGCTAACATGATATAAAATATATTGTGAAAGTAAATTTAATAAAATTATTAAAAAATTGTAAATTTAGTAAAAACCGGTATGGTGATAATTCGCCCTTTACATATTTATTAAAATAATATCATGAAGTTTTCAACAAAAGTGACGTAGATGTGTTTTCTCCCAGTAGAGAGTTCAAAAATGCTCTTTACTTGTATTTATAATAAATTTAACATTTTAATAACTCTCATTGCCTTGCTATTTTGTTGTTTACATTGTTAATTTTGGAATGCTGTGCATGCCTTTAATTTAGATGCATACTTTTAATGTATATAAACGTAATCATAAAAATGTCCTAGTATGTATTTAGTTGGTCAGCCTTTTGAAATAAATAAATAAATAAAGTAGGCTTGTCTCATGTTGAATCAATGATTGCATCGTTACATGTTTTGGGTGTCGGTAGCTATTAGGTACGTGTATGATATTTTATTATCAATACTTATATTGTAAGGAGGAAAGGTTTGATTGTTTGTAATGAATAGGCTCCGAAACTACTGAATCTATTTGGAAAATTCTTTCACTTTCGGAAAGCTACACTATCCCCGAGTGACATAGGCTTTATTTGATCCCAATTATTCCACGGGAGCGGACACCACGCGGGTAAACCCGCGGAGAGCCACCAATACTTGTATAAAATGTTTGATATACAGATTAATAGGTTCATAATAATTCTCTGACCAAACGTAAACTAACAAAGAAAACCAAAACTCAGTTTTTAAAGAACACGCCTTCACGTGTTCCTTACAGAGATGCTTATCGGATAAGATTTTTTCAAGCATGGATTACAAAAATATCCTCAACAATAAATTACAGGCTAATTCGTTTGTCGAGCAGCTCGGCCCGCGGCAGACAATACAACGACAAAAGTTTAAATTGAACTCATCCGCCCTTTGTCGCCGCCCCGTGTCAAACCAACCGGCATGCGCATGTAGCCACTTCTTACACATTAAATTTTACGAGAACAAAGTTATATTAATACGATATTAACGTCAAGACTATGAATAGATTAGTGCTCTTTTTATTCGTAAAGTTGAGGATTATCACACGTTAAGTAAAGCGAATTAGACTCCGTAGAACTTTCGTAATATGAACGAAGCAGCTTTTATCTCTATCCTAATATGTATTCCTAAATATTTTAAGTATTGGGAATGTTATCATGATTCAATTCATACGGCTTTGTTGTATACCTGTCGTCATTCCTTAGGTTTAATTTTTTCAGTTGGCTTAAACGTATTTTTTGCTGATCAGTCAGGCTCTTGCGAGTTTGGTTGCATTTGATATATTCGATACAAATAAATAACATCTTTCTAAAATAAGATACGCAGAGATTTTGCAAGCACCATTCGTCGTATTGAGGTTAGCGACACCTTTGTGGTGTAAATATGAGTATTTAGAAAGGATGCGCGACCATTGTCGACGTAAGCTGGCTTCACGAGAGCTGTGCTACAAATCCGCCGAGCAAAAATATAGAAGCTCCTTCGCTGCGAGAAATCTAAGCAAAGAGAAAAATCCGCTCAATGATAACTTGGTTATGGAAAGATTGTAGAGAAATGTAATATGTGGATTGTTTAAGCTGCTTTAATTTAGAAATAATAATGAAAAACTTTGGTTTGAACCAGAGATATATATATATATATATATATATTTGTCTTTTACCTTAGATCACTAAAGCCATGCGTGCCAACTTGCATCAACTGTGTCATGACAGCCCTTGACAGCCGTAATTTAATGAAGGGATTTGATTCAAAGACATAAATGCCGTCGATTCCATTCTGTCGATTTAAACGATCCAATGATATTGTTTGCTAAGTGCCATATAATTTTAACGAAAAAAAAATCTTGAGTAGTTTAAATTGATAATTTAATACTGTAGTAGAATATAGTAAAAAGATGAAAATTGATGATAATTAGGTTGGTCGTGCATGAACGTTGGCCATGAATTGATTGTTTCAAAAACAATCGAAAACTATCTGAAGTACCTAATCAACAACAATATGAAACAATAAAAAAAACACAAAAACCATAAAATAATAAAAACACATTAAAAAGACAAAAAATCGCGCCTTAATATAGTAAGTAGCATGTTTAAATTACATGTTTGAATACAAATATTTAAAAAAAGCCAAAGCCAAGTCTGTTCCAAAGCCGTGAAAATAGAAAATTTAAAATGCGTAAAAAGAGGGAAAATACCAACAGTTTTTTTTTCTGTCTGTTTGTACGGGCAAATCTCCAAATGGCTTGATCGATTTTAATGAAATTTCGCAAGGTGATACTTTATATCCCTGGTCAACATCTTAGATACTTTTTATTCTGGAACATTAAAGGGTTACCGTGGAATTGTTCAAAAACCATAGTAACCGGAGGTCTCGGGCAACAGCTAGTGTTAAATAAAATGTCTAACAGCAACACTGTCAATATATTTTATAATAATATTTGGAAACGAAATAAAACACCGACTAGTATGTATTGTACCTTCGCTGTGCGAAATACCCTTAGTTCTTGGATGCAAGATTATCTATGTACCAACCGCCAATATTCCAACCCCAGATCCTTTAAAAGTAGCATGAAGAGGCACTAGACATGCCTAGATGGTGAATGTGTTTCAGACACTTAGGTACTTCTTACGAAACATGAAATAAATTATTAATCTCGATTAAGACAAATTTCAATTTAAGCTGCAAACAATTTGACTTTGTTTAAAAATGACGCACATAAGCTTGTAAAAGGTATTTGAAAGAATGGGGGTAGAACGAGTATTCGCTCGTTATTACTCGGAACTCGTTTACGTGACGCCGGAAACGGAAAGGTATTTAGTCAGCTGACCTACTTTTACCTTTCAAAAAATATTCGTTGAAAAATCTGAATGAGATCAATTTATCCTGACACGATTAGATTTATGCCTGGCTCGACTCACACGGGAAGAAATATTTAAGGGATACAATTTGGTACACCTTCAGACAAATAGAGAAGCGGTTTATTAAAGTGAAAACAGAAAATTGGAATTCATTTATGTAATTTCACGTTTTATAAGTACGTTTTTGACTCAAAGTTTTGTTCGGTAAGGCTTCTCGAGCAGCAACCGTCAGTGTTCACTCTTGGAGGCGGCTCTTCTTTATCGGTTTCAGATATCGATATTCCATGTAGTAATGATTGCATGACTAGAAAAACAGCTGCTTTTTCTATGAAGACATGTAAAGCCAATAGAGGGGGTGACGAACATATTGGGTGCCTTTGTGTGTCCTATACTTCATAATTTAGTTGCAGAAACATGAAAAAAAATTTGTACATCTATTTAGTATTAATGAAAGTGTAACTTTCGAGGCACTCAGGAACTCACGATCATGAATGGACATTGGCCAAGTTGGTTTGATTTCAATGTCCAAACTCATGCGCTGACGCTTCCAAATAGATCCTCGTCCTTAGCATAAATACGTTCCACTGCTGGGCACAGTAAGCCTTCCTACATGGAGAAACATGAGGAGTATGGGACGTAACACCACCACGCTGGGCCAATGCGGGTTGGTGATTGGTGGTTCCATTCATCCATCCTCGACTTATTCTATTAGTTCTATTCTTCGCTGATTTACAGCCGAAGGTACGCAATATATCACGCCTTCGCAATGCACCGCAAACGCAAGCTCGCAATAATTTATCGATGTATGCTGCGCTTGCATTTCTTAAGTTCATATATTATCCTTTTGCAAAATAAAGGAGGTAAGTAATGTATGCGAGAATTTTCATTAGTGCTTTTCAAGTAAAATACGTGTTAAATCTGCCAGAGCTCTTTAAATTCTAATTACAGTGAGCGTGTTTAAAATTAAATTTGAATTATTCTCGTGCCGTCTACCGTAGTGTCTGAAGAGGAAAATCTATAAAACGTAATCAAATCAGAATGGGAAGATCCGCGGGTAAACTAAGGAGACTAACAGTTATAGCTCAAATAATACACGTGCACGCCAATATGTGACGATATGATTGTATTCCACCGCATACTCTTAGCAGACTCACACATGTGCGGGTAGATAGGTGTACGGATCCGTTGTGGCACAGCCTTATAGCTCGCACCACGGCAGCGTAGGTACGGCATGCAAAAGAAGATACAGTTGTATTCAACAACATGTCGCTCATCCAAAAGAATATTGACGTAATTACGTTTTTGCGATTTTTCAGGAGAGCGTTTTAAAAGTTTGACATCGAAAATATTGTGTATTTCCAATCATTCGATTGATATATTTTAATAGTTATGTTGCGTTACTTTACTACCAATAATATGACATAAAAAGTTTGCGAGAAAACTTAAGATAACTATAATATTTGAAAAAACGAAACAAAACAAACCAGACGTACATTTATGACATTTTATACATCAAATAATACAATTATGACATTAAACTAGGTTTGGATATGGGAATAAATCATGAATTTAAACAACATTATATTCAATTTTAGTTTTATTTTTATAAATCTGTCTACATTTTATAAACTTTGTTGATGTTTCCGCGTATCCTTTCGAAGTATAGGCCAAAAACATGACAGCAATGACTCTCTCTTTCGGAAACTAATGGAACAACAATTCTGTCGTTTTCACCATAGATATAGATATAGAGAGATAGAGAGAAAACGTGAAGTTATGGCATCAAAATCTCATTTTAGACTTTTTGGTAATTATGTAAAAATATGTGTGTATTTGACAGGTAATAGTCCTTATTCACTTCCATTGAAAGCCATTTACTATTAAAAGTGTACACATATTTTTGAAGTAGACTGTACATGTGTGCTTGTACTAAGCCCAAGAGCAGACAAAGACGAAGTGTCCCTCAAATATGCGGCCCTGCCGCCGTCGCTATTAATTACACCGCGCCATCCATCACCGCCGCCATAATTAAGATAATTCCAACTCCTAATAGTATTTCTATTCTGTCAAGTTTAAATAGATCGTCGTACACGGGAATTTGACGTGGATCAAGTATCAAATTACTTGGGAAAGTGACATACAACTTATGTCGCAGCCTCACAGGTTGGTAATATTTCATTCTGTTTAAATATAATTATGACAAACCGTACTGAGCACCGATCTTTTAATAAGTGTATCGTAAAATCGACATATGAGAGGGCTTAACTGTACAAATTGTATCCAATCAAATAAAATAATTTTAAACTTGAATTTTAATAATATAAGAAAAATAACTCCATTAGATCCATCCATATAGAGCCCAGAATTTATTTATTTAAAGTTGTATGTAGGAGTGTACATATGGCGGACTTAACGACTAACATCGCTCTCTACCAGTCAACCATTAGGCTGAGCAGAAAGTTCGTAGCGGCATCATTAAAGTTACCTAATTTCACTAGCAAATGCAATTTAATTATATATGTAAAATATTAATATTACAATAAAATATATATCTATTGGATATAACATGATGATTATGTTATGTAAGATAAGATGTGCTCTCATAACACAGTTTAAAAAAGACAGTTACAAATATAAAACATGCTTAGAGCTTACACACAAAAGCGGCACATTAAAAAAAAACAGAAAAGCGGTTCATTCTTTTACCCGAAATATATTACAACTACCCGCTTGTTTAAATAAAATTGTGGGTAGTTTAATTTGTTTGAAAACTAAAACTAACTAAACCTAAACTAAACAAGTGGCGGCGACCGAAACAATGCTAATAAATAATTTACATTTTAATTTAAAATGGCGGCGGTGACACGCGTGCAGTCGCGGGCACATTGTTTTTATGATCACAGCGTTATTGTTTGCTCGTAATGGCTGCGCGGCGTTCATTTTAAATTTCGCTGACCAGTTATTTTTCGCATTTATCACTTTTCATATGGAATATAAAGAAAAGTAGGATAAAAGATGTTCTGAGTTTAATACCATCGTATAGTTTCTTAGCTTTAAACAATAGAATACACAGATGTAGGTAACTTGAACTGAGAAGTAATGCCTAGTGTAAGATATAATTGTAAAAAACCGGCCAAGAGCGTGTCGGGCCACGCTCAGTATAGGGTTCCGTAATTTTCCATCCGTCACAATTTTGATTGCGTGAACCGATTTTAATAATTCTTTTTTTATTTGAAAGGCGATATGTTCTATATCATAAAATATGTAAAATGAGGAAAAAAAATACTTGCATATATGGTTAAGTCACAAATTTAGTTAAAATAAATTTTTGTAAAATTTATTTTTTCTAGAATTTACCTATAAAGATCTACTTTTGATATTTTTTTCATATTTTTTGAACTTATGGTTCAAAAGTTAAAGGGGTGCACCACATTTTTTTTTACTTTCGGAGAGATTATTTCAGAAAATATAAATTTTATCGTAAAATGATATTAGAAAACCCCTATACATTTTTGAATAGCTATCCAACGATATATCACACGTTAGGTTCCAGAGGAAAAAACAATCTGTCCCTACATTACGTGTATGGACCCCCCCTAATTAAATATTTTATTCCACTCTTGATTTGTACACTTTGTCGGCGTTATTAATATACATGTTTATTCAAAATTTCTGCTCTCTAGTGCTAACGGTCACTGAGATTAGCCGCGGACGGACAGACAGACAGACAGACAGGAACTATAAGGGTTCCTAGTTTACTACGGAACCCTAAAAACTTCACTTTTTTAGTTGCTTTCAGCTCCGCTAGTGGCGCTTTTCACGTTTCTCATAGAAATTGACAATCTTAATGCAACTAAAAAAAATAAGTTTTTTACAGTGACAACTTACACTGAGAACAGAACTTTTGTCAATACAGTCAAGTCCGAAAATTTGTATGCACATTTAACAGGTAACAGTCCTTATTCCCTTCTAATAAGAGTAATTGACTGTCAACCGTGCATACATATTGTTGAACTAGACTGTACCATTGGCATCCTCGTACTATAAAGCAACCTGCATGTGTACCTCTCTCTTACAGTTGTTCCTGTCGCAAAACTTCAGTGCTTGCGTTTTTGTTTATCTGACTAGAATCTCTTCTAGTCAGATAAACAAAAACACTGAGAACTAGTCTGCGTTTTGTAGTAAACGTCTGTAGTAAGATTTCACCATTTTTGCAGTCTGATTATCTGTTGTATTTCAAAATTCACAAGTTAAAAGTCTAGATTAATGCTGGGCACAGGTCTTCCTCATGGAGAAACACATGAGGAGTATGGGCCGTAACACCTCCACGCTGGCCCAATGCGAGTTGATGGGTAGAAATGGATGGCTTAACGTGCCTTCCGAAGCATGGAGGAGCTCGAGATAACAAAGTTTTGGTCACCCATCCACGGCCTGACGATGGCGAAGGTAGTTTTGTTTTCAATCGAAAGCAAAAGCGTACTAAACACTACGCCACCGAGCTCCTCCCGATTAATAGTATACGTTGAGCAAATATACATATATTTATACTATGTGTAACAATCAGAGCAAGCAAGTAAAGTTCTTGCAGGTCCAGCTGCGGCTGAGGAAGCGCAGCGGACGGCGGCGGCGCAACTTTGTTAAAAACTGTTCGTCGGCCGGACCGTGCGTCCGACTAAATTGTTTTAAAATGGATCACTACAACAGTGTTGGAGCAGAACTACGTTTAAGAAGTTTATATTGAAACTATTTTTACTCACACAGGATGGTGTGTAATAAATAATTGTAAATTTGAGAGGGTCGATGATGGAATACTATTACGGTATCATCATTATGATGGCATAGTATTAGCCTCTACATTCCACAGTTGATCCATAAAAAACACTTAAAGATTAATATATAGTCGCCGTTCAGAAGGCTGCGCCTCCTGTAAGATCGTACGCATGCTGCAGTACTCATGCTCATGCACTCAGGCAGCGGAGAGAGCGGGGAGAGAATCCTCTGACCGTACCTCTCCGGCGTAGATGGGTGAGCAGCAGAAGGCGGGCTTCATAACTCCGACTTCCTACCTGTCTGCGAGCGGCCGCGTATGTGGACGACTTCCACATACCCATCCGAGGGACTGCCGTCTGGGGGTTTTCTGTATATACCCAGAAAACCCTCATTGGCGCAAAAATCTACTTAGTTAAAGACTGGTGAGACAACGATAGGTACCATCCGTTCATGGATTCTGGTCAAAAAATAGATTATAAGCATCGTACCGATTCAACGAGGAATAAGAGTAGTTTCAACGTGATTTCCGAAGCGCAAAGTGATCACTACCATTACAAAGATTTGATCAGTTGTCCAGGGCCGAAGCCAAGGTCAAAAACCATTAAAACTACTAAAAAAATCAATAAAAAAATATTCAAAATAACGTTTTTACAATCATTATAAGAACTGCTCTCATATAAGGTCACCCTGTGTTATGAGAGACAGGCTCCGTTTAAATAAATTGGCTCACAATGAAAAAATATTTACAGGTCATATCATATTGTTATAATATCGCTGCAGCCATAGCTACTGCAGACTAATATCCAAAGTTCGCTAAAATCTTTATAAATTCAAAATGTTTCAATAGTACGCTCTGTTCACAAACAACCGCGAGGAGAATACACAAACTGATATGGGTTGGTCCTTAGGAAGCCCTTTCTAAATAAAACGTCTTAAAATACACCACGCTTCTTCACATTGACGTAAATATCAGTCAGGCCGTAAATTTATGAATAATTGAGGGAAGTGGCGACGTGCCGCCGTCGGCGGCCGCCTTCGAGCCTGATCAAAGGTTCGCAGCTGATACAAAATGCAAACTCGCAAATGTCCGGAAATTAATAATGCAGTCGCTCAACGAGATAAAACTTAGCCTCCGACAGAGGAATTCGAAAATCAACTTTACGCTTCTTGGCTGAGAGAGTAATTTACAATACTTTCGAAAGTTGTATCCAAGATGCGCCAGTCTCATGATGTTTGTGCGACAAACGGACAAACACTATTTCGCTCTATAATAACACGCTAACGTCTTTGGAGTAAATTCGTCATATTCCTTGGGATATTTACGAGGATGAATCACATTCCGTACTGGAAGTCATATCGTAACGTCGTGTTCAACGTAGAGCAAATCAAATAGCACAAAATACGACTCAAAGTTTGCTCCTCCATCTGCCTGTTTCATTATTATCATTATAGCAACGTCCATTGCTGGACAAAGACCTCCCAATGACATCCACGGCCGGGTAGCGGTGTACGCCGTTTCAAAGTGTTGCCATCTTTAAGACACCAGATTCGAGTCCTCGTAGAGGCAGATGTTTGTGAGACGATGTTAATATATTTAACATTGTCTCATGTTTCCAATCTTATAATTATTTTAGGTCTCAAGTCTAGGTGAACATTCAATACCTACATTTTTCATTGTGTATAGCGTTTGCCTCACATTGTGCCCGGTGCATGGCAACAGGGTCGCCACATGTTACATGGGGACTGAACATATCTGGCGAAATATCTGTGTTAACACCTCTGCCTACCCCCTCGGTGAAGGTGTAATGATATGTTTGTTTTTGTTTTTTTTTCTAGGTGAGCAATCTCAATATAATAACATATAACACTGATAAAGATGGAATTGAAAATAGTATACCTACATAATAGTATTGAACTTTCAACCTTACAATATCAAAGTCAAGGTCTACTAACAAAAACTTTCCTGAAAGCTCCGCGTCTCAAAAGTATTGTGCCGGTGGGGGCGCCCGGCCGGCTTTGTCCGCCGGATATTGAAATCGTGACCTCCTCCCACAAATAATGAAAAACGTTGGAATTAAAACAGATTACTTGTTACACTCGGACCTGTGAGGTAATTCAAACGGTTTGGAGTCGATATAGACAAAGCTATATGTTGTATAACTGGCTCTAATCAAAATTTGTATTTATATTTCCTCTACTAATATTGTATTCGAATTGATGTATGTCACTTTACTTCAATAAACAAAGTCAAATACAATATTCGTTATCAGCACGAGTTCTCCTTTTTAACTGAGTTATACGAATAAAAACTAAAGATTCTTTATTAAAAAGTGAATCGGCAAGTTTTTCCAATTTGTGCGTATATATAATTTATAAAAATCGGTGAAAATTTTCAACAATTCACAAAGATAATTTTTATAATAATTTTTGTTGCGACATCGAACAGCTGTACGTGTAAGTAAATATGTCAAATAATTCTGTATCTGGAATAAAAGCATTAATAAACAGAGATGGCTATTCCGTATGGAAATTTAAAATGCGCATGTATCTGATGCATGAAGAGTTGTGGGAGACGATCGTCGGATATGCTGAAGGTAATGATATTTCTGTTGAAAAGAAACTGCGAAACGACCAAAAAGCTTTGTCGAAGATTTGCCTTTCAGTAGATGGAATGGCGATCACCCATGTCAGGTCATGCAGAACAGCCAAAGAAGCTTGGGATGCTCTTTCATCCGCATACGAGGATAAAGGGATCGGGAGACGTATAAGCCTCGAACGAAAACTGTACAAATACTGCTTAGACGATTTTGACTCCAATATTGAGACGTACATAAATGCTGTAATGTCAACTGTACAAGATTTAGCCGACATAGGCAAAGTTATAGAAGATGCATCAATAGCTGCGATTCTTTTAGGAGGCTTGAGTCCTCAATATGCGCCTTTAGTAATGGCATTAGAAAATTCTAATATAAATATTACCGTGGATCTGATAAAGACAAAGTTACTGAATGAATTAAATAAATCAGCTTTTGATAACCCTGATACTGCTCTTCGTACTCGAATGAACCAGCCCAGACCCTCTACATCTAAATCAAAAAAACCTATTGTTTGTTATGACTGCATGGAGCCAGGACATAAGCGTCCAGACTGTCCCCATAAGAAGGACAAAAAGAAGAAACCCGTCAATCACAAAAATGCTGTATGTGCACTGAATGCCAATGACGGACTACAGCGTGATAAATGGTTTATTGATTCTGGTGCTTCGGCCCACATGACGTCTCGAGCTGATTGGTTGGAAAACGTGAGAAGGTCACCTATGGGAACTGTGACCATTGCAAATGGAGATGAATTGCCCAGTCAAGGCGTAGGAGATATTTCTATCACCAGTTGCGGTCAAAATAAGAGTATAAAGAAGATTACTGATGTGGTTCACGTGCCGAACTTGAACTCTAATCTTATTTCAGTGAAGAAAGCGGTAGATAAAGGTTTTAGCGTAGTTTTTGATAGAACTGGTTGTAATTTTTACGATTCTAATGATTTTTGTTATAAAGGTGATGTTGTTTTACATGGTTCTATATGTGGTGGACTGTATTCTTTAGATTGTACGGTCAACCCGATGACTCAATTATCAGCTTATGAGACTCACTCTGATGTTTCCAGCTTCAAGCTTTGGCATAGGCGACTAGGTCATTTATGCCGCATCGGAATGGATCAATTAAGAAAGGGGCACGCGGTAGGCGTGGATTATTCAGAAGTCGATAAGGAACCATGTATCCCTTGTATCGAAGGTAAGAAAAGCAGGAAACCTTTTAAGAAAGTTTCACATAAAAGATCAACCGCAGTTCTGGAACTAGTTCATTCAGATATTTGTGGTCCGCTGCCTGAAACATCATTTCAAGGCAATAAATATATTTTACTTTTTATAGATGATTTTTCTCGTATGATTTTTGTATTCTTTATTCCTTCAAAAGCGGAAGTAAAGAACAAGTTTCGTGTTTTTCAGTCCTTGGTAGAGCGGGAAATGGGAGCCAAGATCAAAACATTGAAGAGTGACAATGGACGAGAATATGTTAATGCTGAATTTTCGAATTATTTACAAAATGAAGGAATTCAACATCAAACAACTGTCCCATACAGTCCCCAGCAGAATGCAATTGCTGAAAGAACCAATCGTTCTATTATGGAGAAAGTAAGATCAATGCTTTCTGACTGTTCTCTTTCTCCGGCATATTGGCAAGATGCTGCAGATATGGCTGTATATCTCAAGAATAGATCTCCTCACCGTGCTCTGGAAGGCAAGACGCCGTACGAGAAGTGGTATGGTAAAATACCAAATCTTACTCATCTGCGTGTTTTTGGATGTAGAACTTTTATCCATATCCCTGCGTGCAATCGTGTGAAATTGGACATGAAAGCATCCGAACACATATTCGTCGGATATTCAGAAGATCCGAGAAGCTATTATTTCAGGGACATTAGATATCCTAGAAAAGTTGTTAAGAGCAGAGATGTAACGTTCTTTGAAAACAATTTTCAAGATTTAAAAGGTAACAGAACTTGTAAGTCTGGTGATAATTTAACTGAACCAGCACTGATACTTCCTTTGCTCAGTTCACAAGCTAATACGTCGACTAGTTCAGATGGTCAAACATCTGAGGCCAGCGCAGTAATCAGAGATGTGCAGATTCAAACGCATAGTGCACCAGTGTCAATAGATATTAATGCTGATAGTGATGCCATGGAGCAATTGCATAATACTGATACTCGAGGTGAGTCAGTTCAACCTGCTATTGAATCTGGCACTGAGGTTGTAGAACCAAGGTATAATTTGAGACCCAGAAACCCTAATTCTGCTGCCAATTGTGTATGCATGCAGACTTCATCACCTCAGCTCGATGAACCTACAAGTTATTCACAGGCAATGAATGCAGAAGATGGAGACAAATGGTATCAAGCTATGCAAGATGAATACCAGTCACTACTTGAGAAACAGACATGGATTCTCGTTGATAGACCAGATAAAAAGGTCATACCTTGTAAATGGGTCTACAAGCTTAAGAAGAATGCGCATGGTGACGTAATTAAATATAAAGCGAGGCTTGTTGCGAAAGGTTTTAACCAAGTGTATGGCGTGGACTATTCGGAGACTTTCTCTCCAGTCGTCCGGAACTCTTCTTTACGTATGTTGTTCGCTTTGGCTGCGGAAACAGAAATGAAAATGCACCATTTAGATGTTGATACGGCATTTTTAAATGGAGACCTAGAAGAAGAGGTATATATGAGTCAGCCGGAAGGATTTACCAAACGTGGTCAAGAAGATCAAGTATGTTTACTGAAACGTTCGCTTTATGGCCTTAAACAGGCTTCGCGAGCATGGTACAAAAAGTTAACTGAAATTTTGAAATACATAGGTTTTAACCAAACTGATTCCGAAGCATGTATTTTTACTAAAAAGTTTGGTAAAGAGTTAACAATACTAGCTTTCCACGTTGATGACATTGTCATTTTCTATAAAGAAGATAAAACGCTTGACATTGTCATATCTGACTTACGGAATTATTTCAGTCTGAAAGTCATTGGTGAACTAAGTTATTATTTAGGCTTAAATATACGTTGTAAACCTGGTGAGATTAAGATATCTCAGGAAAGCTACGTTCGTGATTTGCTCGAAAAGTTTCACATGTTGGATTGTAAGGCCGTACCTACGCCGTTGGATACTAAGAGATTGATGCCGTGTGAGAATAGTAATGTAAGTGAATATCCATATCAGCAGTTGATAGGCTCTCTTAATTACCTCGCCGTCAATACTCGTCCAGATATTGCTTTTGCTATATCATATTTAAGCCAATTCAACAGTAAATATGATAAAAGTCATTGGATTGCGGCTAAACGAATCTTGCAATATTTGAAAGGCTCTATGAATTTGGGCATTACTTACAGGAAAGACGGTGGACGTCTAGTTGGCTACGCGGATGCAGATTGGGCCAGTTGTCCTATAGATCGTCGATCATATACTGGATTCTATTTCTCGATGGCCGGAGGAGCCATATCATGGGAAAGTAAGAAGCAAACTTGTATTGCTACGTCTTCAAGCGAATCCGAGTATATCAGTTTGTCCAATGCGGGTAGAGAGGCTGTATTCCTAAAGCGGTTGCTGCGTGAGCTCAATGGTGAGTCAACTATTGTCACTATTTACAATGATTCACAGTCTGCGCAAAAATTGGCAATGAATCCAGTCCATCACAGTAGAACCAAACACATTGATACGAGATATCATTTTATACGTGATTTACTAGCTAATAATGTAATTAATGTTGTTTATACTCCTACTTTAGAGAGTGACCAAAACAATTCATTCTGGAGTTTTCTCGTGCTTTGGAAGACAAACGCAATTTGTTGAGAACTCCTAACAAATCTGACCTGGTGGCAAAAATCGGAAGTAAAAGTTATGATGGTATTGTGACCTCCGCCCGCCACCGGGTCCGATAAATTTGTAGCACTGTAACTAGCTTAAGCTAAAGGTAACTCAATGCATGTAACCATGTCACTTTCTAATCAACTTCAAATTATAAAATGTTCATCCAAAGTTCTCTTTTTTATCTGCTTTTTTAATGCTCCAAGCGAGGTGAAGCAAGCGATATTCTATATATATAGCTAGAACAGCTTATTAGTGTGCGGATCATAATCTTCATACAGAAAGACATTTTCCCAGCATTGAGATGTCTATAGTCTGGTAAAGATCAATGTATTTAAAACTAAAATGGGTTTCAATTCCATTTCTGTTGCCGAATTCAAAATTTTGTCTGCTTTGCCAGAATTGCCTCCGATCTCTCATAAGAACAGTCATAGAACATTATTATAGTAATTATTATACACCTGTATCCCTAAAGGATTAGTTATATACCCGCGATGTTGGAGCCCAACCTGATACATGTTACCATACTAAAAGTACCCGGCCTAACCTACAAATTATGGTATTTATTTGAAAATTATCACTATATTTATCACTTGAGCAAATCCATGATCCTTGTTCCATGATCCATGTTTCGATTGAGTTTTATGCAAAGTTTTACAGCAAAGGAGCAAATATTTTGCGCCGTTTCGTGACCATGGATGAAACAACAAAACTAAAAAAGGGGGACCAGCTCCAAAGCAGACAAAAAACCGATTCACCTGTTGGCAAGGTCATGGGGTCGTTTTTTTTTAGATGCTTTTGGGGTAATTTTAATTGACTATCTTGAAAAGGATAAAACTATCAACGACGAGCATTAAACGAGTAGCACTCGTTTGAGTAAAGACATCAAGCAAAACGGCCATATTTTCCACGAAGAAAATGCTGTTTCTTCAAGACAATGCACCAGCTCACAAATCTGTTATTTCAATAGCCAAAATTTATGAATTAAAGTTTGAATTCCTACCTCATGCACCCTATTCGTGAGATTTAGCCCCCTCGGATATTTTCAAATGCTCAAATCTAAAAAAAATCCTCAATTGTCCAAGGCTTTGTAACGATGAAGAGGTGATGTCCGTAGGTGCCTAATGACTATTTTGAAGTGACAGACACTTTTTGAAAAAAAAGCATCAATTGAGCAACCCTTGGAAAAGTCTGTAGAACTGAAAAATGATTGTTAAAGAATAAATAATTATTTCGCAAAATTTTAGTGGTTTCTTTGCTACATCGGGTATTTATTGGACCACCCTAAGACACAGTAAACAGGAAAATCATAGGTATCAAGTTCGGATTTTCACTCCAATTTGTAATGATGAAAATAAAAATTTCAGCTGTACCCTATCTAATCATTTTGTTAGAGTGGTTTTCTAACTAAATATTTGTACATCCAAGATAAATTATTCACAATTTAAAAGGTTGCAGCGGAGGATAAAACGGAGCTTCGTTAATGGAAAAACAAAAAAATATATTGAATTTTCCTAAAGGGAAATCTCCCGCGGGAATTATCTGTTTTCGTGGAGTGTTCAACGTTTAACGTCGCATCAGCTACCCGGTGTTAAAATCACAAATCACATGGTCCTGGCTACCAAATAGTAAATTTTCCTCCCTGTGATCATTAGAGGGTTTGTAAACAGCGAATTGTAAATAAACTACTTGTGCACCATTGCGTGAAGATTTGAGGGACGGTTCTGCTTGGGGGGAGGTTCTGTTTCTCAATGGCAGGTCTTCTATCTATCTATCTATCTATCAGCCAATTGTCGTCCACTGCTGGACATAGGCCTCCCTCAATGATCGCCACTCTTTGCGGTCCTGAGCCGCCTGCATCCAGCGACTTCCTGCGACCTTCGTCAGATCGTCGGTCCACCTCGTTGGGGGCCTCCCTACGTTGCGCCTCCCAGTATGTGGTCGCTACTCGAGAACCTTTCCGCCCCAACGGCCGTCAGTTCTACAAGCAATGTGCCCTGCCCACCGCCACTTAGGTCCGCAATTCTGTGGGCTATGTCTGTGACCTTGGTTCTCCTGCGAATCTCCTCATTTCTGATTCGATCACGCAGAGAAACTCCAAGCATAGCCCTCTCCATTGCCCTTTGAGTGACCTTGAGCCTTCTTGTGAGGCCCATTATAAGGCCTTACAATGGGCCTGGCAGGTTTTAACGGCATGGAATAAAGTTGCTTTTTGGGATAACTAAATAAAAAAATAATTTATAAAAAACATGTAACTTGTGATATAAATAGTAAAGAACGGTTTTGTTACGTCCTTCACTAATGGCGTTAGATACAAATAATAAAAAAATCTGTTACCATTTCCGATATTATAATAACAATAATCACAGGTACAGCCTTTTACCAATCTTAATGTTATAAGAATTGCTTTACCCTTTTTTATAAACTTACCTTAAATTTTTTTATGATTACTTCATTCATAAGTTGTTATAGTACAGAACGAATAATAAAATGGAAAATGGAAGTAAAACACTGAAAAATTATAGGCAGCGTTCACAAATCGTTGGCCAACAATAACACCACGATACTGGCCGTTAAACAGAACGTAACATTGCTTTATTAGGCAAGAGCCCCATTACCAGGAAATTGTCCTGAAAATTATTTTATGCAGTATATAAACTGAGCCTAACTGACATTCTGTTTTATTGACAATAGTTTACATTACACCTTCCTCAATAAACAAAAGTGCCTAATGTGGGTAGCAATAGAGTACTGTAGTTTCTTACTTGTGAAGGTTCATTAACTTTGGAGGAGGGGTCGCAGACCGAAAAAGCTTTTCACGGCCTTCCCAGGTATAAAGCAAAAGATGGTGTATATTGGTATATTGTCCTTCAAAGCGTGAAAAAAATATATGTTTTGATAAAATTTAAGGTAAAATGAGTAAATATTAACACAAAAACATATTTAATGGCAGAAACACACACTTCCCGATTTTCGGAAGACTCCGAAAGCTGTTTGCACACAACATAAAAACGAAATAATATACCGTTTCACTATCCCTGAATACTAACGGTAATATTAAGTCAATTCAGGAATCCAAGGGTTGCCCGAGGAAAAGGTTATCTGGTGCTTAAGGAACGCATTTAGCGGCTGATTGAGGTTGCTTTCGGGAGATTGCGGTCGTTAACACCCATCCGCGTAATCGGGAGTGTTTGAACTCCTCCAAAGATTGGAAAGTATCTACTCAAATTATTGTGTATTTGTGTACCGTTAAGGCTATTAGAGTACACGATTGAAACTGATAATAATGGTTCAATACTCTAATTCCTACAAGGTTTCTTCTTTGAATGTTTTGTTATGTTAAAAAAAATCATTTTGAGAATTGTTCACAATATGATTTATTTTCAGCTTTAATTAAAATATTTTTTATAAAGGGACAGACAAAGGACAAGGTCTAGTAAGTACATTAAAAATGTGTCACACAAAATCTGAACAAAAATATTGAGATAATACCAAGACCTTTTAACATTGTGCCCGTTGTTAGGGACTCGCTTATTGTAGGTATATTTATTGTGTAACACCAAAGAAACATTTTTCTTTCTTTTCTTCTTTTTTCATTCTTATAGAATTTATTTTTATTTTGTACATTGTTCTAGATTATTCAACTTTGATATTCATTCCATATTTATTTCCTATGTTTCAACGGCAGACTTTTGTTTTTAAACATCAAACAAATAAGTAAGTAAGTAAGTAATTAATAATAAACCCCCACACATTAACAATTAAGTAAACACGAAACTAAGTGAAGGAATGCCAGGACTCAAGAACAACCCCAAACTTTAATCACTTGGGACTTTTGAGGGTTAGAATCAATATTCTGCTCCAGTAATAGTCGCAGAGGCCGTAAAGGGACTTCCTTTACGGGTCTGGCTGTTGACCTGGCGCCGGGCCGCCACGCGGGTTCACTTGCTGGTTCCGCGGTAAGCCTTGTTTACTTTCACTTCATCAAAACAAACTTAGAAAGGCCTTCAATTAATTGGTCTATTTCCGTACAGATTGTGGGAGAGAGCGGCGATAAGTATACACAATACCATTTGCCAGAGACTACAGGTTATTTTACGTTTAAGGTGCTTTAATGAAATGGATACCGAATCTATGAATAAAACGACACTCGTCTTTATGTGATGAAGGTTATTTCTTTGGCACGAACACGAAGCATTCTTGAAAAAGTGTAACCAGATGTAGGTACTTTGTAACAACAAAATTGTACAAGACAGTTTCTCTAATTTTGTCAAATAATGATACCTTAATAGCCGTGCCTTGTAGAATTCTAGCACGATCACGCTAGATTTTATTCAAGCAAGCAATCTTGTTCTTTCAAGTATACTAGCGCCCTCTGTGAGCCGATTTTAAGTCCCCGAGGATCAGTTTTTTTCTACACTGTTAAGCATCCGCTTCTACATCGTTCTGACATCGTTCTTATTAAAAGTATCCACTTTTATCAGGAACGATGTACAACACCCCTGTAGGTAAATCGACTGGATTGATATTTTAAAATATAAAGCACAGTAGGTTTGGAATGAAAATTACGAAAACAGAAAATCAGTAAAAGTAACGAACCTAATCGTAGCAAGAATAGTTCACATTTCATCATCATTATCATTAGCCTATGCTCGTCCACTGACATAGGTCTCCCCTAATGCTCGCCTCCGCTCTCGATCTTCGGCCGTTCACATCCAGCCCACTCCAGCCAACATAAGAATATCGTCATCCCATCTTGTCACATTTACACTATAATCATATTGGCTTAAAGCATCTCTGTAACGTCAAACCAATGTCAAGGTGAATTAATGAGGGCTCTCCGAAGTAACTTGTAATTAACTGCCCACGACTTCGTCCGCGTGTATTTGATTTTATCACGCGGTTAACTGTTATACAGCAAAAAATAAATATAACAAAAATACAAAGCTTAAATTAATGCGTAAAGCGTAGATGAAAAGAAAATGTGAACACATATCATTTTCCAACTAAACTTAACCTGGTGATTGAGCCCGGATCCTTACAGGCTAAAGGCATTTGTGGTACCATAAATGACCACTGTGCCAAAGCTCGTTTGATCGACACAATCAGCTATACTAAAACTGGCCAAGTGCGAGTCGGACTCGCGCACGAAGGGTTCCGTACCATATCTAGCTACTACCATGTAATGCCTCTTCATAGAAACGACGGCGACGTGCGGCTTGGGTTTGCCCTTCATTAAGTCTTCAGGTAATGGTTACACGAAAAGTATTTACTGTTATTCGTAATTTTTGTATATATTTGTAGATGTCTGTTTTCATGTTCATACATGAATCCATTAATAAATAATGACATCATAGTAACGGACGACATCAAGTTACAATGTGTTCAGACGACCGCCACTGGTCAGGTCTAGTTTAGGTTTTGGTGGAAACCTTGAAAAGATAATACTCGTAGCAAGAATTGACTGAAACTGAAGTGTGTGGAGCTCGAACCAAATGGTTAAATAAACTGAACCAAGGTCACTGAAGCCAACGAATGTGCTCAGGCGAAGGATCTAATCTCCACGCATGATTTTCATATAACAAAAAAATTTTGGAGCATATAATACTGTCACAATCACAAGTGCGGAATGTTAAGCAAGCAATTGTTTTTGAGTCAAACGAAATTGCTTGCAAATGCACCTGCCCACGACCGTATTCAAACATAGATTCCCTACGCAGTCTGGTATGGTGTCCTTAGCGTCTGCAATCTACGGTAATTGCATATTATCACTCGGGCTATACATTTGTTGCCTCCCCTATCATTTTAGAAAAACAATATCCTTAATTTTAACAAGAAAAACCTTTTTGCATAAATAAGCTTTTAGGAGAACAAGGAAAAACGGGTAGAATTATATTAAACGGTAACGTAACTTTCTATTTTTTTTATTTCCTCAAACGACACTTTTCTGAAATTAGAAAGCTTTGCGTAAAATCAAGAAGCGGCGCCGACACGAGCCGCTCACTTTGTTTTATTCAACAATAACACCGTAACGAGCGGTGAACGATAAAAACTCCGAGCCCACGACGCGCAGTACATTCCTAAACTTAGTCGGCACGCCACTATAATGTCAAGCATCGAAAGGATATCTTAGAAAAGTTTCTACGAGGAAAATCATATATTTTTCATTTGGAAAACTATTTCAAGATTTACTGAAGGTTACGCAAGAATGCCTCGACACGGGACGATCGAGTTACGATCGACTCACGATTGGCGTCGTACAAGCGATTACGACCGAACTTGGTTTGAGCTATGTGAATGAAGTTGGCAAGGCCGCAGATTTTCATCGATTGTTCAGTTATATTCTAAATGATCCATGTGGGATGGATACGAAACAAATTCTAGAAAAGATATAAAAATAATAGGACCGTTGTGATAGTATGATGTGATATATTTCTAAATATACAAAATTGCCGTGCGGTAACGGCTCGTTAAAATAATACTACCAGCCCATCTCTTCCCTTGGGTGTCGTAAAAGACGACTAATGGACTTAGGACTGCACAACCATCCAATAGCTTATAGCTGCGACGGGCTCACCACCTGTCACTCTGAGTACAGCCACTGCTTGGTGAAGAGCGGGCTATGGCAGTGGACTGCTTTTGCCTAGTCTCTGACTAACCCTTAGGGGATAATAGTCGTGAATAATCACGACGCTAGGGTTAATTTTGCATATACATACATATAAATGTATGTATATGCAAAATTAACCCTTGCGTTTACCGTTCCTAACAGTTCATGTTGGATAAAGTTTATCATATTCATTCGTGCGTTTGAAATTTTGCGTGTATTTGAATAGGACATTCTTATCCTGTTATTTTCTTACACCTTCCTCAGCCTATATACGTCCTACTGCTGGGCGCAGGTCTTCCTCATGTACACAAACACATGAGGGGTATGCGAAGTTCACCGAGAGGCCGCAGAGATAGCTGTGACGTCACAACAACGGATAGAACCGACATTCAGTATAGAGATTTTCCATTTAAACTCGCGATATCTTTTGAACGGAATGTCCGAATTAAATCATTTGAAAGGTTATATAAGCCAGTCTTGAACACGAAATCATTAATTTTGATTTGAATTAATATCAAGATACAAATTTTAATCAAATATTTAAAATAAAAAAAAACACATATTGTGGCTAATCTGTTACAGTTAGACATATACTGTCGGGACATTTTTTGTAAATAATAATGCGTTGTACAAAGTCGTAATACATTATTTTTTTCTATCATCAATAGTTGTCACTAAGGGATAGTGTAGCTTGCCAGCAATGTTTTTTTCAATCGGTTCAATTTGTAATCGGTTCAGTAGATCCAGAGATGCTCTCCGAAACTTGTAGGAAGTTGAAACCACAAAGTTTTGGTCCCCCATCCCAGGACTGACAATGGTGAAAGCGGCTTTAATTAAGCAAAACGTAATCTATACTTTATTATAGCAAAGTAAATTTTGTGAGTGTGCGACGTTGTAGGGGGTAATCTCTGGATGTACTGAACCGATTTGATAAATTCTTTCACTTTTGGGAAACTGCACTATATCTGTGTGACATAAGTTATAAGTTACATTATTCTTTCGAAACAATTAGGGATCCTTACTTAAACTCCAATAATGTAACCTGTTATAGTTTAGCTACCATAAGCGTTTTTTTTTTAAATTATAACTTCAATTAATATTTCGCTGCTAGAAATGGCTCTTTATTTGTATCTCAGTATTAATCCTTATCAAAATAAATAGAATCCATGCTCAAGACTGGCTTAATACCTTTATAAAAAAAATTGTATTATTTAATTCGGCATTCCGTTCAAAAGATATTGCGATTAAATGGAAAATCTATAGTAAATATCGTTTCCTTTCGTTGTGACGTCACACGCTCTCGCGTACATCGAGTTTAAGCGTCGGGGACGTGGTAAATTGTATACTAATTATTATAACACGTTATAAAACATGTTATTGATATATTCAACAATGTTATATAACTTGAAGAACGAACGACAAAGGACAATGGTTATTTAACATTGTTATGTGCTGTGTTGATTAACAAGGTTACATAAAGTTAACGTGTTATAAAACACAAGTTATTTAATATTAGGTCCTTACCTATGAAATTGTCGTTTTGTATGGAGATTTTGGGGAACTCTGCATTTTCCATACTAAAATTTTTTCAGTTTTCTTCACAACGACAAATCCAAAGATGATAATATTTGGCATCTATCATTAGACAAGCTTTAGTAATATCACACTTCATAAAAATGATTTATCGTTTAAGTGAATGCAAATAAAATGATGTATTCGGGAGGCACTTAAAAAGAGTTGTCTCCGTGTCCAATTTTAACACAATTAAACTTACAACAAATTATCAAAACAAATCAAAAGAGCTCAAAAATATAGTCTATTTTTAGACGAGCTAATTATTTTTAGGAATACTCTGAATCTTAATAGTTACAGACAAAATACTAAGACAGAATAAAAACACCAATTTCATAGGTAAGGACCCAATATGTTACATAGTTTGTACGCACTTTAAAAAAATGACGAATCGTTGTAAACGACCTTAAGAAAGTCGATGTTCAACTTCAGCGGCCAACTTTATGATTTTCCTCTAGAATATTTCGCTGTAAAGAATAACACATGAAAGTTTTCCAAGGAAGTCATTGATATCAAGTACTCTTTAACTTTATGATAGTTTTACTTTGCGTTTTGCTGCAATCTTCAAGGCTTTTGTTATTTTTTTTCCACATAAATAAAAGTTTAACAAGCTGTTTTTTTAAGCCAGCCCTAAAGATATCAATCGTGTTTTTATCACGTTCAACTCTCAACTTACAATAGATTGCGACAGCTGGGCGTGATAAAAACGTGATAATTATTATATCGCGGTGCTTATGCTACTCAGGCTGGACTAAAAGTGGAGGTTTCGATTATAGCTACAAGAAAAAGTTACTAGAGCACCATTCATACAATTTTAAGATTGTGAAAGGCACTTACTGATTGAGAATAAAGAACTGAGAACTGAAAATTAAAAAAATATATATAGTTAGCAAAAAATGCTGTCATCAAGAATGCAGATAGACCCTAATGCATGTGGGGATCCAAAGACGACTGGACCATTATGCTGGGAGTACTAGACGTAACAAAAAATTACAAAAACTTTTACCATACATTTCGGTAATCGTTTGTGCCGTTTTCCTTTTACCGGCCTTGCGTGTCGATATCTTTGTGACGTCACCGTCCACTTGAATGTTATTGCCACCCTCCTTCCAAAAGAAATAAAATAATTGTGAACAGAATATTCATCTCGAGAGCCGTTTTATTTATGAACAGTAACAAATAAGCGGCTGCTCGCTCACAATAAGCGCTCGAAGCCTGAGTCTTTTAAAACGGCTCTCATTGTGTTTATTTTATCGGCCATTGTGGACTGTTATGATTCCGGAGCACTTCTACTTCGACATCAAAATAAATAAACAACATGGTAATTTCGAAAAGAATTTTAAGGACTCCTATCAGCACGTGCCAAAAATAGAGGAAATCTTCCACAAGAAATGCATTTCCATTATCTGCACTGCGAAAACAAAGAACTATTATTTATGTAGCGAAAAACCTCCATTTCTTGTTCAGAAAGACGTTATGATAAGAATTATAATCCTTTGGTGGTCCCCTTCATAAGCGTACAAGGATTAAACTTTGTGAATAATTAGCGCCTTCTAAAACACTAAATAAAACATTAGTAAACTAAATAAATAAACAAATCAGGTAGGTACCTTGAGGACGTACTACGAGTATCAACGCTGCGCCGCCCCAGTTCGTGGCGACCACTCGAGAACTTCCCACTGCTATGGCAGTCTGTTCTGCTCACTTAAAGCTTGCAATTTCCTTAATTAATAGTTATTTAGTGTTGTGGATCTAGTTATTCTTGATTTGGTCACACAAAGAACTACTGCACTATGTTTAACAAACAATGCATGCAACGTCAATAAGAATGTATAAGAAATCTTCCTCTGGATACAACGGCCATCGTCTATACTCCTCAAAATAGCTCCTTTGAACAAAGTATACACTACATATAGTAATCAAATATCAAGCATACCTTCATGTCCAACAATACGACTGGACACTTATATACTGCAAATTGAGCACCAGCCATTCCTGAAATCGGAGCCCGCCATCTCATCCATATACCCCAACATCGGATGCTATTATACTTGTTCTTCGTCCAGCCAAATAGACTTTTTCTGCAAAAATATTCAGCGCAGCTTCTAAGGGCTTATTATTATGTATCGGTAATGTCATGGAGGCTTACATCGATCGGCCATTAGCGACAAGAATACCGTCTGATAACGGGTCTATAGTACTGCCAGTATTTTGTATACACAGGATTCGAGATTCTTGTGGAGGAGTATCCTGGAGTAATGTATATTTGAACCATCATACAAATAATAGCTTGAAAATTATATAACACGATGTTTTTTATACTTATTTATTGATAAGCAGGAGCTTAGAACATATAAATCAAGTAGACTCTGTGAGGTTCTAGGTACCTAGTGAACCTATGTTCTTAAATGCAACACGGATAGATGTATTGACAACTTTTTAACGCCACGAAAATGTTATTCCGTGTTTTTTCTTTTTTAAATTATATTAATAAATGTAAAGCCCACAATCGACTCTGTCATAGAAACATTACTTTGAACTAAGTACCATTTTACAAATGTTCAGTTAAAACTTCATATTTTATAAATAACTAGTAGCGCTAAACACTACTAAGCCTATTGCTCGACGGAACAAAGAAAAACTTGGCTTTTTTGCTACTAGCTGTTGCCCGCGACTTCGTTCGCGGTTACTATGGTTTTTTTTAACTATCCCACTGGAACCCTTTCATTTTCCGGAATAAAAAGTACCTAAGATGTTGACCAGGGATATTAGGCATCACCATGCAAAATTTCATTAAATTGGTCCAACCATTTCGGAGATTAGTCCGTACAAATAGACAGAGTAACCAAAAATAAAAATAATAACAGTTTAGGTATTTTCCATCTTTTTACATCCCCTAACTTGGTTTTAAGCATTTTTTTTCTATGTACAGACATTCGACCTCTGAAGTTTTATTATATGTATTGATATGGTCGATTTGTAAATCTCCATATTCTCAAAACATTTTACACATAAAATGCGATGTCAATAACTATACGTGCAAACATCCAAAATATACGTAACACGTATTAGCTGCATTGGTTGCTGGCTGTACCAGCTTACCGACAAAATAATATCGGCATCTTAGTTCGCGCGAACACAGAATCCCATGAATATACTTTGCACACTACACAAAATAAGTACAATTTTTTAAGAAATTAGGTTGATCTGAACAAAAGATGACAGGCTGATTTTGTTTAGTGGGCTTTGAGATACAATAACGCTTCCTAAAATAATATTCTTAGTTGACCGCGACCTTGCTCGACTGTTCCGCCCACACAAAATCAACGATCATTTCCATTCTGTAAGATTCCTGGTGCTAACTCCTAACCAATTCACCCAGCCACCTTCAGAGTGGAGCTCTTTAGGGTAATAGATAGCATAAAGAATGAGAATGAAGAATGGGCTTGCAAATCGTAACAGGAGCGCGGGCCGATCCACCATTACGGGCACGTGGCTACGTTACCTACAGGACCAAGGTACCAGAGTTTATTTCCCGAAGGAATTACTCACATAGCATCTTTCGCTTTTATTTCAATATCAATAAGTCCTTCCAAGATTTTTTTATATATTTTTAACAGAATAACTTCAAAGACTATTTTAAAAGGTTTTGTTGGACATTATGTTAAAATAAGTTGATCTTACATTTATATATGGTTACAAACTTTACCTTCCGCCTCGAAATTTTTTTCTCTGTATCCATATACACACATACATAGAAAACAGGGTTTTGGCGGCATTTGACTATGACGGACGTTTATTTCGATGATTGTAATATTGTATCGGAGTGGATACTATTACTTAAAATCAGTGTAATGTAATAAGTATTTGTGATGATGTGCAATGTGGAGGATCATTGAAATAAGCGTCAAGTGGTGTGAAAAGTAATGAGTTTATTCTTGTGGTATCCACCTCATCAAAGTAGCACCACAGTGTCTACCATCGACCATTTGGGGCCAAACTCTCTCAGGATGCATTAAAATGTATTAAACTTGCATTTCAATTCAAATGAAGGCTTAATACTACTAAAGACTAGACTACACACAATCTATACGACTGAAGGACTCTGTATTCATGGTCATGAACAATAAACAAAAAAAAAACATAGAAAACATACATACAAAAAAAACGCTGAACCAATGCGGATTGACAAACAGCAGCCAGCAGCAGCAGTAAGAACCGACAGAAACATTCAAGACATGCAGCAAAACTTTCTTTGTGTTCAACAAATAAGCCAATGCCTGCGAACTGTAAGCAACATCTCCCTGACCATAAATTTTTGTGAAACATTTGAAAGGATGGCTTTTAAGTAACGCGTTTTATGACATTAAGGAGTATTTTATCAAATGAAATACATAATTATAATTACTGTTGACATAGAAAAATTCTTAGACATATTTTTTTATTTTTGACATTTAAATTAAATTTAATTATTAAATCATGATTGTCAAATAATGAAGTAGTAAAAAATTTAATTATAAACTTTATAAATTTGAAACATTATTGTGTAATTAAGTTAAATTAATATTCTTAATCAAATGCTGACATTGTATGCCCGATAAGGGTAACTGTTTTTACTAATTGTATGCAATCATATATAGAAGTAAGATCTACCTGCAACAATTAAGCAATAAAAAAAAATAACATTTTATCTTCCATATTCACAACATCTCTACGTAAAAATCTAAATAATTTGCAAAAAATGTCTTCTTTTATCATTTAATAATGCGTGTCTACATTTTATTAAATTCTATATTAATTTTGCAACTTACAAATTATCGCTTGTCACAAGAGCTACCTTTAAATAATAATCGTTACCCGAATAAAGATGTCTAATATACCATACCTTGCAGAGATTACCAGCAGTTGTGGACTTCCACTAAAATATGTTCAATAATGAAGCGCTCTATATTCGCGGCGCGGCGCCCGCTCGCCCTTTCAATTATTGTTGTCAGTTGATTCGATCAGTTTGGCAAATTGTGAGGATTGGAACCATTTGGCGCAGTTAGGAGTGCGCCGTGCATTAATCAAGGCGTCTGTCTTGCCGAGTTATTTATCGGCGCCCGGACAACTGGGTCTGGCCCTCCCGCTTAATAAATGCTCTTTGATAAAGTTAAATGAGTTGTGGCCTTCCCTCAACTGGTCGATTTAATTAAAACGTACCTAGTACTGTTCTGGAAAGCTCGCATACAATTAAATGTTTAACGTTACTTCGTTACATCCTACAAAAAGTAGATATTTCTTGGTTAGTTTAAAACTAATTGTCCTCAGCCTATATATACGTCCCACTGCTGGGCACAGGCCTTCCTCATGGAGAAACACATGACGAGCATGGGCCGTAACACCACCACGCTGGCCCAATGCGGGTTGGTGCGTAGAAACAGTCGCAATTAGCGACCGGGACTAACGGCTTAACGTGCCTTCCGAAGCACGTAGGAGCTCGAGATCACAAAGATTTGGTCACCCATCTACGGCCTGACCATGGCGAAGGTAGTTTTGTTTTCAATCGAAAGCCAAAGCGTACTGACCACAACGCCACCGAGCTCCTCATTATGTATAGCTAATTAAAACTAATTAGCTATACAGAATACTTCAAAAGACCTGTGCGAGAAATATGGCAAAACGAGACAAGTTATCGGGTATAGAGGCGTGGAAAAGCACTACGCTGGCCTTCCAAGTGAAGGTGGCTGATGTGGTTCTTAATTTGTATCTGAACTCGACTCGTACTTTGCAATCTCACTAAACATCACACCTCTATCCCCGAAGGGGTAAGCAGAGGTGTTTACTCCCACATTTCGCCTGATATATTTTAACAGACTCTCATTTATCAGACTCACTCTTCACAGACTCTCACTTAAAATCTGGAGAGATATTGAATAGTTTAAAAAATCCTGAGATTATTGCAGCTGTTCCAACTAGCTACAAGTAAAAGTCCCAAATGAAACACTTCAAACTGTGCAGCACTATAATTAAACAAACCCACGTTCAGACGGGTTGCGCGTCCAGGTTGCCTCTTAAAAAAGTGAGCTCCTCATCGAAGGACTTGTCGAAGAAGCAGTTGGAGGCGGGCCCGGCGTGCGCCAGGCAGCGGTGCTGGCGCAGCAGCAGGTACAGCAGCAGGTTGTACTCGCAGGTCGCGTTCTGCACCATGCGCAGCGTCGCCTCCAGCTGCTCCTGCTGCCCGTCCCACTCGCGCAGCCGCTCCACGCTCGCGCCCAGGTACTGGTTCAACTGGAAATACGAATGTGGTGTAAATGGCTTAAAGGGTGTGGTTCCATTGCTAACAATAATATTAGTTATAAGGATAAAATAAAGGACTTCTTTACAATTTTGATCTTACCAAATACAAAATTATATATTACTTTTGGTGCAAGTCTACCTTGTAAACTAACAATAATGCTTTCTATTTGCAAGCAACGCGCTCAACACCGCTACCATCTAACGGAAAGTAGAGGTACTTTAACGTACGAGTTTCCGCGCCTGCCAGCCGCTATGGAAACGTACATTTATTTGAACCCATGATATTATTTCCGGATTTCGGTAATATAAATGCGATTAGCACACTGAAACGTACGACGCAGCGTTGCGCGTGAATTCACTCTTCTAACGTTGTATGTAGGTAGCTCCTGTATATAAATCACGCATTGGATTGGATGCGTCGTGCATGGAAGTGTGATAATCATCTAAGTTGTTGCCTGTAAAGCTATTTAAGTAATAACCTAATAAGTTTAATAATTAGGCTATCATATCTATAATCACCTTGACTATCCGTCTCTCCATTAATTTTCTCTGTATCCATTCGCAAATGTAAGTAAATAACGCTATCACTATGAGGGTAACTGTAAAAATTAAGTCCAAAGGGGGTAGGTGCGTGAAGGCGAGGTCGAACCAGGCGGCGGGCGCTGGGGGGGCGTCGGGCGGCGCGGCGGGGCGGGCGGCGGGCGCGGCGTACAGGTCCGGCACGTAGTACTGCGCCGGCAGCAGCAGCACCGCCACCAGCGCCGTCACCAGCAGCCCGTTGGAGCACCCGCTCAGAGGCATCGAGAGCCTGCATCAACCACTGCTTTGCATTCACCACGCACGATTCCGATCATTAATCAAATGTAAATTAGATAAATAATTTATCAAAAATTTATTTTTACAGATTTATTGTTGTGATTAAACTGAAACTGTCAAAGTGATATTTTTCTTTTTGATGTCAGTAGCTATTTGAAGAAGTTTTCATGTTCTTCTTTATTATCTTTTTTTTTCGTACAGCTGATTCCTGTCACTATACACGAAAAGGAATAAGTGGGAATCATGGAAGTATTCAAGGATGAGAAGCCAGGGTCATTGTGTCTACATGACGAAGCAGCGGGCCATTATTACGATTAATAACATTATATTTTTTATTATTATTATTACCCTATTACAAATGAATGCTTTTAAGTGACTGTACGAAGTATAACCTTATGGATATAAATTATGAAACAAAATGTCAACGTCACACAACTGTCAGTTTTTCTGCAAAACTTTTTGTTAATGTTGGTTAATGGGTTTTGCGATCGCAATATAAAACAAAAGTAAATATAACTACCTACCAAAGCATACAAATGGATAGAAAACAGGAACATTTTCGGTAATTCATGTTTTCGCCCTTTTAGTTTTGTTTTTGTTTACTTGTTCAATGTTATTCATTACTATACACTTAATATACCTATGCTTAGAATCTCACTATTATCCTGTTTTTTTCAGGGTCGCACAGTTAATAATGCAGTGACGACGACTATTGCAAACAAAGAAACGTATCTCGAACATCGTACCTCCATCCATTCAGCCAACAAATAATCGCCATGAAAAAAGTAGTACTGTTTAAAAATGCGTCTGAAGAATATGAGAAGGCATTCGTCGATAGTAACTTTGAAGTGATATTTGTAGAGCCGCTGCAATTCACATATGTAAATACTGAGAAACTCCAAGAAAAGCTTGAACAAAGCTATGATGGACTTATTCTGACCAGTCCAAGATCGGTGGAAGCTGTGGCCAAATGCTGGGACCCCTCGAAGTTTGTGGTGTGGAACACAAGGAAAACATACACAGTAGGAGATGCCAGTCGACAAAAAATATACTCACTCTTGGGTCTTGAAGCACTGGGGGCCACTTCAGGCAATGCAGAAAAACTTGCAGAAATTATTGTAAATGAAAACTCAAAACATACAAAATTCCTATTTCCATGTGGTAATCTGAGATCAGAAACACTTCCAGACATGCTACAAGAAGCTGAGATTGCTATTGATGCAGTGACAGTGTATGAGACAACAGAGAATAAGAATTTAGAAAAGGAATTGAGGCGATTAAATGAATTGGAGCATGAGTTGTGCTCTGTGGTGTTCTTTAGCCCGTCTGGGTGTGAGTATGTGTACAGGCAGCTCCAGGTGCAGATCAACAAGATCTCCAACATACCCCACTTTGCTATTGGCCACACCACAGCCCACAAGATCCAGAGCTTCGGTGTTGGTGTGGCCGGAGTTGCAGCTAAGCCTAATGCTGAGAGTGTTGTTGAATCAGTGCAGAAGTACCTGGCATCTTTATAGTTAAAGAAATCTGCTAAGACTGGTGCTGGCTTAACATTATTTTTAATTTTAATATTTCTGGGTAGAAAATGTTAACCAGCCATAAGTGTCCCTAAACCAAAATAATTGTACTTGTTAATTATTTACTAATCAGTTGTCTGTAAAATATTGTTATTTCATTAATGTTATTGTTTTTAGTATTTTAATAAAACTTTTTTTACTTTTTACAGTTTTGATTATCATACAATTTCAAAAAAAAAATTGTCATTGCTTTTAAATAAAATGTTTTCATCTTTATTAGTGAGATATGCATTTGCTAAAAAAATATATTTCAAATCACTAACGAAAGAGTGACTTTGTCATCAGAGTTTTTGTGACAAAATTTTATTTTCAATTCACTATTTGAAAGGTACTTTAAGCATTAGTATATCAATCAAAAATAACTATTTCATAGGCCAAACTTGGCACTTTATGTCAAATCGTCAACATTTTACATATAAATAATCATTAAAAATATAATATTAAAGTTCATTACTGCGAGCACTTGTAGAAGTACACCCACAAAGCTTTGACTGTGATTGTAATTGATACAAGCAGCCGGTTTCTGAGAGTAAGGCTTTTCATTAGAAGAGCCCGGCAAGAAACTCATGAGCAACTTTTTTTAAATTTAATTAGTCAGTATTGAATGTTTTTACATTATTTTCTTAATTTTCATTAATTCATGAAAATAACAAGCTTTTAATAACGAGCAGTAGCAAAAAACTATTTCCACACCAGTTCATCCTCTAGATAATCTTGGAATTTGTAATAGCCTTTTTAATTAAAGTTTTGAATTTATGAAAAGGTAGTTAGCTGGTAAATAATTAAATACAGTTAGTACACAGATAATAACACAGGAACCAGTAAAGTGTTCACATAAAAATTACTACATAGATACGGTTCAAGCCATTGATGTATATACATCAATGGTTCAAGCAAACTACTACATCATAATAAAGAAAGGATAACAACTCAAAACTACAAAAAAAAAGTACAACAGAACAGCCAAGCTACTTTAAAATAATCATGAACGTACAACAAAGATACATTTAACTAATAAATAAATAACAAAACATAAAAATATAAAATCTATGGTTGTTTTGAAACACCGTGAATGATGTTTCTGAACTTCTGCAAACTTATGCCAAAAATATCAACACCATTATAAAATTCATTGTAAGCATGGCATGCGCGGATAAGAAACATATTTCTAGCATATTTTTTTCTAATGGTTTGAACATGAAAAACATTATTACTTCTAGAACTCACTCTAATATCTTTAATATTAAATTATATACATTTTCACTCAAATAGTCGATTTGCTTCTTGTTAATTATTAAATAAACATGTCAGTATAATATTTTCATAAATGTATTGGGATGCATCAGTTATTATAACTATTGCAAATAACGGTATTTTCTTACAGACAGGCTGCAGCCTCTACTACCAACGTAAAAAAAAACTGTTTTCGTTGTTCAAATGTACATTTTGTTGTCATTAGAGGGTAGAAATAAAACAAATTTTGTATAAAACCATATATTATCATTAAAATTTAAAAGTAAAAATGACTCGCACATCAATCGAGATCGTACACTAGTTACTCACGGGATAACTTGTTACAATGTCGTCATAAAATAACTTCAATTAAAGATATATTTATATATGTATTAGTGGTCAACGCTTGAGATACACTCGCGGACGTTACAGCCGCCTCAGATCTATAGTTACATGTTACATATCGGTATTACGAGCATCAGAAGTACATGGGGCAACATACACACGTCGGTGTAAAACATTACGAACACAATACCAGAACGGTCAGGCGTATTTACAAATAATCAGAAACAATTCGTCGTGATATGTATGGCGACCTATGAGCAACTCAACCAACTCAAGGATGGAATGTATCGAAGGAGCGGCTCGGAGCCCGAGCCCGGGCGGACTGTATAAATCATCTATAACAACCTTAAACCGAATCTTAATGCTAACTTCCGAACGATCCGGTTCAAGCCAAGGAAATTAAACTCGAAATACACGCATATGGCTCCCATCTATACAACAATTCTTAATGTAATAATATACTCGCTTATTAGTAAAAATGTACCCTTAGGGCTCGCTCGGCGATTGTGCGTCCGGCGGCCGCGGAGGCGACGCCACCTACAGTCCTACAAGGCAATTTAGTACAATTCCGACAAGAGCATCTAGTACAAAAGGGGTTCAAAATTCAAATATACATTAAGGTTCAAATTTGTGTGGAACTGATACATCTTGGACTTGAAGCAGTCGGCTATTCTCGTGAATATTCGGGATGAAGAACACACTTGCATTTCACGGAATTTCACCGACCATACACTAATTAAATTTAGCAAGTCTTTACAATTTCGAACATAATTTTTATTTATTTTTAATGACAAGTTATTTTAAATCAGAAGACTTAAATAATTACCTATATTAAAATTAAAACGCCGTCTTCTCAGGTGTAATAAAGGCAACACCGCCTACTCAATACTTAGATATAAAATGATGTACAGTGGTCTGTACAGTGACTAGACAACGACTAGTGTGCGTCCAGAGATCGCGACCTGCTGACAGCCTCGCATACACTCCACTACTTTAATGCCCATCTATTTAAAACTACAATAAAATCCATTTTGAAACAAACACTTATTTGTCTGATTTATGTTGAAGGAATAAGCATTTCCAACAGACGAGTGACAGTAATCAAAGATGCGAGTGGAAAATACCTCCAGGATCACAAAATCGTAACCAATGGAGGGCTGTCATCATTGCCTCTCCATACCCTCAGTGTCATATTACCGACATTCTATATACTTAGGCGCACTTACAGGAAATTAAATCTAGTATGAAACTAGATATTGTGATTTTCTGAAATTTTTAGATTGCCTAATTACAAAATCTAGTTTCAAACTAGATTTAAAATTTACAATTTAAATTACTTAGACTAAGAGCCTGCGCAGACGAGGGATTTTTGTCCGCAGTTTTTTTCTCCGCAAAATAGATCGCTTATATCGAGTAACGCAAACGAGGCATTAAAAGTACCGCGTACATAAAATCCCCCAAAACAGAGAGCGGACCGGACAAAAGTACGGCGGAGTCCTCGAGAAAAGATTACGCGAAGCAACGTACATGGCGGACATCAATTCGCGTGGTGCTCTCGAGAGTGACGTCCCTGATGATGTTAGAATGGTCGCACGCCGAGTGCGTTGAAACCGCGGTAAATCCGCCGCGTACTTTTTTTTCGGAAAAAGGTCCTTAATTTGCGCAGGCCATAGATGTTTTATTCTAGTGTAAGTAATAGGTAAGTGCGCGTTTCATCGTATCTCACTCGCTCTTTTTGGGACTACTGACACGTATTCTGCTTCGATAAAATTATACGAGATGCTTACGTGGCTGAACAAACGTTTTCTATGGACAAACGCTGAATGCAGCTTGACAATTACCCTCACTCTGCATTCTGGATTACTAGTTGAAAAAATCCCAAGACAGTCTGTTTTGAAAAGACTGCGCGTAATGAAATATAGTCATAATAGTGATTTTGAAGCAATTTTTGGGTTTAAAGTGTATGCTTCTAAACGGCTACACATTTTGTAGTTTCAAACAGACGAGCGAGTCTGGCACACCACATTTTGAACGCATCAACAGAAGGCTTTTACTAACATTTACGGCGATTTCGGCTTCACGTTTTTGAGAGCGCGCTTGCAATCACGAGACAGTAGTCGCGCTTCATAGTTGCGCAATTCAAAACGCACCGTAAATATAAATTGCCATGCGCTTACGATCGGCGTATAATCTATCAGCCTTACTTACGTTCAAAACGGAGTCGTGTACAGACTAAAGGCGTGTAGTGTGAGTATAAGTCAGTCGGCGGCGGTCACTATAAGGGGTCGTCGCGCGAGGTGGAGGCGACGGGCACCGCGCGGTAGGCGCCGCCCCCCGCGCCGCCCCCCGCCCGCGCGCCGCCCCCCGCCGGCCCCGCCCCCCGCGCCCGCGCCGCCGCCGCCACGCCCACGCCCACCAGCGCGCCCGACGCGCACGCGCCGCCCAGCCCGAGGCCCTGTCACAGTCAAAGCGTTCACTTTATATAACAGTCAACGTCAAAACTAAACCAGCGGTTGGCAGCTGCTAGGTTTACTATTGAGAAAACAGGGGAATAAACATAAAGTTAGTATCCTCCTTTATATTATTGCGAAGAGTCTAACAGATGGCTCCATCTCACCTATTCAGGAGTCAATCTTTCCTATGCCAATTTTAAGGGATTTCAGGTCGTAAAACAAAGAAGGGGAAAATAAGAGCTGGCAGCGAAGTGATATCATGAAAAGGGTCCTGAGATATCGACGCTACTGGAGGTGCCGCCCTCGCCGTTGCGGGTGTGGGACACCTGCACTGACCGCGGCGGAGTAGAGCAGGCGCGCGAGCGGCGCGGGCGCCCAGCGGTACTCGGGCGCCAGCAGCAGCGCGTGCAGCGTGAGCGCGCCGCCGCCGCTGCGGGTGTGGGACACCTGCACTGACCGCGGCGGAGTAGAGCAGGCGCGCGAGCGGCGCGGGCGCCCAGCGGTACTCGGGCGCCAGCAGCAGCGCGTGCAGCGTGAGCGCGCCGCCGCCGCTGCGGGTGTGGGACACCTGCACTGACCGCGGCGGAGTAGAGCAGGCGCGCGAGCGGCGCGGGCGCCCAGCGGTACTCGGGCGCCAGCAGCAGCGCGTGCAGCGTGAGCGCGCCGCCGCCGCTGCGGGTGTGGGACACCTGCACTGACCGCGGCGGAGTAGAGCAGGCGCGCGAGCGGCGCGGGCGCCCAGCGGTACTCGGGCGCCAGCAGCAGCGCGTGCAGCGTGAGCGCGCCGCCGCCGCTGCGGGTGTGGGACACCTGCACTGACCGCGGCGGAGTAGAGCAGGCGCGCGAGCGGCGCGGGCGCCCAGCGGTACTCGGGCGCCAGCAGCAGCGCGTGCAGCGTGAGCGCGCCGCCGCCGCTGCGGGTGTGGGACACCTGCACTGACCGCGGCGGAGTAGAGCAGGCGCGCGAGCGGCGCGGGCGCCCAGCGGTACTCGGGCGCCAGCAGCAGCGCGTGCAGCGTGAGCGCGCCGCCGCCGCTGCGGGTGTGGGACACCTGCACTGACCGCGGCGGAGTAGAGCAGGCGCGCGAGCGGCGCGGGCGCCCAGCGGTACTCGGGCGCCAGCAGCAGCGCGTGCAGCGTGAGCGCGCCGCCGCCGCTGCGGGTGTGGGACACCTGCACTGACCGCGGCGGAGTAGAGCAGGCGCGCGAGCGGCGCGGGCGCCCAGCGGTACTCGGGCGCCAGCAGCAGCGCGTGCAGCGTGAGCGCGCCGCCGCCGCTGCGGGTGTGGGACACCTGCACTGACCGCGGCGGAGTAGAGCAGGCGCGCGAGCGGCGCGGGCGCCCAGCGGTACTCGGGCGCCAGCAGCAGCGCGTGCAGCGTGAGCGCGCCGCCGCCGCTGCGGGTGTGGGACACCTGCACTGACCGCGGCGGAGTAGAGCAGGCGCGCGAGCGGCGCGGGCGCCCAGCGGTACTCGGGCGCCAGCAGCAGCGCGTGCAGCGTGAGCGCGCCGCCGCCGCTGCGGGTGTGGGACACCTGCACTGACCGCGGCGGAGTAGAGCAGGCGCGCGAGCGGCGCGGGCGCCCAGCGGTACTCGGGCGCCAGCAGCAGCGCGTGCAGCGTGAGCGCGCCGCCGCCGCTGCGGGTGTGGGACACCTGCACTGACCGCGGCGGAGTAGAGCAGGCGCGCGAGCGGCGCGGGCGCCCAGCGGTACTCGGGCGCCAGCAGCAGCGCGTGCAGCGTGAGCGCGCCGCCGCCGCTGCGGGTGTGGGACACCTGCACTGACCGCGGCGGAGTAGAGCAGGCGCGCGAGCGGCGCGGGCGCCCAGCGGTACTCGGGCGCCAGCAGCAGCGCGTGCAGCGTGAGCGCGCCGCCGCCGCTGCGGGTGTGGGACACCTGCACTGACCGCGGCGGAGTAGAGCAGGCGCGCGAGCGGCGCGGGCGCCCAGCGGTACTCGGGCGCCAGCAGCAGCGCGTGCAGCGTGAGCGCGCCGCCGCCGCTGCGGGTGTGGGACACCTGCACTGACCGCGGCGGAGTAGAGCAGGCGCGCGAGCGGCGCGGGCGCCCAGCGGTACTCGGGCGCCAGCAGCAGCGCGTGCAGCGTGAGCGCGCCGCCGCCGCTGCGGGTGTGGGACACCTGCACTGACCGCGGCGGAGTAGAGCAGGCGCGCGAGCGGCGCGGGCGCCCAGCGGTACTCGGGCGCCAGCAGCAGCGCGTGCAGCGTGAGCGCGCCGCCCGCCGCCAGCGACAGCAGCGACCACGCCGCCGCCGCCAGCGCCAGCCGCGCCCAGTCCAGCGGCAGCGGCGCCGACAGCCCCGTCACCTGCACCACCACCCCCCAGGGTGAGCCAACGGTACTCATTAGTGAAACAACGATATTAAATTATAACAGACGCGTCTTTACGACGCAAAAAGGGCGCAAACTACTCTATTGACGAGCATGTCGAGAAAGTTCACAAATGAAGTACGCGTTACGTTTTCGATGTCGGGAATGTGTGAGAGCGTACCTGCGCCGCCAGCAGCGCGACGTGCAGCAGCAGCGAGGACAGCGCGGCCAGCTGCAGCAGCTGCACGCGCGCGGCCAGCGGCAGCGCGGCGGCGCGCAGCCCCACGGCCGATGTCGGGAATGTGTGAGAGCGTACCTGCGCCGCCAGCAGCGCGGCGTGCAGCAGCAGCGAGGACAGCGCGGCCAGCTGCAGCAGCTGCACGCGCGCGGCCAGCGGCAGCGCGGCGGCGCGCAGCCCCACGGCCGATGTCGGGAATGTGTGAGAGCGTACCTGCGCCGCCAGCAGCGCGGCGTGCAGCAGCAGCGAGGACAGCGCGGCCAGCTGCAGCAGCTGCACGCGCGCGGCCAGCGGCAGCGCGGCGGCGCGCAGCCCCACGGCCGATGTCGGGAATGTGTGAGAGCGTACCTGCGCCGCCAGCAGCGCGGCGTGCAGCAGCAGCGAGGACAGCGCGGCCAGCTGCAGCAGCTGCACGCGCGCGGCCAGCGGCAGCGCGGCGGCGCGCAGCCCCACGGCCGATGTCGGGAATGTGTGAGAGCGTACCTGCGCCGCCAGCAGCGCGGCGTGCAGCAGCAGCGAGGACAGCGCGGCCAGCTGCAGCAGCTGCACGCGCGCGGCCAGCGGCAGCGCGGCGGCGCGCAGCCCCACGGCCGATGTCGGGAATGTGTGAGAGCGTACCTGCGCCGCCAGCAGCGCGGCGTGCAGCAGCAGCGAGGACAGCGCGGCCAGCTGCAGCAGCTGCACGCGCGCGGCCAGCGGCAGCGCGGCGGCGCGCAGCCCCACGGCCGATGTCGGGAATGTGTGAGAGCGTACCTGCGCCGCCAGCAGCGCGGCGTGCAGCAGCAGCGAGGACAGCGCGGCCAGCTGCAGCAGCTGCACGCGCGCGGCCAGCGGCAGCGCGGCGGCGCGCAGCCCCACGGCCGATGTCGGGAATGTGTGAGAGCGTACCTGCGCCGCCAGCAGCGCGGCGTGCAGCAGCAGCGAGGACAGCGCGGCCAGCTGCAGCAGCTGCACGCGCGCGGCCAGCGGCAGCGCGGCGGCGCGCAGCCCCACGGCCGATGTCGGGAATGTGTGAGAGCGTACCTGCGCCGCCAGCAGCGCGGCGTGCAGCAGCAGCGAGGACAGCGCGGCCAGCTGCAGCAGCTGCACGCGCGCGGCCAGCGGCAGCGCGGCGGCGCGCAGCCCCACGGCCGATGTCGGGAATGTGTGAGAGCGTACCTGCGCCGCCAGCAGCGCGGCGTGCAGCAGCAGCGAGGACAGCGCGGCCAGCTGCAGCAGCTGCACGCGCGCGGCCAGCGGCAGCGCGGCGGCGCGCAGCCCCACGGCCGATGTCGGGAATGTGTGAGAGCGTACCTGCGCCGCCAGCAGCGCGGCGTGCAGCAGCAGCGAGGACAGCGCGGCCAGCTGCAGCAGCTGCACGCGCGCGGCCAGCGGCAGCGCGGCGGCGCGCAGCCCCACGGCCGATGTCGGGAATGTGTGAGAGCGTACCTGCGCCGCCAGCAGCGCGGCGTGCAGCAGCAGCGAGGACAGCGCGGCCAGCTGCAGCAGCTGCACGCGCGCGGCCAGCGGCAGCGCGGCGGCGCGCAGCCCCACGGCCGCCCACACGCACGCGCACGCCGCGCCGCAGCACGCCACCACCAGCAGCCGCGCCAGCCCGCGCACGCTGCGCAGGTGCCTGTGCGCCATACACGTATACATGTTACATCCTTCAACAACAGTACTCTCCATGTTTTAAGAGAGGGTAGGGCACGGCGGTTTTACCCGCTCGAATTGAAGCGGCTCGACCGGGGAAATTCCACCTCATTGGAGACCGCATTGAAATAGCACTATCTAGGTAGTGTTGTGTTTCTGTCGGTGAGTAAAGTTCCGTGGCTCCTAGGGAATTGTGTTGTTGGCGGCGGGTGAGCCCGATGCGGCGTTTTCGCTGTCACAGGTGTGGTGGGTGCGAGTTGTTGGCGCGGCGGTCAGGGAGACCCGGTGAAACGGCTGACCGTTGGCCGCCCGTAGGCTGAATGGGTTCCCGAACCCAGGGACGGCTCAACCTCGGCCCTGGGAGGCTGAACCGCCAGTCTCGCGAAAAATCCCTGGTGTAATGGTCGTGCCGGAGGAGGAGACCGGAGTCGACCCGGCCGTTGCACCAGGAGGGGACCGGGGGCCCTTCCGCCCCCACGCCGGCAGCTCGCAGACCGTGGGTCTGCGAGCACATGTGAAAGTATTTGCAGCACCTTTGTCCTTCCGGTTGCCAATAATACAATTCCCTTTACTTTTACACCCCCTTTTAAAAAAATGGCAACACAAAAAAAGGAAATTTAGTCTGTCAGCGGCGTCCACGTCCTCGTTAAGTGTAGATTTCTGCAACATCCGTGGGCTTCACACCAACCTAAACGCAGTCCACCATGACCTCGAAACTGCACAGCCGGCGGTACTGCGCGTGCGAGTCCCGCGCCTGGCGGGGTGTGTGGTCACCTGGCGCGCCAGTAGAGCGGCAGCAGCGCGGCGGGCGCTTGGGGCGCGGGGCGGCGGTACTGCGCGTGCGAGTCCCGCGCCTGGCGGGGTGTGTGGTCACCTGGCGCGCCAGTAGAGCGGCAGCAGCGCGGCGGGCGCTTGGGGCGCGGGGCGGCGGTACTGCGCGTGCGAGTCCCGCGCCTGGCGGGGTGTGTGGTCACCTGGCGCGCCAGTAGAGCGGCAGCAGCGCGGCGGGCGCTTGGGGCGCGGGGCGGCGGTACTGCGCGTGCGAGTCCCACGACTGGTCGGTGGCGTCGGTGCCGGAGGGCGAGCGCCCGCCCGCCGCCGAGCCCGCGCCCACGCCCAGGCACCCGCTGCCCGCTATCTCGAAGTCCTGCGTCACCACAACGCGCAAACGTTACTCTTTCTCACATCCTATGAATATGGTGAGCGATTGGGAGTTCTCACTCACTAAAATTTTATATGAATTTGACTACTGATACTGGAATAATGTTACATGAAAATACCTATACCTTGTTGCAATTGAATATTTTATCCATCAATAACTCTTCAAACCTCAATACTGGGTAGTCTATCTTTTTGTTAATGTATATTTAATAAATTGATGTTAATTAGCATTAAATATTAAACATAAAGTATGTAAAATTTGTTTTTATTTCAAAAATCATTTATTACACATAAGCTAATGATACAAAAATTATCTTGATAATTATCTGATATTTATCAAGACCAGTAATTATCTTGATAATTTCAAACACTGGTATGCAGTGAATATTATGAAAATAACACAATTTTTATGAAACCAAATTACTGTCCATGCATTAAAGCTTTGTTAGACAACTAAACAACATTATATTATTATGTTAACCTGGTCAAACTAAAATGTTTTAATAAAAAATTAAGAAATGTGTATTGAATCACTCCGACTTGACGACCTCAGTGGTCGAGTGGTCTGTATGCCGGTCTCAAGGCGTTGCCATCTCGAGAGGTTTTGGGTTCGATCCCCATTGGGGGCAAATGTTTGGGTGATGAATTTTCAGGCATTTGTTCTCCAGTCTTGGATGTTTATATATATTTCTATATATTCTGGTTATTTATATGTATTTATCTATTAAATATATTTATCCGTCATCTAGTGTCCGTAACACAAGCAGCATTAGTTGCTTAAAATGGGGCTAGTTGATAGGTGTGAATGTCTGAGGATATTATTATTATTATTATCAAAAAAATTAAAGTAAATTCTAAAATTGGATAACTCACATTGCTACCTAAAAGAAATTAAGTTTGATTATAAATCAAATCACCCCATGAGGAGACAGCTATTTATAAATAAAAGGTTTTAGCAACAGTGTAATGTTCATCTTTTAAAATATTTTTTTCATTCAATAACATTTTATGTCTGGTGTATATCAAAACTGGGCCAACCCAAATAAATATGTAAATTCTTAACTGAAAGCAAATAAAACATATTTCAAAGAAAATATTACAATAATGAAGCTCAAGCAACCAAGTTATGGCCGCCATAAAATAAATAGGTGCATTATCATAATGACAATGATACTATAAAGCATTTTTATCACTCAGAATTCATAACAGGTAGTTAATAAATAGGAAAGAACAAGAAAAAAGGTGTTTTGGCAAAGCTTGAAATACTGGAATATGAAAACAGCAAAAAATACTGTAAGGCCTATATTCTTTCTAAGATACAACTTGGACCAGCCCAGTAAGCTTATATACCTAAGAAAAAACAGACAATGTAACCAGCAGTGTACTCAAAAAATCTATAATGTGGCCATGAACATGGACCAACTTTGATTGCCTGAGGTCCAAAAGTTACAAAATTAATACTGCAACACTCTGACCATAATTAGAATATTAAATGGGTCGGCCTTCAACTATAATGCTCATTACCACTTTCTTTTGATAAATTCACTACCAGTGCATTTCCCATAAGGCATACGAAGAGATTTGCTAAAAACTGAGTAAGGGTTCTGTCATTATTCACCAGATTTCTGACCCCAACAATACAAAACATTACAGTGTATAGCATACACCCAGGTAGGGTAACTGAACCCTGAACCATGACTGTAGCTACAAAGCGCGGGCGCTAGAGACCTGCACGTCCTCGCCGCGGCAGCTCGTGGGCTCGAGCTCGCGGATCTCGTCCAGCAGCAGCTCCACCTCGTCCGTCGAGTACAGCTCGCTCACAGACACGTAGCGCGCCGGCGCCGCGTGCATATCACCCGCGCGCGCCTCTACCGCCGAGCGCCGTAGCCTCGGCACCTCCTACCATCACCAAGTCCATCACAACGCTACACGCCGTTATCCCGCACTGATCGTTCGCTCTCTTCGCTCGGCGCCGCACGTTACCTTTTCCGAACGTTGACATTGATATTACGCCTTTCTGTGTGCGACCACATAGTCTGGGAACACAGTTAAGGTTTTAAAAACGCTGACCTAAATAAACAAATTCATCTCACGACGCTTTTCAGCACGCCATGTTTGTTATCATACTTTTTTATAATGGCTGATGAATGCTCACCGACTGGCTTAACCTGTCAAACTGCTTTGACGTTCCGATAGTTTGGCTGCGTATCTCGTTAACCTTTGCTCGTAAGGGCAAACCCACAGTAATGCTTCGTACACACCGAGCCAACGAACGCCAGCGAAGTATATTCAGCGTTTACTATATTAACGCACGCTTGTTTACCTTTGGAAGTCAACCATATAAATTCAGTGATAGAGCAAATGATGTTTAGCGCGTCATTCCAAATTGCATTTACTATTTTATCATTCATCCACAGCGACGAAATATAACTAATAGTTTTTTTTTGACCAACGAATTAAAGCAAGGACTGACAACTAAAGACAATAAAAATTATCATTTTCTACCCAACAACTTCATTTGTCATCGTTTTTAATTTATATTATTGTGGAAGCTGCATAAATGATTCAAAACGAGGATTTATATGTATGGTCCAGATTTATTAGAGTTTTAAAGCAGGTTATTGGCGATATTTGACTATGGCGGACGTGATTTCTTTTTAATGATTGTAATATTGTTTTGGCGTGGATATTTTTACGCAAGATCGATGCAGTTTTGTGTAATAAGTGTCTACGTTGACGAGCAATATGGGGGATTATTTAAATTATCGTCAAGTGGTGTGAGTGTCTACGCAAATACCGAAGACATGGCTGTATGAACTTCGTTCCCTTTGCCTTCCCAACATGGGAGAATATTACAAAAATATACGGGTGTTTTAGCGCCATTCAACTATGGCGGACGTAATTTTTAATTCAATAATTGTTATATTGTTCGGAGTGGATGATGTTACGTAAAATCAGTGTAGTTTTGTGTAATAAGTGTCTGTGATGATGAGCAATGTGAAGGATCATCGAAATAACCGTCAAGTGGTGTGAAAAACTATGAGATTTTTATCGTAGTATTCCACCCCATGGAAGTAACACCACAGTGATCGATCACCATCGATGGCTTGGCGCCACTCTCCCAAGACGCATTGAAATGGCAAATTGAAAAGACTTGGCTAATTGGGCTTCGTTCCCTTTGCCTTCCCTACATGGGGAATTTCACAACAAAAATATTCCTATGGTCTTTTTTTTAATCTGTGGTGATAATGCGCGGGAAAAACTGAAGATGGATTTCAGGATGTGTTTTGGGGGTGAGTTTTGTTAATTTCATTCAATCGAACCGCATTGCCGCAAGTGCCAATATGGCACTTGAATGCGGTTATAATTAAAAGATGTGGTTATTGTATTATCAAAAACTAAAGTTGGAGAGACTAAAGGTTTTGATGTAATAATTCATGGAACTGTTGTGTAGTGATTAATAGTTTCACCTTTCAAATGAAAATTATTTCGTTTATTTTACACGAAAATAGAGGCAACGTTAAAAGCAGTCTGCGGATCGATCCGGTACCTATTCCACTGAGTTTGAATAAGACTTTTCTGAATATTGCTTGCCTCAGATTATGTCCAGTTCGACTGGTACATGGGGACTTATAGCGAATCAGGGTGGGTGTTGACACGCCTGCCTATCTGTTCGGAGATATAGGCATGATGATATTGGGACGTAATTAATTGAGCAGCTATTTAATTATTTGGTCAGCAAAAAAAGTCAGCCGGGAAATCATTTGGGCAGCAAAATAATTATTTGGACAGCATAATTATTATTTGGTCAGCAAAATAATTTATTGGGCAACAAGATTATCATTTGGGCTGCAAAATATATGTTGTTACCGGGAATGTATAAAATCTAGGAAAAGGATCAATGAAGGATAAATTTCTAGGACATAAAATATATATTCTGATAGATATTAATTAGGTTAAAGTTAGTTATTTTATATTAAAGCAATATTTGTGTCATCAAACATAAATTATACAGTTTGCAGCAGAGAAAACGTTTAAGTTACTGCCCAATATTTTTCTTTTGTCGGTCAATGAAAAACACACACTTTGTTTTAACGTTTTTATTTTCATATCATATGTTTTAGGTACTTCGATTACTCCTATTTTATCACAGAATCAGATTTTTATTCTAACCAAGTCTAGTATGATTTACCATCGCACATTCACAACAGTACATTTATATTTCTCGGCGTTTCAAAAGCTTTTATAACGGGGAAGTGCGATCGCCAATCATCAATTTATTCGATTCTTTACAAAAATATTCTCTCGGCGTAGTTTTCGTCTGCTCGCGAGATTAACCAAACAATCACATAATAAGTTCTTCAACAACTATAAACTAGTACAATATAATATATAAATCGGCTGAATACTTTTAGATAGCAAAATATTAAATGCGTCATAGTAAACTCTATAAAGAAAAATACGAAAGCACGTAAACACTTAATCCTACGAAACAATTCCGTCATCCCCGCATCGGGAGCACGACATAAAGGCGGGACGGCGACGTACGAATCGAGTCAACGTTACACTTAAGGACTAACGAAAATATAACAAAAATATACCAAACGGTATCAGTAAGGTGAACTTTCTCATTCCCAGAGATACCAGCGGCTCTCGGAGGGAGCAACTCATAACGTAAGCGAGGTAGCGGGCGGTCACAGGGGGCGCGCGTCGGGCGGCGGCGTCTGCGTGCTCGCCGACACCAGCCGGAACTCTAGCGCCTCGGGGTTCAGCGTCGAGCGGACGGGGCCGGGGGGGGGGGGGGGGGGGGGGGGGCCGCGCGCGGGGGGCGGCGCCTGCGCGCGCGTCGCCTGCGACACCGCCACCGCCATGTACAGTTGCGCCGCGCACGGGTCCACCTCGCTCAGCACGCGGTAGATCTCGCGCTCCGACTGCGACAGCGGCGCGAACCCGGACGCGGACGCGGGCGCGGGCGCGCGCCGCGGCGGAGGCGGGGGAGGCGCGGGTGCGGGGGCGGGCGGCCGCCACGCGCCAAAGCCCGGCGGCACCGATACAAACGGCTGCGGCACCATCAGCGGCGGCGGGAACACCGGCAGCGGCCCCCCGAAGCCCCCGAACCCGCCGTACGGCAGCAGCGGGAAGCGCGGCGCCTCCACGCGCGGCGTCCACTGCGGGGGCGGCGGCGGCGGCGTCGGCTGCGGCGGCCGCAGCAGCGGCACGCGGTTGTGCGTGACCGGCAACGAGGGCGGCGGGGCGGGTGCGGGGGCGGGGGCCGGGGCGGGCGGCGGCGCCTCGACGGCGGGCGGCGGCGGGGGCGAGGGTGACGGCGTGGACGCGGGCGGCGTGGCGGAGGCGGCGGCGGAGGCGGGCGGCGTGGGCCAGCAGGAGGGCACGTGGCGGCGGTACTCCTCCACGTACTCGAGCGCGATGCCGTCGCGCAGGTAGCCGTGGATGTCGGTGAAGTTGGGCGTGTCGCCGCTCTCCAGCGCCTCGAAGCGCGGGAACAGGTGCCACTCGCCGCTCTGCAACGGGCGCGCGTCAGCCGCAGCTCACACCCAGTGATGAACTATTGCACTCGCGCTACACTCGCTGAACTTTGTCGAGGACAATTATTAAACTTGAGAGCTGATATCGAATGGCTTGGGAATGAAATAGTTCATCACTACATAAATAACAACGATCTAATCGATAGTGACGTCTATATATAAAACGATGTATAGTATCTTTCAAAGTTGCACAAAAGGTAAACAAAAAAAGCGGACTCACCGAATTGATTTCAATTTGTAAAATCGATCGAAACGGACTGCAATCGTTAGGTAATTAAATTTGTGTCCATGTTCATGTAACAAGTATGAGTCGGCTTTTTTTTGTTTACCTTCTGTGCAACTTTGATCGAGAGGTAATATAAGAACTATAATGTCATAATAACGTAGAAATATTTTTCGCTTAGACAGCGTCTTATATTTTACTATATGAATTATACTACTAAATAACGAACAAAATATTCAACAAGTCCGAATTAAAACTCGATAGCCAAAATACCAATGTTTTACCAAAAAACCTTATTTCTGACAACTAAACATGGAAATTATGACAAACTTGGAAAAATAATTATACTTAGGTACCTACTGCACAATATTTCCGATCACTGCTTAAAACTGCTATTGCATTTGCTGTTACATACAATGAGTTTTAGCTTTTGATACTATTTATTTTTAATTCAAACAAATCCAACAAACGAATACCCTCCCCACCACGTTAAGTAAGACAAACTGTTTTGCAGTTTGGCAGAAGGTAAACTATTCACTTTGTATTTTTTCTCAGTTTTTTTTTATTTAAACATTACAAACCAATTACAAACATTGAAATAAATAAATAAACAAATAAATATTCTCATACATTTACACTAGGGATGCGCCGAATATTCGTTTTGTATTCGGTATTCGACGTATTCGGCATTATTTCGACCTTTTGTATTCGGCCGAATTATTCGGTTTTTGTGTCGAATATATTCGGTTGTATTTTCTTGGCTAGAGACCAAAAAGAAGAAGAAGGTATAGAACAAAAAGAAATAACTTCTTCTTTAAGATTTATGTTACTCATGACAACATAATGATTTCATAGGCTATTGGTAGTTCAGTATAGTCAACTTTTATTTTAACATCGCTTGTAGTGACACGAAACGTGTTGTCTAAGTTGTTTCCGTGGCTAAGCCAAGTAATTGTAAACCGAATAATTCGGCCGATATCCGGTTCGGTAAAAATTTAACAGAATAATATTCGGTATTCGGTTATTCGGCGAAACCACTATTCGGCGCATCATTAATTCACACCTATCAACAAGCCCCATTTTAAGAAACTAATGCTGCTTGTGTTACGGATACTAGATGATGGATAAATAAATTTAATAGATAAATTACATCCCTAATATACCATATCCATCCGTCCATCCGTGGGAGCGACCCGGGTCTGCTGAAGCAATTCCCCGAGCCGTTCTCAAGGCCCGGCCTCCCCACTTAATTAGACACAATCCTCAGTGGCGTGGGTTTCCGGGTATATTTGGAAAATCAGTAGCAACAAGTGGAATGCGAATGTGCAAGCCACGTACGTGGTCGCTCGTGGGACAGAGAAGGTCGGCGCCCGCCTTCTCGTGCGCACCCGCCTACGCTGGAGTTCTACCTCATCCCTAAGCTCTTGTAGTCGCTCGTCTCGTTACATCTTTTGTAAATACAGTAGCAAGTGACTACATAGTAGTTAGTCTTCGAGCGTTAGCTTTATAAAGCCCACTTGCGCGATCGAGAGTTAGCACCTAACCCCGGGGCAAATATTTTAGGGTAGGTAGGGTAGGGTAGGGGCAAACCCTACCCAGTAGGGGTAGGCTTTGCCACTACCCTGGGTTAGGCGCTAACTCTCGATCGTGCAAGTGGGCCTAAGACAATTTTAAATGAACATTACTTATTGAAAGTGACTAGTTCTAGGTAATATTATTTATAGTTTTTCGTTGCAAATTATTCGATATAATGGATATGGATGGATGGATGGATATGCTTTTGGCATTAAGTCCGCCATGTACACCAAATGTACTAAAGTTTTAAATAAATAATAAATAAATATCTTGCACGAAATGCGAGAGTCGGACTTAATATTTTTTTAACAATAATTGTTTCGGTTAGTAGAATAAAAAAGCGACATTTAATTTTCTGTATTATTAGCTGCTTCGATTCCCGTGTTTGGGTTAACTTTTATGAGAAAACTAAGAGCGCAGTTTTGTTTATTTTTAAAACAAAAGTATGTAAATTAAGCTATTTTAAATATTTAAGATAGTTCCCCTCCACGGCACACATAAATTTCTACTCTGCGCTACGAGCATAGAACTTCCGATAAGCCAAATTTGACGTCTAAGATCGACAATTATCGAAAATTTCGATAAATTTGACAGATAACCCTAAGGAGTGAAAAGGACGGATGCTTTTTTTGATCAAATATGGCGACTGTCGAAGTTCTATGTTCGCACTGCTGCTATAGGCTGAGAACTTGTCGATCTTAAACGTCAAATTTTGATTGTCGAAAGTTCAATGCTCACAGCCCTGTGTGACGGAGCTCATCTTACGTGGAAAGGAGTGTAGTGGTCACAGTCAGACAACGAAAGTATAGAGCACTTCGATGGACCTTATGGGATGTGTTTATTTAAGGTTGACTGCAATGAACAGTTTCCATCGATTGTCTATTTTTTTAATCAATCTATCTCAGCATTTTGCTTTTATATATTTTTTTTAACATTTTTAACGGGCTCTCCACCTGTCACGCTGAGCACTTGTGCAGTCACTGCTTGTGAAGCGCGGACTATGGCAGTGGATTGCCTTTGCGGTGCTATGCCTACTCTCTGACTAATCCTTAGGGGATAATAGTCGTGATTATATGTATGTATGAAATAACATTTTTGAGATAATTAGAGGAGTGGGATATTTATTGGTCTTAGAATCTAAAATTATTCGATGTTAATAACTATTTCATAGCTTTGAAGCTCTTCGACAACTTTTAGACAGTGAATCATATTCATATTTGGCAATGACAAGAAAATTTGCAATAATAATGACGAATCTTAACGGATCGTGGAAGATTGAAAAGCTGTTAACTCTTGCGCGCAGTGTCACATTTGTAAGTTGACGAGTGACGAAAAAACGAACTAGTCGGCTGTGTAAGAAGCTTTTGGTCTATCAAAAAACGTAACTGTCTCTCGCCAAGTTATACTTGATGCTCTGTACGCGTACAACGCCCGTTTACAAGCATCACGTTCATACATCACACAGAGTTTTAATTCGGACTTCTGCGACACCCAAAATAACTATTTACTAAAAAGGCGTACATAAAAATAGCAAAAAATGTAATTCACGTTTTAGAAACGTTGCAGTTTTTTGGCGAGCGCAAGCCGACGGCGCAGCACGCGACTGGACAGCGACGCCGCCGTCATCACGGAGGCGGCGTCGTCCACCAGAGTGGCGGCGTCGGCCGCGACCACGGTCTCGTCGCCGGCGGAGTTGGAATCTGAGCCCTCCGCGATCGACTTCAGGGTCGTTCTGGACGACAACGCTCGCAGGCGCGCGAGGCGCAAGCTGGTCGACATGGCAGGGGCCGGGGGGGCACGGGCCGGGGGGGCGGGGGCGGGGACCGGCACGGATGTTGGAATATTCTCGTCGGGCGGCGCCCAAGTGCGGATCCTTCTCGGCGCGCTGTCGACCACCTCGGAGGCGGAGGCGGACACGTCGCTGAGGACGTCGTCGTCGAGCGCCGCGTCGATGGTGCCCATGAGCGCGGCGATGAGCGGCGGCGGGGCGGGGGCGGGGGCGGCGGCGGCGGCGAGGGCGGGGGCGGGGGCGGGGCGGCGCGGCCGACTCACCTTGAGCGCGGAGTCGTGGCGCGCGTCGGCGTGGCCCTCGCGGATCAGCTCGCTGCTGATGCACACGTCCTCCTCCGTCGACGTGTCCAGCAGGAACACCTGCGCACATTTTATTCATGTTGCTCATTAGGTTCGTTAATAATGTTGACACCGAGACATACCATAAACATCGTAATATGATAATTTAAGTGAAACAAATCTGCGGGGAGGTAACTGATACTGCCCCTTCTATTCTAGTAGTCCGCGGTTGTCACTCGAGGACTTCTCGACTTTTCCAGTCCAAAATAAAAGTGTTCGTGAGCATTTTAAAGCTGTCATGTAATTAACTTTTTTAGTGTAGTTAAATTTGATTCTGGTTTAAGTTTTTGGCGTATCAGTTAATGCATGTCGCGTCTGCCTATAATTATTTAATTTACACTGCTTAATTTTTTGTAATGTATATTATATAATGACGTTCGTGTGAAAATGTTGGCAAACCAAATAAACACATCGCGATTACCTGTGTTCGTGGGCGTGTGCGTGTGCGTGTGTGCGTGTGCGGGTGTGTGCTTGCGGACTCACCTCGAGCACGGCGGCGTCTCTGTCGGCGGCGGCGACGTCGGCGACGAGCGGGCGGTCGCGCACGCGGCGCAGGAAGGCGGCGGCGGCGGCGTGCGGCCAGCGCCGCCCGCCCGCCGGCGGCCGCACGCCGGCCAGCCGCGCGCGCGACGCCTGCGCCGGCAGCGCGCACCAGCGCGACAGCAGCGGCCGCAGCGCCCGCACCGGCACCGTCTCCACCGTGCCGAAGTCCACGTGCCGCACCTGCGGACGCGTCTTATATGTACCCTTGCGCCCGCGTCGCAGTGTCGTAGCGCATGGCACCACGAAACAATTTGAGTGACGACGCGCGAACATCTCAAGTTGCGAGCGGGTCCGTTCTCGATGAATGCGTGAAATGTTTGCGTGTCAATGCAAGTTTCAATAAACAAAAAGGGAAAATAAAAAAAGGATCGAGACGGTCGATATGATACCTAGATATTGATTTTATTAACGAATTTCAATTTAACCGACGCAAATTTTATCGAAAAATAAGGGTCACTCCACTACTGACATCTTCTGAACGTCTCGGCTTAGTGCCGTTTGACGTAGCGCTTGCACCACGTTGGCGCTGAGTCAAAAGACGCCAGTTTGTGGTGTGCCTCGAGTGAAACGTGTAAGTATATTACCTTGACGGTGTCGCTGTCGAGGCGGCGCACGATAATGGAGCGGTGCCAGTCGCCGTCGTAGAGCACGCTGCAGTAGTGGCCCACCGCCACCGCGCCCAGCGCCAGCGAGCGCTCCTTGCCCGCGCCCCACTTGTAGTACTGGCTGCGGGCACACACACGGCTCACACACACACGACACTGTACACACGCTGCATGCAGTAACCTGCCGCTAGCTCCAAACATTGTTAACACTGACGACCAAATTCAAACATATAACAAACAAAATCCTGGTTACGTACCACGTGAAACTAGTGAAACCAGTTAAACTAGTGAAATTGGTGAAATGAGTGTCTCTATTTAATTTATTTTCTCACAGAAAGGAATGAAAAGTAGAGTGTACAACTCGAGAACAAACTATTTTTTGATGCGATGTACTTTGAATCATTCTACTTTAGAATCCTTCACTTAACTCTGGCTTCACATTAGCACCCTCCCCGTAAAAATACTACTTTGCACCCTCGCTATACAATCTACTATTTAAAAAGAGTATCCTTTTGAACAGTCATGTGATCAAGATTAAATATATATAATAAGTAGTATGCGGCACTGACTTCATCTCGTCCATGAGGTTCTCGAGCGCGATGTCGTAGTTGTCGCCGCGGCGCAGCAGCCAGAAGTGCGAGGGCGAGTACACCTCGGCCACCAGCACCTCCAGCAGCTGGCCGGCCGCCACGCCCGCCAGCGACGCCGCCGCCACGCCGCCGCCCGGGCACACGCAGTCGCTCGGGAACACGTCCGGGTCCTGCGCCCACGGGCCCACGCTTTTATACCGAGCACTAGCTCATGGCGACGACGGGCTCACCGCCTGCCACGCTGCCACGCTGAGCGCATTTGGTGAAGCGCGGGCTATGACGGGACTGCTTTTGCGGTGCTTTTGACTAGTCTCTGACTAACCCTTAGGGGATAATAGTCGTGATTGTATGCATGTAACAACATGAGATGATATGGTGGAGGCACGACAGAAAAGATGAGATGAAAAGTGAAAAGGACTACGCTCAGATTGAGTTGAGTGTATGGACTAAGTCATACATAAAGGAACTTGTTGATGATGTCTTGATATAGATGAAGAAACAGTTGATTGTGATAATAATTATTTATTTACTTGATACAATGTGTGCACACTTAAGAGTTTGGTTAAGAACTAAACTGAATTACAATAAAATATGACCGCGCGCCTGCACTTAGAAATGCTGACACAAGAGAATGTTAACAATGTACTTTGTACATTGAGTTGGGTATTCAGACCAAATTTAAAATTCAGATCCTCACGGGTCAGTGGTGAAATGCAGAGGACGTAAAAGCTGTACTGTTGCTAGCTAGCTAATGAGGACCGAATAAGCCATGAATGATAGACTTAATTTATTTTTAAAAGTGTTTGAAAGCGGCAACGCGCAGTAGTAGTACCCCAAATGTTGCAAGCTTAGTGGTATAAAAAAAAGTATCCCAAAAAGCGCGGTAAGTGATTCGGCCACAATAATCCAGAGATTGGTATAGTCATGGGAGGTGGCTCAAATTAGGCTCAAAAAAGCTCGAAGTAGGGTAAATGGCGTGAAAAGACAAAAGGCATAAGTACTTACAAAGCCGATCCCGGGCAGCGCGTCCTCGGCGTCGCAGGCGGGCGAGGGCGAGCGCGGCCGCACGAGGCGGCGCGGCGGCGCGCGGGCCGGGGCCGGGGCGGAGGCGGAGGCGGCGCCCAGCGTCAGCAGCCAGTCGCCCGTCTCCGTGGGCCGCCGCACGCTCACGTCGTCCAGCACGTACACCAGGCTGATGATGCTCGTGAACCCAAACCGGTTGTAGTTTAGCTCGCAGCCGTACCGCTCCCTGTCATTCATTGGGGGTACTTGCACACATAACATCACGCCTTCATCCGCGAAGGAGAAGGCACAGGCGTTAACCACCCACGTTTCGCCTGATATGTAACATGGGGAAACCCATGTTACAAGGGGCGATCTTGTTGCACCAGACACAGCAATATTCACAACAGACTGCACTTGGAGTTTTATTCAAATTCAACGGTAAAGGCGGCGGGGATGTATCTAAGGACCTCTCGCACAAGTGGTACTGAGTAGACCCTGTCTACCGTACACAGTTAAGGGTTTGGCACGTGAATTCTTTTGACGCACTGACATTGCGTTTAAAAGTTTATAAAACGCGGGCATTCACTACGCGTGGTCAGATAATTGCACCGAATTCAGCACGTTCACAAAAATTTTGTTGTAAAGCTCCCTTACAAAAAATGTGACGATAAATCTAAATATTACGTTAATTTTGGGATACCTAGCATTTTAATAGTTTTATAGCATTACAGACAGTGTAATATTAATATGTTAAGATCTCCTAAACCATAGCTAAATTGAATACATGCATTAGTTAAATTCAGTTAGTTAGTTTCAGTAAATACAACCTTACCTATATAATCTAATCAGATCTGTACACCACACCCCTTCATCAGAATCAGCTACCAAGTCTCTGATTTGTAGTTTTAGTTGCTCTAACTTAGCTGCCTTCACTAGACTATTACCTGTAAAGATAAGTTATTATGTGTACATTTAGTAATGGAAATGTTTTAGGAGCTTGGTGGAGTAGTGGTTGGTACACTTTAGCTTTCGATATCGAAAACAAAGCTACATTCGCCATGGTCAGGCATTTGATAGGTGAACAAAACCTTGTTAATCTGTTGGTCCTGGTTCGTATTGCAACCGTTCCTACCCACCAACACGAATTGGGTCAGTGTGGTAATGTTACAGCCCATACTCCTCATGAGTTTGTTTCCATGAGGAAGACCTGTGCCCAGCAGTGGGACGTATATAAGCCTAGGACAATGTTTTATACTTATTAACCCTGCTGAAGGGCAGTTTTTTCAAAATGCTTGTGATAGAATATCTTGTAAAATAGTTTTATAGTAAACAAAATAGTTTTAAGTAAACTAGTAGCATAATATGCAAGGGATAATTTCAGGACACCTTTATAAATAACTTACTTGATGAGGTCTGTCTTCCAGAGTCATCATCATCTCTATATGATGATTTATCATCATGGTGATTTATTTCATTACAAATGTAATGTGAGCTGTCATACACTGGCAGCCTTTTCTTCAAAAAGTTTTGTACTGCATCACTAGAGCAGGTCCCATTCTCAGAATGATTAGCTTTCACAGGTATATTGCTTTTTGTGGGTTTATTGCTTTCCGTATCTTTAATATTTAGTTTTGCAACTGACTGTGTCAATGATGTTGTAGATCTATTCACTGGTGTTTTTTTCTGTTGCTGAGTCTGCACTGGTTGCTTATTACTATTACTAATTTGTACTGAGTTATTTGATGTGTTTGATTTCTTAGGTGCTACTTTTGATGTATAAGTGGAGGCCACTAAATTTTGCTTTACAAGTTGCTGTTCTTGGATACTACTTCTTTTGCCTTTGCTGTAAAGACAAATTGTTGTAATGTAGTACATTAAAAAAAAAAAGTTTTAAAATTTGGTTGAAAGTATCTTAATATTCTACATCATCTGTGACTAGCCTATGCAAGTTCCTCTAAAGGCCACAGGCCATACAACATGGAATAAACTCAAGAATTTTGAGGCCCCAACAGTGATGATGTCGGGCACAGTTCATGCTAAGAAGCCTGAATCCTATCCAGTGTCCAATCATGGTAATTTTATGATGTATTGAACTTCACAATTTGTACACCACTAAATGGCAAGAAACTAACGAACGAACTTTAAAATTTAATGTCGGCATTATCCCTAATGCTCCATTAAATTTATTTATTGAAGTGTCAAAAGAACACCTTAGCGTAGTTTTTACGTTGCACAAAACGACATTAGCACCCTATCAATGCTAAAGAGACATTAGCTAGAACTATTTTGTGTTCCAATTTTAAATCTAATGAACTTTAAAGTTTTAATGTCTCATTACTAAATGTCGTCTTTAAAAAATCTTTGTGCAACTGAGCGAGAGAGACTTATATTTAAAATATTTGACATCTGTAATACCACAATGTTTCACAAATAAACTATTTGATTTGTCTTCTCCAACATTCTCCTACATGATGTTCAAAATAATAATTGTAAAATCTGGGACTCCAATCTTTAAATCTGGGATACACACAACTCAATAATAGCTGAGGTGTTTAAGCAATATCTCTATTGTCTCCTATAAGTCTTGCAATGAATTGTTTATATAATTCAGGCCAAGATCTATAATATTATAGTAGGATTTCATGGTTTATGTAATACAAAGTTTTTCTAAGTAAGCCCAAAAGATCCCATAGGGTCGAAGTGCCCTGAGTTATCTCTACCCCATCACAAGAATAAGAAGTTTTGCTAGCACTAATTTAAATAACTTACTATTTAACCGTTGTTGGCAATTTCTGCCTTTGAACAAATTGGTCTATGTGTTTCAATGCTTCAGGAACTATGAGTGTTAATGTTGGATCATTGGCAGGCCCTGTGAACTGAAAATAAGCAATTATTACCTAAATTACTATACTACATACAAACTAATTGAATAATAAGGATCTCATACCACGAAGCAGTCACTACAACGTTCTTTGAGGAAAGATAGGACATCCCTGTAGCCATACTTGGCAAGGGGTAGAGGGCCCCCCACCAAGCTGCGGTAGTCACGCGCCAGCGAACGCACGTCCACTTGAGTAGGACTTGACACTACTAAAGATCTCAACACCGACTTCAATTCCTTTAACTCCTGATCCATCTTTGCACAACATTGAGAAGCAAAATTGGTCTGAAAAACAATGATAAATAACAAGTACAGTGACAAGGTGATTACTATGATTGGATCACCAATTTATAACATCATTACAACAATGTCTAGATAATGATGTGCTGTACTTGCAGAAATTTGAACTAAAACAGATAATGAGTCCCATTCATCGTACTTTCAACAACGGTTCCAGTTAATGCACAATGATATACATGGCTAATTATATGCTGAATATGTTGAAATAATTTAAATATATAAATACGATGAAATCTATGAGTAAAAACACAATTTATAATAATTAACACACAATATTTACCATACAAACAAAACATACCTCGTTTTTATTTTTTTGTGTCTTAAAATTTTCCCTTAAGATGGCATAGGTCCAAATCTGTACAGCCAGCCGAGTAAAGTATTTCAAACTCTCAGAACAACTAGGGTAAGTGGTTTGACGTTTGGAGTAAAACTTTGTGTGTGCTATGAGTTAGAAGTACACAACATCCAATAGCTTATTGCTGTGACGGGACTATGGAAATGGACTATGTGCCCCAAGCTGGTAGTATATTTCAAACGCCATCTCCTTAAAATTTTAATTGATAGATACTTTACTGACACTGACATTGACAGGTCACACGAATTATTGTTTTTGTAGTGTGGGTTTTGCGATCGAATTCGAATTACGTAAGGATTATTAATCCTTTTAAATATAATGTCTTTCTTTTTAAAACGCACCCTGGGTGCGGGAGCGAACTTAGGTCGTATTGCTTTGAATAATACTAGACTCCCTATAGTACAACGTATTGCTACAAAAACCGATCAAGCAATTCCCCAGGAAACTCGGCCCACAGTGGCCAAAATTGACCCTTTGCAGAAAGCTCAGCTTATAGACTTTGGTAAATACATCGCTGACTGTATGCCTAAATTCGTACAAAAAGTTCAACTCACAGCAGGCAATGAGTTGGAGGTGCTCATACCTCCAGAAGCAGTGATTCCAGTGCTACAATTTTTGAAAGATCACCACAGTGCCCAGTTCGCTAACCTAGTAGACATTGCGGGTATGGACGTACCTTCTAAACCTTATAGGTTTGAAATTATCTACAACTTGTTGTCATTACGCTATAATGCCAGAATAAGAGTCAAAACATACACAGATGAGCTCAGCCCAATTGACTCTGCTTGTGATGTGTTCAAAGCTGCCAATTGGTATGAAAGAGAGATTTGGGACATGTATGGAGTGTTCTTTGCTAATCATCCAGACTTAAGAAGAATTCTAACAGATTACGGATTTGAAGGCCATCCCTTTAGAAAAGATTTCCCATTGAGTGGGTATGTTGAGGTGCGCTATGATGATGAGCAAAAGCGGGTGGTAGTGGAACCCCTGGAGCTGGCACAAGAGTTCCGTAGGTTCGAGCTGAGTGCTCCATGGGAACAGTTCCCCAACTTCAGAGGCAATCCTGCTGAAGAGGTTACAAACCCAGCAGAGGAGAAACCTAAAGAATAAATAATTATTGTATTGTGCAGACATCAAAATAAATATTATAAAGAAAATTATTTTAGAAGTAAAATTTTGTTATTGTATAAATAATTTCTCTTACTGAATGTTGTATAAAAGTGAATCTGTATTTCAACTACCTACCTAAATAACTATGTTTATTAAAAATAAACAGTATTTATTTCCTATTTATTTATCTACAGATCAAGAACCTGTTCTCAAAACAAAATTAAATGAATTAAATGTTTGTGATAAAATTATTTTACAAAACTTGTTGTTGCTTCTATTTTCTTTTTTGTTGTAGTAGATTATATAGCTGTAAGATATCACAGTGATGATTACAGTAATTATTACCATTTCGAGACAAACAATGCCTAGCAAAGACCAGTAATGTGACTATTTGCCTCTCTTCAAACCAACTCAACAGCTGTAAAAGCTGCTTGAGTTGATTAATAGCATAGGCTCAATGTTTTGTTACAGGCTGAAAATTATACTGCTCACCTGAAATGGTAAAGTGCAGTTAACTCAGCTGATGTAGGATACTCATAATTTAATAGCCATTGCATAATTTATATAAAATTACAACTCAATATCATGATTTCTGCAAGACTTAATATATTTATTCACATTTTACTTGAAAACTCATAAGTAAAGAGCCTCCAAGCAAATTATTATGCACTGTATAATAATTTGCTCTTTACCCACCCACATGTTAGATCCCCATGTAACAGGTTGCGGGCCTGCATTGCGAGCATAGAACTTCGACAGTCGCCATTTTTGATCGACAAAAGCATCCTTCCTTTTCACTCTTTAGAGTTATCTGTAAAATTTATGGAATTTTTCGACAATTGTCGATCTTAGACGTCAAATTTGGCTTATCGAAAGTTCTATGCTCGTAGCGCAGAGTAGAAAATTTATGAGGACCCTAGAGGAAAGTATCTTAAATATTGAAAATTGCTTAATTTACATACTTTTATTTTAAAAATAAACAAAACTGCGCTCTTAGATTTCTCAGAAAAGCTTTGCCAAGCACCGGGCACAATGTGAGGCAAGCGATATTTACAATGAACTGTACATAAGTTTTATTTAAACAGTGGTACATGCGGTGGGATCGAACCTGCGATTCTCGCGGCCTCGGAGGAGTAGGTAGTGCCCGTCTGTCCCAACTCGACTACCGCTATTTATATTTTTGAACTAAATAAAACACAAGCACAAACTCCAAGAAAATTTATTTAAAACTACCGCCGGTAACGGTAGCGTTTGAAATGGAACCAGAGCTGGAAGATGTTGTTGTGGAAGTGGCAGCGGAAGCCGCGCTTGTACGAGTACTCCCACTCGCGGTTCACGATCTTGAACGCGATGTCCTCGTACGGCGGGCCCGCGTGGAAGCGCAGCACCGCGAAGTCTGCGTTCTCTGGACATGGTTTCTGAAATATCGGGTGTTGCTTGCTTGTTATATGCACTAATAACTCCATCCTCTCTCTGTGTGTAGACACATGGTTATGCAAATAAATATTAATCATTTAGATTACAATAAATACAGCCATATTCTAAGGATTATGACCATCGGAACCGGAATATGATGATATTTTAATACGATCTGTCGAAATTACATTAAATGTAGTCACCATATTGGAATTTTGACAGTACACACACATAATCACGACTATTATCCCCTAAAGGTTAGTCAGAGACTAGGGAAAAACACCGCAAAAGCAGTCCATTGCCATGGTCCGCGCTTCACCAAGCAGTGACTGCACTCAGCGTGACAGGTGGTGAGCCCGTCGCCGCTATAAGCTATTGGATGTTGTGCAGTTCTAAGTCCATTAGTCGCCTTTTACGACACCCAAGGGAAAAGATGGGTTGGTAGTATTCTTTTAATGAGCCGCCATCACACTACTCCTTTGGTCTTTTATAAGCTTAGCACGAACACTGAAAAATGATATGACAAAAAATGTTTCGCTGTGAACTCTCAAAAGAAGTTAAGATTTTATTTTTTAGATGGTGACTATATCCACGATGATTCTGACCACGACTCGCTTTGAAATAATGTTATACTCGTCTAATGTTTTTTATGATAGTCTGGTAGATGCGACTGACCAGCGAAAACTCTGGCGTGGAGGCCTTGTCGATGAGGTCGGGGTAGAAGATGTTGAACTTGTAGCCCTGCACGATCTTGGGCGGCGGGTTGTCCATGTCGTAGTGCGTCTGGTTGTACTTGTTCCACTCGAACCCGGTGTGCACCCTGAGGAAACAACACTATTAGTATCAGCCATAAGAACTACTTTCCGATACCAAATTTACATTAGTCTTAGCAGAATTTTTTTTTCGATGCGACAGCGACGTATTTTAAATTCATTCCTAATCGCTGGAAGTTGCGAAACTCACTGAAATCAGTCAGACGGAGGATCGCTCCCGCGGAGGGGTATATCGGGGAGGGTAAATGGGTATTCACAGCGAGTCCCGCACACGTTTTCTGTCTATAGCGAGGTCCGTAAATAGGATTTTATTTTCGTAAACGACAAAAAAGGATTTTGGGTGCAGAACTAACGAAGATGATAGTTCAAAGTTTCCTTCTGTAAGTGTGATCTTACCACTCGTCAGCGACAGTTCAACGTAATGAAACAATTTTGTTCGAAAACAATTCTTTTTAAGCTTCAAATATTATAGCAGGCAGGTACGTTAGCATTCCTCTATATTTCTGCGTCTGTGGGTCAGATGCGGGCGGTGTACATTATTATATTAAAGAGTGGGGTCGAAGAAGCGGTGTCGTGATGCGCACCTGTTGAAGTAGCGCGGCTTGCGCGGGCGGTACTTGTCCTGCCACAGGCACGGCGCGTCGGGCAGCGCGTGCTCCCCCCCGAAGGGGGCGTCGCGCGCCGCGCCCGCCGCCTCCAGCGACCGCCGCGCGCGCAGCTCCAGCGCCGCGGAGCTGCTGGAGCCTTGCGGCGTCGCGCCCTCCTCCTACACGTGGACATTTTATACACTATCACTTCAAAGACATCTCACGATGAGCAGTTCTAACGGTCGACAGTGAATCTGCAAAGATTTTTGAGACGCGATAGCGGTACAAAAATCCTAATCGTTTCAGTGAAAGTGAAACTATTCTAAAATACTATCCAAATCCTGAACGTGCAGATACTCTGAATTGCATCAGTTTTTTTATGTTAACCAAAAGTGTTAATTTATGTATGGTATAGCGAAAGCAGATGAGGATGGAAGGGCCTGGAGAGCGAGCGAGCACTGACCTCGTGCTGGAGCGTGTCGTGCGCGTGGGTGGGGGCGTGGGCCGCCCGCAGCGCGTGTCGCAGGAAGGCCACGCGCTGCGCGTCCGAGGCGGCCGGCGTCAGCAGCGTGCCCGGCTCAGCGCACAGTGAGACAGAGCGAGCGAGCACTGACCTCGTGCTGGAGCGTGTCGTGCGCGTGGGTGGGGGCGTGGGCCGCCCGCAGCGCGTGTCGCAGGAAGGCCACGCGCTGCGCGTCCGAGGCGGCCGGCGTCAGCAGCGTGCCCGGCTCAGCGCACAGTGAGACAGAGCGAGCGAGCACTGACCTCGTGCTGGAGCGTGTCGTGCGCGTGGGTGGGGGCGTGGGCCGCCCGCAGCGCGTGTCGCAGGAAGGCCACGCGCTGCGCGTCCGAGGCGGCCGGCGTCAGCAGCGTGCCCGGCTCAGCGCACAGTGAGACAGAGCGAGCGAGCACTGACCTCGTGCTGGAGCGTGTCGTGCGCGTGGGTGGGGGCGTGGGCCGCCCGCAGCGCGTGTCGCAGGAAGGCCACGCGCTGCGCGTCCGAGGCGGCCGGCGTCAGCAGCGTGCCCGGCTCAGCGCACAGTGAGACAGAGCGAGCGAGCACTGACCTCGTGCTGGAGCGTGTCGTGCGCGTGGGTGGGGGCGTGGGCCGCCCGCAGCGCGTGTCGCAGGAAGGCCACGCGCTGCGCGTCCGAGGCGGCCGGCGTCAGCAGCGTGCCCGGCTCAGCGCACAGTGAGACAGAGCGAGCGAGCACTGACCTCGTGCTGGAGCGTGTCGTGCGCGTGGGTGGGGGCGTGGGCCGCCCGCAGCGCGTGTCGCAGGAAGGCCACGCGCTGCGCGTCCGAGGCGGCCGGCGTCAGCAGCGTGCCCGGCTCAGCGCACAGTGAGACAGAGCGAGCGAGCACTGACCTCGTGCTGGAGCGTGTCGTGCGCGTGGGTGGGGGCGTGGGCCGCCCGCAGCGCGTGTCGCAGGAAGGCCACGCGCTGCGCGTCCGAGGCGGCCGGCGTCAGCAGCGTGCCCGGCTCAGCGCACAGTGAGACAGAGCGAGCGAGCACTGACCTCGTGCTGGAGCGTGTCGTGCGCGTGGGTGGGGGCGTGGGCCGCCCGCAGCGCGTGTCGCAGGAAGGCCACGCGCTGCGCGTCCGAGGCGGCCGGCGTCAGCAGCGTGCCCGGCTCCAGCGCGGCGGGCGGCAGCGGCGGCGGGGAGTAGCGCCCCGCCGCGTACGCCGCCACGCACGAGGCCTCCAGCGCGGACGCGTCCTCGTCGTCGGCCTCCGCCGCCGCCGCCGCCTCCGCCGCCGCCGCCTCCTCGGGGCTCTCCGCCGGCTCCTCCTTCGGCGGCTCCTCCGCTGCGCCCGAGCCCGACGGTCTGAACGCACACGAAAATATCGAAACGTCACTGAAAGCTGGAGGCGACGAGTGGCATTACACTAGAATGGATGGCGTCGAATGAGGGACTACTCGCACTTATTCGGCTCCATTCGGCGTTTCTGTACGTAGAACGACGATTTTATATGAAAACTGAACGAGCTCCGTACGAAATTGACGTTTTCTATTGACGAACGCCGAATTATGCCGAATGAGTGAATCTTTCTTTCTTTCATTATTTTTTATTTATTTATTTAGTTAATAGCAAACTTTACAGCTTATACATTATGCTACATTTATACTTTGTACATTATTTTTTTCATACTACTCTATGAAAAAAATAATGTTCAAAGCATACGGAAATGGATAATTTTAGGTGAGCAGCCTTACCTAGGCTGCTCACCAAACGAATCTTAAACAATTCGAGGATGATCTGAAAAAGAGCTAGATCAAAGTCACCCCTCTCTGATCTTTATCTACTCAACGGGAATAAAATCCAAATCTATGTGTGTATGAAATACAGTACTAGAAATTGCTTTTACCACCTTTAGAGTGCCCGTCGCTGACATGTCCCACAACAATAAGTTCTATTTTTTGCATATAATCCTGGTGCCGGTCCCGCAGCCGCATGCTCGGTATACTACATGACTCACTGTGTGCTGACGCCCTGCTCCTGCTTCAGCAGGCTGAGCTTGCGGCGCAGGTTGTGCTGGTGCCGGTCCCGCAGCCGCATGCTCGGTATACTACATGACTCACTGTGTGCTGACGCCCTGCTCCTGCTTCAGCAGGCTGAGCTTGCGGCGCAGGTTGTGCTGGTGCCGGTCCCGCAGCCGCATGCTCGGTATACTACATGACTCACTGTGTGCTGACGCCCTGCTCCTGCTTCAGCAGGCTGAGCTTGCGGCGCAGGTTGTGCTGGTGCCGGTCCCGCAGCCGCGCGCGCGCTCTGTGGGCTGCGGACAACGAGTGTTGTCAGAGGCTTATACAGGGTGATCAATACAAATGAGTCAGCGGAGAAAAATCGAAACTATAATAATAGATATAATAAATAGCCAAATCTGTTCGTCGTTCTCGTTACTGTTGTCGTTGATGTGAGTCATTAATAACAAAAAAACACGTTTTAAATTAAACCCTGTATATTTCACATTACACGTCATGAGCCTAACTCAATCTTGATGCTAAGTAATACAGAAATAAGTCCAATTTAAGTATTAACGAATTTTTTCGCATGTTAAAATCAGACATGTTATTCGCATCCTTCACAACTTTGATTAAAACATTGAAATCGTTCACGAAAAGATAAGAATTTGCCCCAATACGCCGGAACTCACCCTTGAGTTGGCTGAGCAGGCTCTCCCAGTAGCCGATGTCGACGCCCGAGTGGCGGCCCGAGATTTTTTCCGAGATCTGCTTCTCCAGCGCCTCCAGCTGCGCGCCACTTTTGCCCTTAAAGATCTGGAAAATTAAAATAATTATTTCAGTAACTAGATGGTTGTGTCTTGTCTTCACTACATACCAGATAAATCACTGTTTCTTGGTATCGCTAGCCAGCCGCCGCAGCTTGCCTCCCCCCCCACCCCCTGCTGCCTCCCCCCCCCTCACCTGCGTCACGTCCTCGGCCACGGCCTGGTGCACGCCGTCGCGGCGCGCGGCGGGCTCGCTGGCCAGCCGCCGCAGCTTGCCTTCCCCCCCCCCCCTGCTGCCTCCCCCCCCTCACCTGCGTCACGTCCTCGGCCACGGCCTGGTGCACGCCGTCGCGGCGCGCGGCGGGCTCGCTGGCCAGCCGCCGCAGCTTGCCTCCCCCCCCCCTGCTGCCTCCCCCCCCTCACCTGCGTCACGTCCTCGGCCACGGCCTGGTGCACGCCGTCGCGGCGCGCGGCGGGCTCGCTGGCCAGCCGCCGCAGCTTGCCTCCCCCCCCCCTGCTGCCCCCCCCCCCTCACCTGCGTCACGTCCTCGGCCACGGCCTGGTGCACGCCGTCGCGGCGCGCGGCGGGCTCGCTGGCCAGCCGCCGCAGCTTGCCTCCCCCCCCCACCCCCTGCTGCCTCCCCCCCCCTCACCTGCGTCACGTCCTCGGCCACGGCCTGGTGCACGCCGTCGCGGCGCGCGGCGGGCTCGCTGGCCAGCCGCCGCAGCTTGCCTCCCCCCCCCCCCCCCTGCTGCCTCCCCCCCCCTCACCTGCGTCACGTCCTCGGCCACGGCCTGGTGCACGCCGTCGCGGCGCGCGGCGGGCTCGCTGGCCAGCCGCCGCAGCTTGCCTCCCCCCCCCACCCCCTGCTGCCTCCCCCCCCCTCACCTGCGTCACGTCCTCGGCCACGGCCTGGTGCACGCCGTCGCGGCGCGCGGCGGGCTCGCTGGCCAGCCGCCGCAGCTTGCCTCCCCCCCCCACCCCCTGCTGCCTCCCCCCCCCTCACCTGCGTCACGTCCTCGGCCACGGCCTGGTGCACGCCGTCGCGGCGCGCGGCGGGCTCGCTGGCCAGCCGCCGCAGCTTGCCTCCCCCCCCCACCCCCTGCTGCCTCCCCCCCCCTCACCTGCGTCACGTCCTCGGCCACGGCCTGGTGCACGCCGTCGCGGCGCGCGGCGGGCTCGCTGGCCAGCCGCCGCAGCTTGCCGAGCTCGTCCAGCACGATGGTCTGCACGTCTTCCCAGTACGGCTGGTTGCTCGCGCTCTCCAGCTCCTTGTACACCTGCACCACCACACAAACATATTAAATATAACACACAAAAATGTTCCTTTCAATAAGTTGTTCGGATTCATGGACATATCCCCAACGAACATCAAAAGGTTTATCCATAACAATTTATACCAGAGACCTTGATATCCTCGAGCAGGTCTTCGAAGTCGGGCGCGCGGAGCCCGTTGAGGTAGGTGTAGGGCTCGTGCATCTCCAACGCGTCCACGCACTCCTCCGACGACACGTACCACGCCAGCAGGTCGATCGGCTTCGCTGTCGAAAGTCATACCAATATTAATCAGATTGCACAAACATTACGATACATTTATGAAAAGAAATAGCTTCATTCTGGGATCGGCTAAAAGTTTAAGTGTTGAGAAGAATCAAGCAAAAAAAAACCTTAATAAAAGTGCTCCTAAACCCGGGGTGAGGAAATGTATAATTTATGTATCTATCCTTACAAAACATTCTTTTGGATACTAAACAACAGGGTTTATCGCACAAAAAGTTCGTATTAATAATGACATAATCCACTCTATTCCGCGACTTGCACCTGTCGCGCCCAGCAGCTGTGTCTGAGGGCGGTGTCGTCGCGCACTCACCGCGGCCGTCGCGGATGCGTATCTGCGAGCGCAGGCGCGCCTGGTGCAGGTGGAAGGCGTCCTCCTGTCGCGCCCAGCAGCTGAGGGCGGTGTCGTCGCGCACTCACCGCGGCCGTCGCGGATGCGTATCTGCGAGCGCAGGCGCGCCTGGTGCAGGTGGAAGGCGTCCTCCTGTCGCGCCCAGCAGCTGAACTGCGCGGCCTCGCGCGCGCGCGCCGCCGCCGCCGCCTCCGCCTCGCGCTCGCTGCGCTCCGCCTCGCGCTCCAGCCGCCGCTGCTTCACCTGACAATCGGGACTCTCTGCTTCAATATTGCTATAAAGTATGCAGTTAAAGATTGACCTCCATGACTTAGTAGTCGCTAGCCATATGCCAGTTGCACTTGTAGCCTATTAGTCTCCAAATTCGAATGTTTGTGTGATCAACACTATAATTTTATTCTCCAGTCTAAAAAGTTTAATGTGCAAATTAACCATCTAAAAATGCACCATTTTTTTCTGAGCCTTACTACGAGGAGCGAAAACGTTGGCGACAGATGGAGGAGGTCTTTGCCATGATTTTAAAAATGTGATGTATTTAATTCAGTAAATGAGGGCTATATTTTTATTTTATCTAATATTTGTACAACTGAAAATATTTGATTACCCTAACTGGTTGAATTCAATAAACACTTCTTTTTAAAGACCCTTTTTCAATTTATTTATAAAAAAAACAATAATAATCTACAACTGTGTACAATCTTTAACCTTATCATACCTACTTACAATACACACACAAAATCATAGCAATTAAAACATCAGCACATCAAATGTACTACATCATCTCTTCATACTTACTTTCTCCAGTTCAATTTTATTTTCCAGCTGTTTCTGCCTGTTCAGAGCCTCCAGCTCCTCCCTGGAGACAGTCTTCACCCCCTCCTTGGCCAATTTCTTGGTCCACACAAAAGTATGTGTGAGAGCGGAATCCCCAAATGGATTATCTTGATTGGTGTAGCACTGATACTCATTGTCCCAGCCCATTCTCTCACGTCTCTTTCTTTCCTTCTCCTGTTTTTCTCTAAGACGGCGAGCTCTGTAAGCAAAAATGGCAATAATTGTTTATAACTAAAAACTGCACATAAAATAGTTTTTCATTTCTTAAACAGAATCTTTCTCTGCATTCTTATATAAATTAAATAAAAATATATAAGAGTTCTGTAATATTTTTAAATAAATTTTATCATAGATAAACCATTTTGTCTGTAAATAAAGTCACCAGCCCCTTAAGGGTCAGCATGAACACTGGTGTTCACAAACAATACATGTTTCAATTGTGTCTAGTTTTCTGACCATTGACAGGTTTATATTCAATGAAGAACACATACCTTTTCTCCTCTGGTGTCTCATTGGCTTTCATCAATTCTTTTTGTTTTTGTTTCTCCTCTTTCAACCTAATCCTCTCTGCTTCCAACCTCTGCAATAACTTCAATTCCTCCCCATCTGAATCGCTGCTGCTGGAAGATTTATCTCTCTTCTTTTTCTTCTTCTTTTCCTTCTTCTTTTTACTTTTACTAGAGCTGTGCTTGGAACTAGTTGGAGAATGAGACTTTGATTTACGGTCCTTACTTCTTGACTTGTGGTCTTTTCGCCGACGATCCACTGAACGGCTTCTGGACTGGTCTCTGTGCCTCGACACTTCGTATCTTGACGACCTGAACAATAGAGACCATGTTACACAATATTTTAAGAATTTTATGATCTATCGATCTATAAAATGAGGAATACTGGACTTACATTTTTATTATTTAATCACTTAGAACTACAAAACCAATAGACACAACTTATATTAATGAATCACGTTTGTAGGTAATTGGTTTTGTACAATTACTGATTATTGAAGCCTTATTGTTTTTCAAATACGTCTATTTATAAAAAACTCTGAATGAATATTGAGCACAGATAAGAGAGATATGTCTGTTCTGTGCATTAAACTCATAAAATATTAATATAATGGAATAACTATGTACGAAATTGACTAAAACGAAAAGCAATACGCAACGACACTGACAGCTGACAGGCTGTTGTTGTTATAAAATTCTTCCATATAGGGAAGGCAAAGGGAACAGAGCCCATACCTCCAGGTCTTCAGTATTTTGCATTGAAATGCTAGTGTAATGCCATTTCAATGCATCTTGGGAGAGTTTGGCTTCAAAAAATTGATGGCAGACACTGTGGTGTTACTTCGATGAGGTGGATTACCATGATATATAGATACCGAAGACTTGGCTGTATGGGCTGTAGTTCCACTTGCCTTAAAAAACTCTTTGCCTAATGTAGAGATGGTGTTAACTGTTTAAAAAAATTTAATGATAAATATTTTAAACAGTTAATTTTTTCTGTTGAAAATATTAGTTGATATTTTCAATCTAATTATTAAATAAACTGGTTTTTAATTTAAACGCAGCCAATAAATATTATTATATGAAAACGTAGAATGAATCAATGAACTTGCTTTCATACTTTACAGGCTTAAATTGACCAGTACAGTGTTGCTAATTAAAAATGATTACTGATAGTGCCTAAACGATATATTTTTTTGCAGTACATGCAACATGCAAATTTTTCATCTCCTACAGTTCACTTTTCAAAATGTGTCCAAATTTCCGCCTTTCGTCTAGACATGAAAAATAAGCACCAACAAAACAGTTCCGCAACGAAATCACATACGTACGCTTCAACTGACTACTTGCAACTAATAAATAAAAATATTCAATCGAATAAAAATATCAGTAAGAAATGAACTGTTAATTATCATTATTCGGTCACCAATACCATTTAATTTTAATACTTATTCCAAAAGCAACAGAACCTAGAATCGAGTGCAATAAAAAAAAATTTATGTTGTCATGAAAAAAACATGCTTAATGAGAAGGCAATTGAAATCAAATTCGATCGCATCAGTTGATCAGCTTAGGCATCGATGCGCCTGGGTCACATGCCGTCTAGCTCTAACGCCTGGGCTCTCGTCGGTTCACTCACTCAGCTCGGTCCTATGATATACCTAACTAATATTTTCAATTGCGCGCGGTAAGGTGCCAGGATGTCCGAATCGAATAACGATAATTTTATCAGTTAATGTTGATTTCAATTATTGACTGTTAATGATATTTTTATTTATATGTTAATTTTAACGAATAATTTATATATTTAACAACTCTAGCCCAATGTCAAATGTCAAAATGACAGCTGTGTGTGTTGTGACTTTTTAACGTTGAGTGTTGGTGTAAAAGTTACCAAAACGCTCGTATTTTTCCTAAATTCACAAAAACTTTTGAGATAAAGAATAATATTTACACTTATTATACAAAGAACTTATCTCACTAGCATAAATTATTTACTAGCTAAATGCAATATAAAGTAGACGGAACCTTGTATTTAGTGCTCTAGAAACATATCGTTCAAACTTTCAAAAATGTCCTTCTTACGAGGCTCTGAGAACTATGTGTGGTGTACGACAAGTGTGCTTGGGAAAGGCGCTACGGGGGCAGTGTTTCAAGGTGTCAATAAAAACAATGGAGAGCCTGTTGCTGTGAAAACATTTAATCAACTCAGCCATATGAGACCCCACGATGTGCAGATGCGAGAGTTCGAGGTACTGAAGAAAGTGAAGCATGAGAATATTGTGAAACTACTCGCGATCGAAGAGGAGCAAGAGGGCCGCGGCAAAGTAATTGTTATGGAATTGTGCACTGGTGGTAGCTTATTCAACATCCTTGATGACCCAGAGAATACATATGGGCTACAAGAGGAGGAGTTTTTGCTAGTGCTGGAGCATTTGACAGCTGGTATGAAGCATTTGAGGGATAACAATTTAGTACACAGGGATTTAAAGCCAGGCAATATTATGAAGTATATAAATGAGGATGGAACTACAACTTACAAGTTGACAGACTTTGGTGCAGCCAGGGAGCTGCAAGAGGAGGAGCAGTTTGTGTCTCTGTACGGCACAGAGGAGTACCTGCACCCAGACATGTATGAGAGGGCAGTCCTGAGGAAGCCGGTGGGGAAGAGCTTCGGGGCCACAGTTGATTTGTGGTCCATCGGAGTGACACTGTACCATGTAGCTACAGGCCAGTTGCCTTTCAGGCCTTATGGCGGGAGGAGAAATAAGGAAACTATGTTTTATATTACTACAAAAAAAGCTTCTGGAGTTATATCTGTAAGTTGAATTGTATGTACTTTAACCCTGTAATCTCTATTGTTCAAATGTTATAGTAATGTGCATTTTTTAAATTCAATATAAATTTTATAAAAACTAATCTTTCTTACATGTGGTAATGCATGTTTTCTGAAATCATTAAATTTTTAAATCAAAATATAAAAATAACAAAACAAATACGAACATCTTCTCTAAAATTATATTAACAACAGAATAAAACTATGTTGAGGTAGCAGAAGCCTGCTTTTATGTTACTATTGTCATACAGAAGTCTATTTATCAGCTTTGAATTCATGAGTAAGTTTTATTAGCATTCACATCAATAATATTTGTAGGGAACACAAACAACAGAAAATGGACCTATAGACTGGGCCAGAGAGCTGCCAATGCATTGCCAGCTGAGTGCAGGGCTCCGAAAGCTTGTGACTCCACTGCTGGCCGGCCTGCTGGAGGTGGATCCTCACAGGATATGGAGTTTTGAAAGGTTTTTCTCAGAGGTGCAGACAGCTACATCCACAATTGCAATTCACATATTCCATGTGAATAAGGCTGCCAGTATAAAGGTTAGTAGAGAATAGAGATTATTACTCTTGTATTTAATCAAAAGTAATAGCAATTGAAAAATTACCCTTCAATCTTTGTTATAATATAAACAAATAGTTTTATAATTTTTTTTTATTTGCTATAAGATGGACTCATTTAGAAATTTTAAAAAGGTTTTAAACTACTCATACACATACACACACACACATCACATCATATATGCTTACAATTTTGTGAGACAATTTAAAGCATGGTTATTTTGAGATGTTATAACACTTGGAGAATATAACAATGTTAACATTTAATTGCTAGTAAAAGTAATTTTGTTTTTAATAACTGTAATGTATGGTATATAATTAATGCCTTATCTAAGAAGACCATTCATATCCACATAAACAAAGAATGAGGAAGCTTGCTTGTTAGGTATCAATGTAAATCGACCGAGGGCGATCATCGCGCGTCACGCCACTTGAGCAGCCTTGCCATAGTGCAGTATGAGAAACAGTATTCTTATTACTTTTTCATATATATATATATATATATATATATATATCAGAGCAGAGCAGAGGTGTCAACAAGCACTTTTCGCCAATATGTTAAGTTCACATCAATCAGCATTTATAAGAATTAAAATCAAATCAGGGAAAGAGGGAAAATATAAAAAAAAAAAAACATTTTTTGTTCTCTGTCTGTTCGTCAGTGTTTCTGTTCATACCGGCTAATCTCCGGGCTAATCAATAATTAAATCCGGGCTAATTTGCATGGTGATACCTTATATCCCTGGTAAACATCTTAAAAATAAAATAAGCCTTTATTACTGTACCAAATTACAATAATTTCTTCCTTATTATTACGCAAGTTTTAAGTTAATTATTATTTTAATGTATATATCTAAATATCATAATATACTGTTGTAATATTCTAAAGACTAATCTTTAAGTAGGTACAGTATGTCTTCCGACAAAGGCCTCCTCTGCCTGTTTTTGCTTTCTGAGTCCATGTTGATCCTGCCACTTTTTAATATCATCTTCCCAACGTTTCATCTGTCGTCCTTTCTCCCTTTTACACCTTCTTAGATTCCAATCTGTAACTGTTTTGGTAAACATCTTAGATACTTTTTATTCCGAAAAATTAAAGGGTTCCCGTGGTATAGTTAAAAAACCAGTAACCGCGGACGAAGTCGCGGGCAAGAGCTAGTATACGAGTATATAGAAGCTTAGCCACGCTTAGCTTTCAGAGGAGCACCGCATTAAAATGCTCTGAATGCCACAGTTGTCAGTTTACTCAGTAATGTATCACTGTGGCGATTTTACGACGTAACCTACTTTTGGGGAAACGGCGCGCCACCAAGCATTGTTGTGCCAGATAATGTTAGATGTTAGATACCGAAATCACGCGAGTGACGAGTGAGGGATTGTTGCGTGGCAACACTCGTAACGGCAGGTTCACCACGCACAAATATCAAGGTTGATACAGAATGTAGGCAAAAATTAAGAATGAATGATTTTGAAAAGAATCACAAGTCAAAAAGCGCAATACAAATCATAGCTCGGTATATGCCTAAGTAGTAGGTAGGGGTTGACACACACATTATGTTTAAGACTCTAATGTAACGGACGATCCTGATCCCGATCATGCCCCGTACCTATACAGTGCGAGGCAAGCGATTATCTATCTAATAAACTGCTCAATAAGAGTAGGAAAAGGACAAGAAGAAACTGCTAAATAAGTTTTATTCTCTATGGTGCAGGTGAGCATCGAATCGGCGACCTCTTGCAAACTAGTTCTATTGCAACTAAACGTAAAAGTAAATGTACGAATATTCACTTCCTAATAGGTATTCCTGAAGCCAGAGGAGAAATTTGAGCATCTGCAGACATACATTTGCGAGCAGACCAGCGTCGTGGCGGAGTCGCAGATCCTGCTTTATCAAGACAAGCTGCTCCTGTCCGAGATAGACGAGAATACGCTAGGTAGATATAATTTTCAATATGCTGTGAAAGGGAAAATAGTGACAGTAAAGAAGCATGTCATATATGTAGAGGATGCGAGATGTGTGCTTCAGGGTTCTATCTAACACACATCAATATAATATGAATTGAGCGAAGAAATTAATTTGTTTGATATTTGAAATTTAAATTGTATTCCAGGCAAGAACTACCCGAGCACGACGGCGGAGGAGCCGCTGATGCTGTTCAACAAGAACAACCACAACGTGTCGATGCCGCCCGAGCCCGACGCGCCCAAGTTCCCCGTCTTCCCCAACATCGTCTCCGTCGAGAACGACGCCACGCAGGCTAAGGTTTGATTCGTTTAAACCGTCTTTATTAACTTGAGTTTTGTGATTAGTTTGAAATTGGAATGGAATAACTCCCAACTATTCAAGAAGTGTGGAAAATTGCAGTCAGGAGAATAATATACAGTTTCAGTCTCACCTTGGTGTCGTCGAGAGAGTGAGGTATTAAATATTCTCGTTAAAAAGTAGTACCCAGTTGAATTTCGTATATAATTTGTGATGTAAAAAAGAAAATATTGGTAAAATTGTTAAATAAGTAGCGCTCAGTCGGTTTAGGTATGTCGAAAATATATTATGATTGAAAGTAGATCTGGCGATTGGCGATATGGCGAAGATCGTAGAAAATTGATGGATGAGGGATATGATAACGGGACTGATCGTCGATCAGGAAGGAGATTTTTGGGGGAGCCCTATCTCCTCCAGTGGGCGCTTCAAGTAGAATGTCGCCGCCTCGCGTGTCGGCGGTGTGGGCGGTGTGGGAGGTGTGTGTATGGTAACGTGTGTGCATGTGGCAGACGGCGTGCAGCGTGGGGCACGCGATCAAGCGGCGCGTGGAGGCGCTGTGCGGCGCGTCGCTGCTGGTGTCGGCGTGCGTGCGGCGCTGGGGAGCGCTCGTGGGCGGCCGCCTCGCGCTCGTGGCGCAGCGGGCCGACGCGGCGCGGGTGCACGCCGACAGGTACTGCTGGCTGCGGCCTCGCTGCGTGCGCTGCGTGCGCTCGTGGGCGGCCGCCTCGCGCTCGTGGCGCAGCGGGCCGACGCGGCGCGGGTGCACGCCGACAGGTACTGCTGGCTGCGGCCTCGCTGCGTGCGCTGCGTGCGCTCGTGGGCGGCCGCCTCGCGCTCGTGGCGCAGCGGGCCGACGCGGCGCGGGTGCACGCCGACAGGTACTGCTGGCTGCGGCCTCGCTGCGTGCGCTGCGTGCGCTCGTGGGCGGCCGCCTCGCGCTCGTGGCGCAGCGGGCCGACGCGGCGCGGGTGCACGCCGACAGGTACTGCTGGCTGCGGCCTCGCTGCGTGCGCTGCGTGCGCTCGTGGGCGGCCGCCTCGCGCTCGTGGCGCAGCGGGCCGACGCGGCGCGGGTGCACGCCGACAGGTACTGCTGGCTGCGGCCTCGCTGCGTGCGCTGCGTGCGCTCGTGGGCGGCCGCCTCGCGCTCGTGGCGCAGCGGGCCGACGCGGCGCGGGTGCACGCCGACAGGTACTGCTGGCTGCGGCCTCGCTGCGTGCGCTGCGTGCGCTCGTGGGCGGCCGCCTCGCGCTCGTGGCGCAGCGGGCCGACGCGGCGCGGGTGCACGCCGACAGGTACTGCTGGCTGCGGCCTCGCTGCGTGCGCTGCGTGCGCTCGTGGGCGGCCGCCTCGCGCTCGTGGCGCAGCGGGCCGACGCGGCGCGGGTGCACGCCGACAGGTACTGCTGGCTGCGGCCTCGCTGCGTGCGCTGCGTGCGCTCGTGGGCGGCCGCCTCGCGCTCGTGGCGCAGCGGGCCGACGCGGCGCGGGTGCACGCCGACAGGTACTGCTGGCTGCGGCCTCGCTGCGTGCGCTGCGTGCGCTCGTGGGCGGCCGCCTCGCGCTCGTGGCGCAGCGGGCCGACGCGGCGCGGGTGCACGCCGACAGGTACTGCTGGCTGCGGCCTCGCTGCGTGCGCTGCGTGCGCTCGTGGGCGGCCGCCTCGCGCTCGTGGCGCAGCGGGCCGACGCGGCGCGGGTGCACGCCGACAGGTACTGCTGGCTGCGGCCTCGCTGCGTGCGCTGCGTGCGCTCGTGGGCGGCCGCCTCGCGCTCGTGGCGCAGCGGGCCGACGCGGCGCGGGTGCACGCCGACAGGTACTGCTGGCTGCGGCCTCGCTGCGTGCGCTGCGTGCGCTCGTGGGCGGCCGCCTCGCGCTCGTGGCGCAGCGGGCCGACGCGGCGCGGGTGCACGCCGACAGGTACTGCTGGCTGCGGCCTCGCTGCGTGCGCTGCGTGCGCTCGTGGGCGGCCGCCTCGCGCTCGTGGCGCAGCGGGCCGACGCGGCGCGGGTGCACGCCGACAGGTACTGCTGGCTGCGGCCTCGCTGCGTGCGCTGCGTGCGCTCGTGGGCGGCCGCCTCGCGCTCGTGGCGCAGCGGGCCGACGCGGCGCGGGTGCACGCCGACAGGTACTGCTGGCTGCGGCCTCGCTGCGTGCGCTGCGTGCGCTCGTGGGCGGCCGCCTCGCGCTCGTGGCGCAGCGGGCCGACGCGGCGCGGGTGCACGCCGACAGGTACTGCTGGCTGCGGCCTCGCTGCGTGCGCTGCGTGCGCTCGTGGGCGGCCGCCTCGCGCTCGTGGCGCAGCGGGCCGACGCGGCGCGGGTGCACGCCGACAGGTACTGCTGGCTGCGGCCTCGCTGCGTGCGCTGCGTGCGGCGCTCGGTGGTCTTATCGTGTGTAGCGGCTCATTTAAAGAATACTTACTACCCATCTCTTCCTTTGGGTGTCATAAAAGGCGGCTAATGGACTTAGAACTGCACAACATCCAATAGCTTGTAGTGGCGACGGGCTCACCACCTGTCACGCTGAGTACAATGCACTGCTTGGCGAAACGCGGACTATGGTAATGGATAGCTGTGCTTTTGCCAGTCTCTGACTAACCCTTAGGGATAATAGTCGTGATTGTATGTATGAATGACGTACATGTCTGTCACCGCAGGGTGCAGGACGCGGCGCGCGCGCTGGACGTGGCGGCGACGGCGGCGGGCCGGCGCGCGCACTGGGCCGCCGCCGCCGCGCTCGTCGCGCAGGAGGTCAGCTCCACACTCACTACATTGCTACTATTTACCAGTGGCGGAGCGTCCGTATAACCCGATTCCCAACAGCCGTACCAAACGAGCGAGCATAAAAAAAATACCTAACTATAAACAAATTTGTGTTGTTTCATTACTATAATGCAGGTACAAAACCATTTTATAAACAAAAAAAATCAATAAAATCTTATCATGTAACAGTAAAACACGCGCGCGAAACAATACGCACAAGTTCCAATCACTCACACATCGCTCCCGCTCTCTAGATTCCTTCAATTAACTCGTAAAATCTCGAGTTGTGGACGCCTGCGATACAACACGCACACAGACAAGCGTTCTCTTGTCACGTCTGTGTAGGTCTCTCATAGGCGCACGCAATAGAGAAATAGTACCTAAAGATTGCCTAACATGCCGGCTTTTCGCGGCCTACGAGCCTATCCATCGATACACTACGACACACGCACACATTAGTAATAAACTCTCACATACGTTTCGAATGCAAATTTAAGAAGTAAATAATTTTTTATCTTATGACAATAGCCATAAGTGCGGAATTTCTTTCGTGAAACTCATTAAATATCGCGACCGTTCGCCGCCTGAAATGCTGCCACTGACCGGCTTGTATCGCCCTTCTCTTTCTAACTCAGCCAGGTTAATAATGATCACTCTTTCTAGCCTCGCTATGAAATTGCGGTTTATACCGATGCCGTGCCGAGTTGTAGATATTCTGTCTTACTTAGCCGGTATATTACCGTCTCAATTAGTTTATTTTGTTTTGAAATTCGCTTGCACTCACATAAACTTAACGTAATTAATTAGTTTTATTGTATTTTTAGCAGTAATTCAGTGAAATAGTAAAATTTAACAAGCTGTGTGTTGTTGTTTTAAAGGTGTATTGTGAATTGTGTAGCTCCGCAGGGATTTAATTGGTAGGTTTTAGTTTTTAATTAATTTTGGTTTATTCTCTCTCGGCACAATAATGGCCGCTTTGATGCACATAGATTGTTGTCTTACCGATTTCTTGCTAAGTGAAGGAAAGCAGTTTTCAAAGTTGTCCTTTGAAAATAAAAAATATGTCATACAGTTAGGTCGAGCTCGTCCAAACATGTCAATAGATTACAAGCGTAGAGACGGTTTTTTCAAGCATTTTCACAGTTCTCTTTATGATAAATATAGTTGGCTTACAGGCAATTATTTATTAAATAAAATGTTTTGTTTTCCGTGTCTTTTGTTTTCTGATTCAAGCAGCGTTTGGAATCGAACGGGATTTTCTGATGTTAATAATTTATCAAACTCTGCTAAAAACATGTTCAATGTGAGAAACATATACGTAGTTGCTTAGCGTTGCATGAATTTGGAAATAGTTGAATAGAAAACTATTTTAACAATAATTTTGAGGCTAATAACCGCAAAGTCCAACGTAATCGAAATCTGTTAAAACGCTTCATAGACACAGTTGTTCTCTTAGGTAAACAAGAATTAGCGTTTCGCGGGCACGACGAAAGTATACATTCGGATAATCGTGGTATTTTTAAAGTATTGTAAATGGTATGTTTTTTCTTTGTTTATCGCACACTGTAGACCCGTCCACAAACACAAACACATGCACTACATACACAGACCAAATTACCCATTTTTTTGTGGGTGTTAATTTTTACTGCGGCTTGCCTAACTTTTTTTTTCACGCCACGCCACTGCTATTTACCGTACATTACGTAAATCTAGTGCGGACATTCTGTTCTATTTTATTGACACGCAATGTTGCTTGCGCATTGGCGTTAAAAATTGTAATTCAATCTCGTGATTTATTTTCGAAGCTTCGATCTACGACACTTCTTATACGTTAGTCAAAAACAATATTACAGTATCCCGTTTACTATTCACGTAATTGATCAATTTAATAAAACTTCGTTTTTCAAAACTATCACGCATCTTCACTATTATAAGATTTGTATACATGACAGGCGCAGGCGCTGAGCGCGTCGGCGCGCGCGCTGCTGGCGCGGCACGCGGGCGGCGCCGCGCTGCGCGCCGAGTGGGACGCCGCCGCCGCGCTGGCGCCCTGCCCCGCCGCCGCCAGGCTGCATGTGCGTAATAACTGACGTCACAGGCGCAGGCGCTGGCGCGGCACGCGGGCGGCGCCGCGCTGCGCGCCGAGTGGGGACCGCCGCCGCCGCGCTGGCGCCCTGCCCCGCCGCCGCCAGGCTGCATGTGCGTAATAACTGACGTCACAGGCGCAGGCGCTGGCGCGGCACGCGGGCGGCGCCGCGCTGCGCGCCGAGTGGGACGCCGCCGCCGCGCTGGCGCCCTGCCCCGCCGCCGCCAGGCTGCATTGTGCGTAATAACTGACGTCACAGGCGCAGGCGCTGGCGCGGCACGCGGGCGGCGCCGCGCTGCGCGCCGAGTGGGACGCCGCCGCCCGCTGGCGCCCTGCCCCGCCCCGCCGCCAGGCTGCATGTGCGTAATAACTGACGTCACAGGCGCAGGCGCTGGCGCGGCACGCGGGCGGCGCCGCGCTGCGCGCCGAGTGGGACGCCGCCGCCGCGTGGCGCCCTGCCCCGCCGCCGCCAGGCTGCATGTGCGTAATAACTGACGTCACAGGCGCAGGCGCTGGCGCGGCACGCGGGCGGCGCCGCGCTGCGCGCCGAGTGGGACGCCGCCGCCGCGCTGGCGCCCTGCCCCGCCGCCGCCAGGCTGCATGTGCGTAATAACTGACGTCACAGGCGCAGGGCGCTGGCGCGGCACGCGGGCGGCGCCGCGCTGCGCGCCGAGTGGGACGCCGCCGCCGCGCTGGCGCCCTGCCCCGCCGCCGCCAGGCTGCATGTGCGTAATAACTGACGTCACAGGCGCAGGCGCTGGCGCGGCACGCGGGGCGGCGCCGCGCTGCGCGCCGAGTGGGACGCCGCCGCCGCGCTGGCGCCCTGCCCCGCCGCCGCCAGGCTGCATGTGCGTAATAACTGACGTCACAGGCGCAGGCGCTGGCGCGGCACGCGGGCGGCGCCGCCGCTGCGCGCCGAGTGGGACGCCGCCGCCGCGCTGGCGCCCTGCCCCGCCGCCGCCAGGCTGCATGTGCGTAATAACTGACGTCACAGGCGCAGGCGCTGGCGCGGCACGCGGGCGGCGCCGCGCTGCGCGCCGAGTGGGACGCCGCCGCCGCGCTGGCGCCCTGCCCCGCCGCCGCCAGGCTGCATGTGCGTAATAACTGACGTCACAGGCGCAGGCGCTGGCGCGGCACGCGGGCGGCGCCGCGCTGCGCGCCGAGTGGGACGCCGCCGCCGCGCTGGCGCCCTGCCCCGCCGCCGCCAGGCTGCATGTGGCGTAATAACTGACGTCACAGGCGCAGGCGCTGGCGCGGCACGCGGGCGGCGCCGCGCTGCGCGCCGAGTGGGACGCCGCCGCCGCGCTGGCGCCCTGCCCCGCCGCCGCCAGGCTGCATGTGCGTAATAACTGACGTCACAGGCGCAGGCGCTGGCGCGGCACGCGGGCGGCGCCGCGCTGCGCGCCGAGTGGGACGCCGCCGCCGCGCTGGCGCCCTGCCCCGCCGCCGCCAGGCTGCATGTGCGTAATAACTGACGTCACAGGCGCAGGCGCTGGGCGCGGCACGCGGGCGGCGCCGCGCTGCGCGCCGAGTGGGACGCCGCCGCCGCGCTGGCGCCCTGCCCCGCCGCCGCCAGGCTGCATGTGCGTAATAACTGACGTCACAGGCGCAGGCGCTGGCGCGGCACGCGGGCGGCGCCGCGCTGCGCGCCGAGTGGGACGCCGCCGCCGCGCTGGCGCCCTGCCCCGCCGCCGCCAGGCTGCATGTGCGTAATAACTGACGTCACAGGCGCAGGCGCTGGCGCGGCACGCGGGCGGCGCCGCGCTGCGCGCCGAGTGGGACGCCGCCGCCGCGCTGGCGCCCTGCCCCGCCGCCGCCAGGCTGCATGTGCGTAATAACTGACGTCACAGGCGCAGGCGCTGGCGCGGCACGCGGGCGGCGCCGCGCTGCGCGCCGAGTGGGACGCCGCCGCCGCGCTGGCGCCCTGCCCCGCCGCCGCCAGGCTGCATGTGCGTAATAACTGACGTCACAGGCGCAGGCGCTGGCGCGGCACGCGGGCGGCGCCGCGCTGCGCGCCGAGTGGGACGCCGCCGCCGCGCTGGCGCCCTGCCCCGCCGCCGCCAGGCTGCATGTGCGTAATAACTGACGTCACAGGCGCAGGCGCTGGCGCGGCACGCGGGCGGCGCCGCGCTGCGCGCCGAGTGGGACGCCGCCGCCGCGCTGGCGCCCTGCCCCGCCGCCGCCAGGCTGCATGTGCGTGGGCCCAAGGCCGTGCCCTGGGGGACACCGCTGCTTGCTTTATATTCTTATTACATGACACTGTTCAGATTTAAGTATTCTAATTCCGTAACGTAAATTATGGAATCTTATTTAGGCAACGATGATATTATTCAAGTATTTTTGTATAAATGGCCTAGAAGAACTCAATCAAAAGCCTTAGTCGAATTCCAATCATATTTTTAATAAATAAAAAAATGTTATTGTTGATCACCTCATAGTGTTTCCTATTATTTTACAAAAAAAATTTATTGGTAATCGATTTTTCAAATAGATCGAGACTGTGATCTTATGTAAGTGTTTGAGTGTCACAAAAACGTTTAAAAATCTAATGTATGTGCAGAAGCGCGCGCGCACGCTAGTGGAGCGTCTGCGCGAGTCGTGGCAGCACCTGGTGCGGGACCGCGCCACGCGCTCGCTCACCTACAACGACGAGCAGTTCCACGTGCTCGAGCGCATCACCGTCGCCGAGACCGGCCGCCGCCTGCGAGCGCTGCACGCGCGCGCCGCGCCGCTCGCCGCCGCGCGCGCCGACACGCAGGCCGACTGGTAACGAGCGGGGCCGAGCGCGGCCGAGCGGGGCCGAGCGCATCACCGTCGCCGAGACCGGCCGCCGCCTGCGAGCGCTGCACGCGCGCGCCGACACGCAGGCCGACTGGTAACGAGCGCGGCCGAGCGCGGCCGAGCGGGGCCGAGCGCATCACCGTCGCCGAGACCGGCCGCCGCCTGCGAGCGCTGCACGCGCGCGCCGCGCCGCTCGCCGCCGCGCGCGCCGACACGCAGGCCGACTGGTAACGAGCGGGGCCGAGCGCGGCCGAGCGGGGCCGAGCGCATCACCGTCGCCGAGACCGGCCGCCGCCTGCGAGCGCTGCACGCGCGCGCCGACACGCAGGCCGACTGGTAACGAGCGCGGCCGAGCGCGGCCGAGCGGGGCCGAGCGCATCACCGTCGCCGAGACCGGCCGCCGCCTGCGAGCGCTGCACGCGCGCGCCGACACGCAGGCCGACTGGTAACGAGCGGGGCCGAGCGCGGCCGAGCGGGGCCGAGCGCATCACCGTCGCCGAGACCGGCCGCCGCCTGCGCCGACACGCAGGCCGACTGGTAACGAGCGGGGCCGAGCGCGGCCGAGCGGGGCCGAGCGCATCACCGTCGCCGAGACCGGCCGCCGCCTGCGAGCGCTGCACGCGCGCGCCGACACGCAGGCCGACTGGTAACGAGCGGGGCCGAGCGCGGCCGAGCGGGGCCGAGCGCATCACCGTCGCCGAGACCGGCCGCCGCCTGCGCCGACACGCAGGCCGACTGGTAACGAGCGGGGCCGAGCGCGGCCGAGCGGGGCCGAGCGCATCACCGTCGCCGAGACCGGCCGCCGCCTGCGAGCGCTGCACGCGCGCGCCGACACGCAGGCCGACTGGTAACGAGCGGGGCCGAGCGCGGCCGAGCGGGGCCGAGCGCATCACCGTCGCCGAGACCGGCCGCCGCCTGCGCCGACACGCAGGCCGACTGGTAACGAGCGGGGCCGAGTGAAGCCGTGCGATGCCGACCGCAGCCATATAGGGTGGATAAGCATAGATCGGGGGCAGCTGTACGAGTGCACCACCAGAGTCTAAACGAATTGTATTATTATTATTATAATATAAATACAAAAGTCGTTCTGTCTGTCTGTCTCGCTTTCACAACAAAACGATTGAACCGATTTATTTAAAATTAAAAGTTGAGAAATTACATAGGCCTTTATATCTCCGGGTACCGCGCGCATGACTCCGCGGAAAGTCTTCAGTAGAGTAGTAAATTATAGAATTTATTGTGCTATGTACTATGAAATCCCTTAACGTAGACATTGACAAGTGCGTGGTGGGCGTGCGCAGGTACAAGGTGGCGGCGACGGTGTACCTGCAGACGCAGATCCTGGACAAGGACGTGTCGCACGCGGAGCTGAAGCTGCTGGCGCTGGGCGCGCGCATGCAGGACGCCGAGCTGCAGGCGCGCGCGCAGACGCGGCCCGCGCCGCCCCACGAGGTGCGTCTGCGCAGGGCTCCGGCCGAGAACCGCCAGCGTTCTATCAGCGCGTGATAATGGACACGACAACCGAGTGGCTCCAGCTGCTGACGAGCAGAGCCACCACACCACTGCCAAGCTGAAGGATCTCCACTTCGATAGGTCCTCCGTTACCCGCATCTCGCCATCTTCATGCGATCGTGGGAGACCGACCGGTACTCCCCCCTCGTCCTCGAGATCGATCATCTTCCTCTCTTGCTGCTCGAAGTTCACTATTCTTTGGCATAATTGAAGTTCCTCATCAGTTCGTTTTCCATTCCCACAGATGCCAAAGACGCAAGAAGCCGAGAAGAGCGAAGAGAAGCCGCAGAGTTCGGAGCCGCGCGCGGGGGTGCCGCAGGGCGCGGGGCAGGGCGCGGGGCAGGGCGCGGGGCAGGGCGCGGGGCAGGGCGGCGGCGTGGGCGCGCAGGGCGCGGGCGTCCGCGCGTTGCTGGCGGCGCAAGCGGACGTCACCACGCACGCTCGGATCAACTCTGCTCTGGTCGCGCGTCTGCTCGCGCTCACTACGGAGCTGCAGCCGTAGCGACCAGCCCCCTCCCCCGACCCCGCCTCCTCCCCCTCCCCCTCCCCCTCGTCCGCCTCCGCCTCCGCCAGCAGCTCGGGCTCGCCGTCGACGACCGTCATCTGCGACGAGCACCCGCGCCGCGATCATTGCGCGCTCGTCTAAGGTTCCTTTCACTGTGACCCGAATGAAGCAACAGTTCACACGCGCGCTTTCAATTACGCAAAGCGCCCATTCGTTGAAAATATCGTATTGTTGGACGTGCTGGCCGTAAACTGCATGTAGATAAACTACAAACATTGGTGACAATGTCTGAGAATTACCACGAAATAAGGGGATGAGATGCGTTAATGTTGTCGTCTGAAGCGACTACTCTGCCTACTACTTACAAATAAAAAGAATCCGACCGAATATAGCATCCAGAATCACTAGCAAAAACACAATCCCTGGACAAGTTTGGCTTCATTCCGATTCTCAAATAAACATATGAATTTCTAGAGTGAGTACTACACAAAATTGAGGAATTTCTTTGGATGCCCTACAAACTCTAGTTTTCTCAGTCCGAGAAGAATCCAGATCCACCAACATCGCATAGGGTCTAAGGGCTCTTAGTAGTCTCAGCCCCATCGTAATAATGCAGTCACTGCGCAGACGCTACTATACCCATGTATTCTAGTACTGTGTTGTTCCTATAAATGCACATTGAGAACACTCATATTATAGTTTATTGCCGTGTGGTAGCGGCTCATTTAAAGCTACCAACCCATCTCTTCCCTTCGGTGTCGTAAAAGACGACTAATGGATTTAGAACTGCACAACCATCAACCAGCTTATAGCGGCGACGGGCTTACTGCTTGGTGAAGCGCGGACTTTGGCAATGTACTGCTGCTGCACTGCACTGCACTGCACTGTAATGTGCTGCTGTAAGGGAGGCATGAGGGATGGTAGTCGTGGCTTGTATGTATGTATAGTCTATTTATACAAACGACGATACACTAGCTATAAGTAGGTATATTAGTTTACATGTCACCTCGACAGAAAAATGACAACTATTTTTGAAGGTAGAAAATATTATTACATGTATAGTTTTAGGTCATATGTTTATTCTATTGGGTCCTTACCTATGAAATTGGTGTTTTTCTTCTCTCTTAGTATTTTGTCTGTAACTATTAAGATTCAGAGTATTCCTAAAAAATAATAACCTCGTCTAAAAATAGACTATATTTTTGAGCTCTTTTGATTTGTTTTGATAATTTGTTGTAAGTTTAATTGTTTTAAAATTGGACGTGGAGACAACTCTTTTTAAGTGCCTCCCGAATACATCATTTTATTTGCATTCACTTAAAAACGATAAATAATTTTTATGAAGTGTGATATTACACATATTACTAAAGCTTGTCTAATGATAGATGCCAAATATTATTATCTTTGGATTTTTCGTTGTGAAGAAAACTGAAAAAATTTTAGTATGGAAAATGCAGAATTCCCCAAAATCTCCATACAAAACACCAATTTCATAGGTAAGGACCTTATAATCCTTTTTCATATTCGTTAAATTCCATTAAAATTATAATTTATTACGTTTAATACATATTAATGGTTGCATAACAACTACGTAGACTTTGAAAAAATATCCACATTTGCATTTAAGTCATGTGATATTATAATTTGTGTTAAAACACAAAATATATTTAAAACACTATTATAAACTATGTTGACTTTATTCTCAAATAAAATTGAAAATAAAAGAGAACAGTTTCTTCCTTGCCTACGTCGAACAATGCAAAATTGTCACAATACCTTAATTTTAAACCTTATCGTATAAGACATAGAGTACAAAAAATATTTGTGGAATGGAAGTTTATGATAGTTTGAGGAGCGACACTACCATCTAGTTATATTACCAAAAGATCTCTCTACTTGTTCCTTGGACATCCCTATTGTATTATTATGGGCATATTTGTCCAATTTGAGGTATAACTATAGAATAATTTACATTATTTTTATGTAAAAAAAAATTATAAGTAAGAATTTTATGTTTTACAGTTATCAGGGTAGTAGTTTATTTATGAAAAGTGAAATGGACTAATAGCCTAAAAGCCTTATTCCAAAACGTGTACATATGATAGATATAGGTATGACGGTAATTTTGTTTCTCTGTCTTTCTTTAGGCAAGTAAAAGTGACAACATCTGTTTTCAACCCACAAAAAGTCGAGCGGTCTATTCAGATTCAATATAAGCCAGTTTTATTGAAATAATTTTAGGGTGCTATATTGTAAGTTAAAAATTTTGTACGAAAAAGCAATAAGAATGTAATAAAAATGTATAATGTAAATATTATAATAAACTATCATTTATTAATGTTTTTTTATTAATTACCCCTTAATACCTATTATATTGGTTGTTTTATACAAGACAAGAGAGTAATATTGACGAAGTGGTATGTTTATTTACGATTGAGGGTATATTCCAAACACGAGGAGCATGGGCTACCCTACATCACCTAGCTAGTTGATGTAGTGGGTAGGCCCAACGGCTAACATGTCTTCCGAAGGACCAAAGAATTTGAGATCCCAAAGTTTTGGTCACCCTACCTAGAGTCCGAGTATTCTTTTCAGAATCATTTCAGACCTGACCTGACCTGGCAGACCCTGAGTCGCTCCCACGGAAGGCTGGAATGGGTACATCATGGGAGTTTTAGTCGATTCACACACTGAGCCGAACGACGCATCGTCGCGCGTGACTATTGCGCCTCTTCTAACGTTGTATAAGTCTCCCTTTTATAGAAAACACGCATTGGATGCTTTGCGACTTTTTGTGTTTTTTTAACTCGGTAAATTATAAAAGTTGATCTTTAACCAAGTCCGATGCTTTTCGGGAAGAAATGCGAGGCAATAATTGTCATTGGTGGAGAAAAACACACCAATCACGTTCAAAGGACACATAAAATGTCGCATCCGCACTGCGTTTCGGAGCGGTAAAATGTGTTGATAAATTGGGAGGTCACACTCACAAAATCATATAAATTTATATCATACTTTTTAAACATCATTATAGCATAGAATAGTACATAATTATAGCATAGAATATAATAGTTATGGAGCAAACATTTGTTGGAGTTTTTATTTATTTGTTGATTTTTTCAAATGTGTCTGCAAATAGGAATTATGTATACTATTACAATTAGGTTCAACTGGCTCTACGATTTTAATATGACAGAGAATAAAATGGACGACATGGAATGTATAATAATTTTATTTTCGATTTAACAATAGGTATACTTAATCATATATTATTTTATTTTATAAAATAAACTAGCCTTAGGTACAGTTCAGCACAATTGTAACGTGCTTACTTGAACTAAGAAAAGAATACCTAGAGGTAAACAACATAAGAATTAACAATTTTAAGGATCATATTACATTCTCACTATCAAAGCCTTTATAAAACTAACCAAAGTTGATGTTTACAATGAATTACAAAATGTATAATACTTCTATCTTTTGATAACATAATAATTTGAAAGGCACAACTGTTATTCAAATAAAACTCATACCACCCTTTCCAAAGCGAAAATTACAGTTTTACAAGGGCCCACATTACAAAATCAAGCCAACGTACAGTTAGAAAGACATGGTGACATTCATCCTAAATAGCACTATCACTTTCTAACTTCTCAAGAGAAGCACTCATTTTATAATACTTTCATTTGATTAAAAAACATAGAAATATTTAAAACCAAGTTCATCTTAATTTAACTTTTGTTCTCATTGAAATAAGGTTGTAGAAGTCTCTGTAAAATCTGTTTGTAACAATAGTGAAAACAATACTTACGAGCAACCAAATTGACTTAAAATTTGTACGTAGTAAAATTTTAAAATTGTTTTTAATAAATATATTTAAAAAAGGATACAGTCATAATATTTTGATAGCACAATATTTAAGCTTTCATTAAACATGAATATTGATATAAAAATATTAATAGCAACTTCAAATTGGGCGAAATGGGTAATTAATTAGGTACCCTAGTGGTGGTCGCGCCCCCAAAAGTCACACAACAAGCCGTGCGGATTACATGTGTTGTCCGTTTTAGTTTCAGTTTATTTTTTAAATGCAAAGCATTTTTACGCCATTTTCTTTGTTAATGTTTGGAGAAAACCGAAAAACTCAAAATTAACACAATTGTTCTAAAAAACAACAAAAACATAAACTTCTTAATATAATATGAGATCAAACAATTTGTATTACTAATATATATTCATTATTTACTAAACATGAATTGCACACAATATTTAGAATTGTGCGGGCAAATGAATAGAATATTGCAGTGAGTGCTCTTATTGCGTGTTCGCCCGCAGTAAAAACAGCGCCCAACCGAAGACGCGCGAGGCGCCTCTGACGCAGCAGATGAAACTGGGGCTTGATGGATGTCCAAAAGTGTTTTTATTTTGAATGTCAAACTTGTTGGCAACGACTTTGATTCAAGTCTTCGATGTGCTAGCAGTTTTCGAATTGAGCCTCTTTTCTCGAATATTTTTTTTTCCACAAAATCACACTAAAATTATAGTTGTCAATATGTAACAACACAATCAATATATAACTACCTTTAAATGTAAAAAATTGTTTGAAAAACGTTGTACATGATGTAGACCACGCGCTTCAACCTTTTTTTTCCGACGCCAATGCGCGTGCACAAATGAGCAGAAATAAGGACTATCAAACTTAAGGTACATGAAGTCTGAGCTTGTAAATTTGAAGGGTCTGCGAAATATCTATTTTTTAACCACCCTGGATTACATATGTAACCCACGCGACCACTGCAGCGTTAAGTTTTGGGTTGTGTCGATTTAGTTGCTCGTGAGTGTACATTTTTTATTCTGTTTTAGTAATATAACCAGTTTTATCTGTAACTTTAAGTATAGACTTTGATCTACCTACATTTAAAATTGTTGGCAGTCTCAAAACGCTTCGCCCGCGTTATGTATGTTGCAGACTAAGATTAAGCACTACAAACTACTTGAAAAGTATGACCTGAATTAGCTATGAGTGCTATGTTAAAATAAATTAGGTGAAGTCTTTTTTATATTAAAAACAAAAACAATATTTTTAAAGTCTTATTCGCTTAAGCTCTGGCCATATCAAAGCAAACGGCAAAGAACGACAATATTTAAGTCCAAAAAAAGATTGTATTATTTTTAAATTCGAATTAATTTGATCTGTGTCATCCCTTTTTTTACTGTACTTTAAAAGAGATTTACAGTTTTAGATTTCATTATGAATTTGGTTTTAGAATATAAGTAATGTAATACAAATCGTAAAGGTTTGTACACGAAAATCCGTCCGCGACGCTGACACGCCAAATGCAAACCAAAGACAATCATCGAGTATCGAAGCTTTGTGTCGTGTAGGGTGCTACGGCGGCCAGAAGTGCTACGTGTGCTACGGCAGCGCGGCGCTACGCCGCTACGAGTAGGCGTGGGGGGCGGGGCGCGGGCGGTCGAGCGCGCGGTAGCGGCGGTGCTCGGCCTGCAGACTCACGAACTGCTGCAGCAACGCCGCCAGCTCCGCGTCATGTTCCGGCGGCGGAGGAGGCGCCGTCGCACTGGGGAAGTACGACACTATTGTACTAGTCAGTTAAAAGTTAGTAGTGCACTGTTGGTACAGCTAGCCAACTCTCGAACGCAATCTCAATTTAAACTCAATAATAACTCAATACAATATCTCAAAATGCCGAGACTAGAGAGGCGGTACGAGAGTACTAATTTCAGCTAAGCTCAATTTCTATTAGGCCACTCAATATCCGCATAATTTGAACCCATTTATGGCCCTAGTGTCCCACTGAAGAGTAAGAAACATCACAATCTCAATGTCGATCGATCGGTATTGCGTTCAAGAGTAGGCTACCTGCTTACACGAAGCTAGTCTAATATTGAGCCAATAGCAATCATGCTTTATCAATAAGCTGACGAAGTTTCGTGTAAATTTTCTATTGGCCCCAATCTTTCAGAACAGGCCAACTGTAAAACCGTAAAAATTTGTTCGCTTGTTGTTTTTGATTTTTATTAATAATTTTTAAGCTTTATTTCTAATGCGTTATTATTAAAAATGCATTCAAAAATTATAACAGTTTTATAGAGTTTAACGTGCTGTTGACTATACTTTAAGCGTCAGCGCAGCCTTAACTTTATACATATTGTCTTCATCTCTATTCCAATAAATTTTCAATCATAATACATTAGAAATAAAGTCCAAAAATGAATAACGAAGTGTTTTTAAGTACATTTTGGCAGGTAACGAAAAAGTGAACAAATACGGGTTCAAGATAAGGGCTAGAACCAAGGCAACGTAGTCGTTGTATACTGCACCTGTGCGGCGCGCACTGCAGGCGCCGCCGCAGCGCGTGGAAGGCGTCGCACTGCGGCAGTAACATCAGTAAGCCGTACAACGCTCCTCTTAAAGCGGCGCTCTCGTCTCCGCCTAATAACTCCAGCCTCAAGTCTATAGAACACCATCATTACATTATATCACTAGCTTTTGATCATTATTCATTTATTAATCCCTAATAGACTATTAGCTATCTAAACACGATAGCATAAGACGTCTTATGTGAACTGTAAAAATGCATTTAGCCATGTCATTTAGCCATGACTAGTGATGAGAAAAAAGTAACAAGGTAGCAGTGATTATAAGATGAATATTATTTTTGTAAATAACTGTAATAAACCAAAAAATTACTTTATGTTTGTTGAATTTGATTTTCCTAAATGGGTATAAAAAAATTATACGTTTGTTAAAAAAAAATTAAAAAATCTCCATCAGGAAAATATGTTAGATGCGACTAACATGTTAAATCAGGTTTTAATTCACTAGAGGTGCTGTCTTCATCAGTCGTTGACATGGACATATTATTGTCTAATATATAATATTATCGACCCTGATATCTCAATCAAAATCATCTTTATTCAGATTTTTTTTTCTTTCGACCACTTTCACCCAATCTTCTCTCGTAAAAACAATTAAAGACAAAAATGGAAAGAGAGGAACAATTTGTCGATAATTCAACGCCATATAACAATGAGTTACATACGATATTACGCAATGGTGTAGACTCTGTGTAGTAATAGATAATAGAACAATATAAGATGTCTGCTTAGTAACACGTAAATTAAAACAGAATTACTCCATACGATCTCATACAATTCTATACGATACAATTCTCGAGCATACATTTTTGGGATACCATACAACTAAATGGATCAGTATAAAACATCGTATTTTCCTATAACGTAATATAATTAAAAAGATAAAAAGATATATAGCAAGTATTTCTTGTCTAGCAAATAGTATCACGTTTCGATTGCCTGTTATTTATGACACATCACTTCAAAAATAAGGAGCTCCTAAGGAGGAGGAATAATTAATACTCGATTAGGTAATTATAGGTGTTCCACAAGGGTTCACTCTGGGGCCAGTGTTAGGTTTGACCTTGGAGAAATTGACAATTTGAAGGATACTTACATGCAAATATTGGCGATTCTATTAATTGTACTAATTTATCTACTTCAGTTAGAAAATCCACTGTGATTTCTAGGTCACCGCTGAAAAATAAATGTAAGGAAATTTTGTTGTAGGCAAAAAGTATTATAACTTGAAATCTTGTTAACATAGATATTATAATTTCATCTGATATATTTAAGTCCCTTTGTTGCCTTTGGGCACACAGAGTGTGCGGATATCTCTAACTTTTCTAACCCGATCAACATCTTATCATCATACAATAAATATTAATTTCATTTGATTTCATGCAAAGCTCCTCAAGTATGGTTTGAAGAAGTCTAAAAAAAGGATACAAGGTGTTGATGAGCGTGTTGCAGTGCTCGTAGTGATGCGTGAGCAGACACAGCGCCAGCAGCGACACCGGGCTGTGCGACCAGCAGCGGTAGAGCTGCAGGAACAGCGCGCGGGAACCCTGAAACGGACCGGATTATACTGGTGACATAGATACTGGTGCGGACACGACACCAGGATGTGTTGTGTGTGTGCGTTACCGCGCGGCGACAGCTGCCTGCTGGCGCAGCTCGTACAGCTCGGCGGCCGTCAGCAGCAACGTGTGTGTGTGTGTGTGTGTGTGTGTGTGTGTGTGTGTGTGTGTGTGTGTGTGCGTGTGTGTGTGTGTGTGCGTGTGTGTGTGTGTGCGTGTGTGTGTGTGTGCGTGTGTGTGTGTGTGCGTGTGTTACCGCGCGGCGGCAGCCCCGCAGCTGCTGGCGCAGCTCGTACAGCTCGGCGGCCGTCAGCAGCAGCGTGTGTGTGTGTGTGTGTGTGTGTGTGTGTGTGTGTGTGTGTGTGTATGTATGTGTGTGTATGTATGTGTAT